>JANAVB010042217.1:4650624-5174415 GCA_029216955.1 Iris pallida | reverse complement strand
CCAAAACCCTAACTTTCTTCTTCCTCCTCTCCTCTCCTTCCTCCTTCTTCTTCTTCTCACATTTCTCACTCCCCAAACTATAATCTCTTCTTCATCTTCTTCTCCATAATTTCTCCACTAAACCCTAATTTTCTTCTCCATCATTCCCATCGAAACCCTAGTTTTTCTCTCAACAATTTTCATTCTCACCATTTTGATTCCTCACAAATAATGCATGCAAATAAATTAAACATGTTTATTTCATTATTTCTCACAAAAAAATGCATGAAAATAAACCATAAAATGTATATTTCATTATATATCGAGAGTAAATAAATCCTAACGTATATTTTTCATTCTGCCACAATTTCTGACAGTCCTCAATACTTCTAGGACTGCCAGAAAATTGTGGCAGTCCTGTTGTAATCCACTTCTCAAAATTTTAAATTTTATTTGTTTATGATTAATTTTATGGTCATTGTGAGTCATGCCAAAGCTTGTAGGTGGGATATGACCATATTAAGGTGATATGACCTCTAGATAGCTTATATATGTATTATTTAGCTATTTTATATTTTTCTACAATTTTTGGATATTTTTAGGTATTTAATATTTAAGGTTTTATTATTTTTAAGGACTTTCAGGATTTACTGTAAGGTCATACGGGGGTATTTTTGGACCAAATATTTTTATTTGGGCTCTAAATGACTAAAAATATTTTCTAGAATATTTTAGAATTTTTCTAAATTTATTTATAATTTTTGGGAATTTTTATATAATTAAAACCTATAGAAATTATATTTTATAGGCTTTGAAAATTTACTGTGAGGTCACATGATGATATTTTTTGTTAAAATATTTTATTTAGATTCCAGACACTTAGAAATATTTTATAGAATTTTCAATAATTTTTCTGAATTTTTCTGCAATTTATTTTAATTTATTTGGACTTAAAATAATTTTTAAATGATTTTTTGAATTAAAATAATTAATTACCCAGTAATTCACCCAGGGAGGCCCACCTGTCGGCGCCCAGGCTGAACCGCCTCTCTCTCTCCCCTTGTTAGCAATTCGGCAAACGAAAAAAATTCGGAACGACAAAAGTACGAGCATAAATCGGCACAATATAAGTAAAATACGGTCAAAAATTCGTATAACGAAAAACATTCGGATCAGATTTAATTCATGTTTAGTATGTTTTATATGAACCAATTCGGCACTAAAAATTCGGCATATATATAGGGCCCACCCACCTCTACTCCTTCATAAACAAGGGTTCAGTGTGAGAATAAGAAGAGGTTGGATGATGGAAAACCGAAAGATTTTTCTTTGATTGTTGCAAGCAACATGTGCAAAGACTCTTGGCTTTCTCTTTTTGGTTACTGTGAGACTTTTTCTTCTTTTCTTTTGATAATTTTTTAGAATTGTGCCGGTCTTAATATCTAATAACAGCAAGAGTCAAGACTGTTGGGTTTTTTTTGTCACATTTTTTGGCCAAAATTTTTAAAAATTCGTACGGTACGCGTTTAAAACGCCACAGGCTTACAATTCGCGTACAAATCTGAATTTTTCAAAAGTACGTAAGTATTATACGTTTATGTAAGATACATAAAAATTTGCGTATAATACGCGTTTTATTCGGGTGATTGCTAACAAGGCTCTCTCCTATATATATATTATTATATTCGAAACCCTAATTAAATTTCAGCCGCCTTTTTGAGAGAGAGTTCTAGTAGAGATCTCGACTTCCCGAGACGATTGCCGTCATCTCCGACGTGATTTTAGAGTGCCTTTTTTTTATTGGATTCGTCTCGAGGTAAACTTTCAGAATATATAATTTATTTTCGTATATATTATTCCTAAATTTTTGGAAAATTCGTAGAGTGTCGGTTGTCCGAAACTTGATACGTTTCGGTATTTTCGAGATTCCGGGAGAGAACCAGAAATCGAAATCACGAACCGTTTGAAGTTTCGGAAAGCTAACACAGAGCTATACGACATATATTTTTTCCAAAAATTAATTCGTTCATCTAGTATTTTAGTTATTCTGTTGAACTCAGAATTGATCGGTCGATCACTGTTTTTGTCACGATTAGCCACAACGGTGATATCTTTTGACCAAAGCGTGATTTTGCGGCACGGTTGATTCCAGCGCACTCGTGGCACTGAAATCTACCAAGGTGCACTTTCAAAATCTAGAGTTCACAGCGTTTGACTATATAGTCAACGGCACGTCTCGATTTGTGTGTCATAGTTTCAAAAATTGGGAAACACGACTTTGATGGCCAAACTTGCATGTTTAGATTATATTTAGATTATTATTAGGTTAAATTAGGTTTTTAAGTGAATTATTCTATAATTAATTATTATTATATTAGTAACCCAACTAGCCGCTATTCCATGAATTTAGAACTATAACATTAGAATTGATTTATAGTTTTCGTGCACGGTTCATGGTACGATATGTGTTATAGGTTGACACCTCCTAGATCAGCATCCTCTCATCCTCGACTTGTGACTACGATTTGTGCAAGGACCACAGGCAAGTATACCTTGCCGAACATATACAGTATTTATATTATTTTCTCTTTCTTTATTGTATTCCTTTTCATATTGTCACATGATTTCATATTGTGATTGATTTGCCTTGATTGTTTTACTTGTTCTAGAATACGTGCACGTATAGGATATTCGACATTGCTTGATTATTGGTCTTATCGTGTTACCTTGTGTGAAACCCGTAATTTTAGAAAATTATTTTTTAAATATTTTCCATTGTTAATTTGGGAATTTGAATTTTTTGAAACTAGGGTTTGATCAAACATGTATTTTTTCTAATAAATTAAAAATTATGTTATTTAGAATACAATTATTATTATGTTCAAGAAAATAAATTGATTAAGTTTTTGTGTAAGTCAGCCTAGATATGAACCCGATTTGATTTAATTGAACTTTAAAATATTTTTTTTTTAGATTTTTAAGAAAACAAATTATTTTCTCAAAAGCCTTAAAACCATTTTCTTGTTATTATTGTTCAGCCCATAAAATTTTATGTTAGCTTAAAAGCCCCAACAACTTGGACCCATAGCCTTAGGCCCAAAACCCAATAAGCCATAACCCCTTTAAGCTTTTGTATAAAAAAAACTATTAAACTAAATAACTTATTAGTTTTTCTCATTTAACCATTTCTTTTCCTCTTCCTCTGGAGGAGTTGTCGGCCGACCCTTCCAATCCGAAACCGCCGCCGCCGTTGGCCTCTGGTTTTCCGGCCGGTTACCTCTTCCTCTTCCTCTTCCTTAACCCCCATCTCCTTCTCCCTATAAAACCCCCTCCATTATTCCCATCTCCACCACCATCCCCATCTTTCCCTTTCCAAAGCCCTAACCAAGCCCTAGTTGACCGGCCGCTCTTTTCCGGCGAATCTCGGCCGACCGAGCGGATCCGCCCACCCCGATCTCCCGCGCGGCCCCTCCGCCGTCCGTTTGGGCGCTGACAGCCGGCGCCGACCCTCGTTCGTTCCGTGTGTGTTCCGTCGCCCGATCCCGAAGCTTCCCTTCGATCCGTGCCCGTTCCCGTTCCGAGTTCTATTTTCGGTTCACGTTGTCGATTGGGTAACCTCTAATCCTGTATTTAAAATTTCGTAGTCTATGATGAAACACTGGTCTTACAGATTCCTTCTGGAATTTGGTTTCGGTAATGTAATGACTACGTTACTATCTCGGTTTTTTCGAGTTCTTCGGGAAAATTATTTTGGGTTTCTGGTTTGTTTCTGAGAAATAATTTGGACAGAACAATATTCTGTGAAATCTTCGGGTTTCCAATAATTTCGGAAACATTTTTGGAGATTAAAATTAAATTCCTGATTTGGTTTTGTTTGGTTCATATTGGGCTCTTTGAGTTCTGTTGGAATTTTATGACAATGCTGGAGATGTTTCTCTTGGGAAATTTTGATTCGGAATGGTTTCGAGTTTTAGGGAATTCCGTTATTATATCAGAAATGTTGTGTTGGCTTTGGAAAAAAATATATTCTATGGATATATATATATATTTCGGGTTTTGGGAGTTATTTTACAGGAAAATCGGAGCGTTTCCCAGTTCTTGGGTTGACCGAAAACAGAGAGAATGCTGCCGAAATTTTCGGAAAAATTAATAAAATGGTTTTAAAATGATTTTGGTATTTTTAGGCGACAACCATAATTGGTTACTGGGCCCCAACGAAATGCAAACGCACCGGTTCGACCGGACGTTGAGGCAAAATAGTTGAAAATGAAATTTGGACCAGAGTCTGAGACTTATAATTTTCTTAAAATAATATTTTAGAAATTTATTAGTTTTTGTTAAATTGTAGATAATTTTCGGACTAACCAGTTTCTTTTCTTATTTCAATTTATTGTAATTGTAAGGGCATAAGCCTAGGCCTGTAATAAGTAGGAAGTAATTTTCATTTTATGTTCTGGGTTTGTGGAAAGCGTAGGAAAAATCAAAGACATTATAAACTCATGATTTTCTCATTTTTAAGGAAAAGAAAATTTATTCTTTATATTTTTAAGTCAAAGTTTTCAAATGAATATATACCAAGTTTTTACGTAATTTGATAAAAGCAAGTTTTACCCAAAAACCAAAGTAAATTGAATTTCTTAACTTCAACAAACTAGTAAACGCTGTGATGTTGTGTTTGTTAACTAACAACTAAAATTGACTAGGAAAGACAAATAGAGATGGTAACTAGATATTTTTAGAGTTTGTTTCTGAGACAAATTTCCGAAATATAGGATTTCGAGGAAGCTCTTGATCGTCAACTTGAAGTACAATTCTCGTCCAATTGGAATTTAAGGCAAGTACGGTTGTGTTTAATTGCAGTTTAATTAATATTAGAATTTTGCTTGTTAAATACACAACTGTTACACGTACTCTCTCCTAGAGTAATATTGAATCATTGCATCGGGATAATGAGGAGTAGCGTAGTTATCTATGATCAAAGCCAAATAGTTAATGAATGTGCGAGCTTACCCCTCTTCACACGGGGTTAGGCCGGACCGTATCAATAGGATACAATTGAATCATCCTAAACCGGTCATAGATACTGCTTACTCATATCACAATTGTTTTATAGTTGGAAATCATTGTTTCAAAATTATTTAATATTGCAAGTTTCTATTCATTATGCAAATTGTTATTTTTCATAATTGTACTTGCTCCTTTCCTGACTGGATCCCCCACACCCAATAGGTTCTATTGATGACTCAGAGCTACTGATTAGTAGTTACTACGACCCGGAGCTGTACCCTGCTGTGCTCCCAGACGAGGTTCATGGAGATGATGATGACACTTCTGCTTAGTTGAAGTTTCAGTTTATCTTTTAAATAAAATATATGTTATGTTTAAGTTGTGGACAAGCTTTGTAATGGACAAGTTTATATTATCGTTTAATTAAATGTTGTGGCAATTATAGTTTCAAATGTTGTTGATTGTACCTGCATATGGAATACAGCTTACTGCCGCCGTCTCAACAACGGTGCAGGCTGGGCATGATCCGAGTCGACCCAAGAAATTGGGATCGGGTCGTGACATGTTTTTAGTGGTGGCCCATGCAGGTCTTTATATCAACAACTTAGGAAAACCTAGGAAACATTTAGAACATTAGAACATTAATTTGCCATAACATAGGACCAAAATATATTATAATTAAATATTTTTGTTTGACTATAGATAGGCTACCTTGCTTATGTTTTTATCCTAAAATTTCCAGAGAATGACCACTGATAAAACTAACCCTGCTGGCGATGGGATGTCAACACCTGATCAAACCCCACCGCCTCAACCAAGTCCGGGTTTTACACCATTGAATGCACCTCGTGGGTTATTTGCCGCTTCAACAGTGGATCCATCATCTTCCCAGACGGAGATGCAACCCCCTGTGGTTACGCCCACTCCAGCTGCCCCACCGGTGCCTGTGGACCCCACTGACCTCATAGGTCTACTAAGAGGAGTGCTAGAATCCCAGAGAACTCAAGCTGAAGCTCATCGTGAGCAGACGGCCATTATGAGAGAAGGCATGGAAAACGCCCATAGCGTGGCAATGGCTGCACTGGAAAGAGGAGAAGCAGCTCAACAGGAACCAAGGCCTGCCAAGGTAAACATAAATTTAAGGATTAATTTATGTAATAATAAGGCCATTTAATTAATGGAAATTATATTGCCAAGGTGGGCGATATTGAGAGCTTTAAGAAGCAGAACCCTCGACCCTTCAAGGGAACCGAGGAAATTGTCTATGCTGATGAATGGCTCGACAATATGGAGCGTCTCCTGAGCGTTGCTCGGCTTCCGAAAGACCTCAAGGCTGAAGCAGTAGGACTCCAACTGCAGAATGTAGCAAGCACCTGGTATCGGAATAAACCCCGACTCCAGGATAGGCAAGTTGACTGGGACACCTTCAAGAGGTTGTTCAAGAGGAAGTTCTTCCCAATTTCAAAGTTGCGGAAAATGGAGCGACAATTCCAGAACCTGAAGCAGGGCAACATGACTGTGGGAGAATATGCTGCTGAATTTGGCCAGCTCAGCCGATTTGCCAAGAATCTGGTGGCTGATCCTGACGATCGTGCTGAAAGGTTCAGATATGGACTAAGAGAAGAAATCCGCACCCATGTGATCTCAGGCGGTGCCAAGACTTATGAGAAGATCCTAGAACGAGCACAAGACATAGAGAAGAGCCAACCTGCCCGCTCAAAGAGAGATTATCCTGGAACTAGCAACTTCCAGGGTAATCAGAAGAAGCCCAACAACAACAACAACAACAACAGGCCCCAGCATCATCAGCAAGCAAGGAATAATGATGTAGCACCCCAGAAGCAGATCCCTGTTTGTAGCTATTGCAAGAGGCCGGGTCATCAGGTGAACATCTGTCAGAAGAGGCTTGGACAATGTCTGATCTGTGGGTCTACCACCTACCAAGTGAAGGACTGCCCCTCAGCGGCCAACAGAGCTGGAGGAAATCAGCAGAAAGGACCTCTGTCCACTCAGCAGCAACAATTTGGACAGCATCAACAGAGGACTGGACGAGCTTTTGCCCTAACTGCAGAGGAACCAGAGCCGGAGCAGGAACCTAATGCGGATGTCATATCAGGTTACATCTATGTACATTCTCATCCTGTATTAGCTTTATTCGACTCTGGTGCAACACACAGTTTCATAGCAGCAAAGTTTATCTCTGCACACCACATAGTTACGGGCCTTAGCAAGAGGATTTGTAGGGTTATGACCGGAGGTGGACCCCTACCTATAACAGAGACCTGTAATAGCCCCATTACAATATCTGGCCATAAGTTTGTAGCACCTTTACTGGTAATGCCCTTGCCCAACTATGACATAGTCCTTGGAATGGACTGGTTGAGCAAGCAACATGCGCTGATAGATTGTCACAGAGGATGTGTAATCTTCAGCCCACCTGGAGGGCCAGAGTTTGAAGTCTCTAGAGCTCCGGAGGTTATGGAGAGTATTGTCTACTCTATTTCTGAAGAACCTGAACCTCCCCATCCCATCATAGCGGAATTCATGGATGTTTTCCCTGATAGTCTTCCTGGGCTACCCCCAGATCGGGACATAGAATTCACTATTGATTTAGTCCCTGGCTCTCCCCCGATCTCTAAGGGATGTTATAGAGTCAACCCGAAGGAGGCCAAAGAGATGAAGGAGCAGATCAACGAACTGAAGTCTCTGGGATTCATTCGAGACGGAGCTTCACCCTGGGGAGCACCTGTTTTGTTTGTGCCCAAGAAGGACGGAACGGTGCGGATGTGCATCGACTACCGGGCGCTGAACAATGTCACAATCAAGAACAAGTACCCTCTGCCCCGGATCGATGACTTATTTGATCAGTTGAGTGGAGCCAAGGTGTTTTCCAAGATTGATCTCAGGTCTGGCTATCATCAGATCAAGGTCAGGAAGGAAGACATTCCCAAGACGGCATTCAACACTAAGTATGGGCAGTTCGAATTCTTGGTCATGCCGTTTGGTCTGACGAATGCTCCTGCGGTGTTCATGAACCTTATGAACAAGGTTTTTCATGAGTACTTAGACCAGTTTGTCGTTGTCTTCATTGATGACATACTGATCTATTCAAAGACGAAGGAGGAGCACGAAGAGCACCTCAGAAAAGTTCTAGAAACTTTGAGGAAGGAGAAGCTGTACGGTAAGCTATCCAAGTGTGAATTTTTTCTAGACAAGGTGGATTTTCTTGGCCATGTTGTCACAGGGGAAGGAATTTCGGTGGATCCGAAGAAGATAGCTGCTGTGGAGAAGTGGCCTACCCCAAGCTCAGTTGCAGACATCAGAAGTTTCTTGGGCTTGGCGGGCTACTATCGGAAGTTCGTGAAGGATTTTGCTAGAATTGCTGAACCAATGACGAAGCTGACTCGGAAGAATGAAGAGTTCATCTGGACTGAAGATTGCCAAGCAGCATTCGAGGAGTTGAAGAAGAGGCTTACCACTGCACCAATCCTTGCGCTACCCGCAGGATCCGGTGGTTTCACAATCTACAGTGACGTATCGGGCAAAGGACTGGGTTGCGTTCTTCAACAACATGGAAAAGTGATTGCTTATGCATCTAGGCAATTACGGACTCATGAGAAGAACTATACTACTCATGATCTGGAGCTTGCTGCAGTGATCTTTGCATTGAAGCTTTGGAAGCATTATCTCTATGGAGAGAGGGTAGAAATATACACAGATCACAAAAGTCTGAAGTATGTCTTCACCCAGAAGGAGTTGAACATGAGGCAAAGGCGATGGCTGGAGTTAATGAAGGACTTCGACATCGACTTGCAATACCACCCGGGTAAGGCTAATGTGGTCGCTGATGCACTTAGTCGATACCCAGTGACGATGTTCTTAACCAAGGAGAGGCACCTGCTGGAGGACATCGAGAAGCTTGAACTGGAGATTGTACTGCCTGGACGGAAGGAACTGGATTCTGATTCTGTGTTGATGAAGTTGCAAGTGAGCTCGAACTTGATGGACAAGATCAAGGAGACGCAGTTTCAAGACGAGGCACTTTGCAAGCTGAAAGATCAAGTGTTAGCAGGAACACTGGAGGGTTTCTCAATCGCCAGTGATGGAGCTCTGAAGAATGGTACGAGGCTTTGTGTACCGTCTGGCGAACTGAGGACCGAGTTGATGAAGGAAGCGCATCAGTCTCAATATTCCATACATCCTGGAGCCAATAAGATGTATCGGGATATGCGCACTATTGTCTGGTGGAGTGGTATGAAGAAAGATGTCACCAGGTATGTTGTTAGATGCTTGATCTGTCAACAAGTGAAGGCTAGTAGACAAAGACCTGCAGGACTTCTACAACCACTGGACATTCCAGAGTGGAAGTGGGAGCACATCACAATGGATTTCGTGTCGGGTTTGCCTCGTTCCCAAGGAGGGAAGGATGCCATCTGGGTTATAGTGGACCGACTAACCAAGTCAGCTCACTTTATCCCCTTTAAGGTTGGTTTATCCACTGAGAAGTTGGCGGCACTATACATGCGACACATCTATCGGATTCATGGAGTACCGGTAAGCATTGTATCTGACCGAGACACTCGTTTTACCTCTCACTTTTGGAAAAGTTTGCATGACAGCCTGGGGACACAGTTGAAGTTCAGCACTGCTTATCACCCCCAGACAGATGGTCAATCAGAGAGGACGATTCAGACACTGGAGGATATGCTGAGATCGTGTGTCTTGGAGTTCGGAGGATCATGGGAAGACCATTTGCACTTGGTAGAGTTTTCTTATAATAACAGCTACCAAGCCAGCATTGGTATGACCCCATTTGAGGCTCTGTATAGACGTCGTTGCCGTACACCTTTGGCATAGGACGACGTAGGAGAAAGAGTACTGCTGGGCCCAGAGATGGTGACCGACGCAGTAGAGAAGGTGAAGATAATCAGAGACAAGCTCAGAATTGCCCAGGATAGACAGAAGCATTGGGCAGACAGCAGTCGTCGACCACTATAGTTTGAAGAAGAAGATAAAGTCTTTGTGAAAATTTCTCCTACCAGAGGAACAATCAGATTTGGCAGAGCTGGGAAGCTGAGTCCCAGGTACATTGGACCATTTGAAGTTCTGAGCCGGATTGGAGAAGTGGCGTATAGGTTAGCTCTACCAGCTAATCTAGAGGGCGTGCACAACGTCTTTCATGTCTCACAGCTTAGGGCTACGTTCCTGATGAGAATCACATTTTAGACCACTCAGAGCTGGAGATTGGATCGAGCCTCACTATGCCTGAGAAGCCAGTGGCGATTCTAGACCGAGGTGAGAAGAGGACCAGGACCTCGGTGACTCCGATAGTTCGGATAATGTGGAGGCATGATTCCCCAGGCGAGTCTACCTGGGAGCGAGAAGATGAGATGCGGGAGAAGTACCCGTATTTATTTGAGACCTGAGGTAATTTCTAACCCAACTCTTTAAATTTCGAGGACGAAATTTCTTAAGGAGGGAAGGTTGTGAAACCCGTAATTTTAGAAAATTATTTTTTAAATATTTTCCATTGTTAATTTGGGAATTTGAATTTTTTGAAACTAGGGTTTGATCAAAACATGTATTTTTTCTAATAAATTAAAAATTATGTTATTTAGAATACAATTATTATTATGTTCAAGAAAATAAATTGATTAAGTTTTTGTGTAAGTCAGCCTAGATATGAACCCGATTTGATTTAATTGAACTTTAAAATATTTTTTTTTAGATTTTTAAGAAAACAAATTATTTTCTCAAAAGTCTTAAAACCATTTTCTTGTTATTATTGTTTAGCCCATAAAATTTTATGTTAGCTTAAAAGCCCCAACAACTTGGACCCATAGCCTTAGGCCCAAAACCCAATAAGCCATAACCCCTTTAAGCTTTTGTATAAAAAAAAACTATTAAACTAAATAACTTATTAGTTTTTCTCATTTAACCATTTCTTTTCCTCTTCCTCTGGAGGAGTTGTCGGCCGACCCTTCCAATCCGAAACCGCCGCCGCCGTTGGCCTCTGGTTTTCCGGCCGGTTACCTCTTCCTCTTCCTCTTCCTTAACCCCCATCTCCTTCTCCCTATAAAACCCCCTCCATTATTCCCATCTCCACCACCATCCCCATCTTTCCCTTTCCAAAGCCCTAACCAAGCCCTAGTTGACCGGTCGCTCTTTTTCGGCGAATCTCGGCCGACCGAGCGGATCCGCCCACCCCGATCTCCCGCGCGGCCCCTCCGCCGTCCGTTTGGGCGCTGACAGCCGGCGCCGACCCCCGTTCGTTCCGTGTGTGTTCCGTCGCCCGATCCCGAAGCTTCCCTTCGATCCGTGCCCGTTCCCGTTCCGAGTTCTATTTTCGGTTCACGTTGTCGATTGGGTAACCTCTAATCCTGTATTTAAAATTCCGTAGTCTATGATGAAACACTGGTCTTACAGATTCCTTCTGGAATTTGGTTTCGGTAATGTAATGACTACGTTACTATCTCGGTTTTTTCGAGTTCTTCGGGAAAATTATTTTGGGTTGCTGGTTTGTTTCTGAGAAATAATTTGGACAGAACAATATTCTGTGAAATCTTCGGGTTTCCAATAATTTTCGGAAACATTTTTGGAGATTAAAATTAAATTCCTGATTTGGTTTTGTTTGGTTCATATTGGGCTCTTTGAGTTCTGTTGGAATTTTATGACAATGCTGGAGATGTTTCTCTTGGGAAATTTTGATTCGGAATGGTTTCGAGTTTTAGGGAATTCCGTTATTATATCAGAAATGTTGTGTTGGCTTTGGAAAAAAATATATTCTATGGATATATATATATTTCGGGTTTTGGGAGTTATTTTACAGGAAAATCGGAGCGTTTTCCAGTTCTTGGGTTGACCGAAAACAGAGGGAATGCTGCCGAAATTTTCGGGAAAATTAATAAAATGGTTTTAAAATGATTTTGGTATTTTTAGGCGACAACCATAATTGGTTACTGGGCCCCAACGAAATGCAAACGCACCGGTTCGACCGGACGTTGAGGCAAAATAGTTGAAAATGAAGTTTGGACCAGAGTCTGAGACTTATAATTTTCTTAAAATAATATTTTAGAAATTTATTAGTTTTTGTTAAATTGTAGATAATTTTCGGACTAACCAGTTTCTTTTCTTATTTCAATTTATTGTAATTGTAAGGGCATAAGCCCAGGCCTGTAATAAGTAGGAAGTAATTTTCATTTTATGTTCTAGGTTTGTGGAAAGCGTAGGAAAAATCAAAGACATTATAAACTCATGATTTTCTCATTTTTAAGGAAAAGAAAATTTATTCTTTATATTTTTAAGTCAAAGTTTTCAAATGAATATATACCAAGTTTTTACGTAATTTGATAAAAGCAAGTTTTACCCAAAAACCAAAGTAAATTGAATTTCTTAACTTCAACAAACTAGTAAACGCTGTGATGTTGTGTTTGTTAACTAACAACTAAAATTGACTAGGAAAGACAAATAGAGATGGTAACTAGATATTTTTAGAGTTTGTTTCTGAGACAAATTCCCGAAATGTAGGATTTCGAGGAAGCTCTTGATCGTCAACTTGAAGTACAATTCTCGTCCAATTGGAATTTAAGGCAAGTACGGTTGTGTTTAATTACAGTTTAATTAATATTAGAATTTTGCTTGTTAAATACACAACTGTTACACGTACTCTCTCCTAGAGTAATATTGAATCATTGCATCGGGATAATGAGGAGTAGCGTAGTTATCTATGATCAAAGCCAAATAGTTAATGAATGTGCGAGCTTACCCCTCTTCACACGGGGTTAGGCCGGACCGTATCAATAGGATACAATTGAATCATCCTAAACCGGTCATAGATACTGCTTACTCAAATCACAATTGTTTTATAGTTGGAAATCATTGTTTCAAAATTATTTAATATTGCAAGTTTCTATTCATTATGCAAATTGTTATTTTTCATAATTGTACTTGCTCCTTTCCTGACTGGATCCCCCACACCCAATAGGTTCTATTGATGACTCAGAGCTACTGATTAGTAGTTACTACGACCCGGAGCTGTACCCTGCTGTGCTCCCAGACGAGGTTCATGGAGATGATGATGACACTTCTGCTTAGTTGAAGTTTCAGTTTATCTTTTAAATAAAATATATGTTATGTTTAAGTTGTGGACAAGCTTTGTAATGGACAAGTTTATATTATCGTTTAATTAAATGTTGTGGCAATTATAGTTTCAAATGTTGTTGATTGTACCTGCATATGGAATACAGCTTACTGCCGCCGTCTCAACAACGGTGCAGGCTGGGCATGATCCGAGTCGACCCAAGAAATTGGGATCGGGTCGTGACACCTTGTCTCGCGATTGAGTTGTCAGTTTCTATATCTTTTTCTTGACTTGACTATTCTTGACTGGGAGTATCTTGTATTGTACTACAGTTGAGATATATTATAGATTGGGAGTATCTTACATTGTACTATGACCTATAGCCGATTCTTTTATCTTGATATTGTTTGATTGACTTGACTTGAGATATACTATAGATTTGGAGTATCTTACATTGTACTACGATCTATAGCATATATTGATTGATTGATTGACTTGATTTGCGACGCTATGAATTGGGAGTACCTTGTATTGTACTAGGATTTATAGGAGTCTGCTTGACCTTGTATCCTTTAGGAGAGGAGATCGATACTAGAATTGGCTAATCTCGTCTGAGAGTTGTCAGATCCCTATTTTGGAAATAGGTATATGACTGTATTGGTGTATTTTGAGGATTTTGAATTTGGGGCATTCTTAAAATTTTTATTGTTTATTTATAGGAGGGGAGTGTTATCCCATTATTAATATTGCTACTACTATTATTATTATTAATAACATTGTTATTATTATTTTTATTAATCTAACCTACCCCTCCTCTCTAACCTAACCCCCTCACCCACTCTCAGCCGCACAACCCCACCCCCAATTCCTTTCTCTCTCTCTCAGTTCTCCTCTCCCTCACTCTCTTTTCCCGGCCACTCCCCCGACCTTCGGCCGCCCGTCACCCCCACGACCGCCACCACCATCGTCGACATCTTCATCCCTCCACCACCATCACCCACCAGCACCGCCACCGCCTTCGCCGCCTCCTCCCTGAGTGTCACGTCCCAGAACCAGAATACTGGAGAGCTGGGGCAGACATAGCCAGCTACGTATGATGAAATGGAATCCATCTCACCATACGGTCACGGCTGTCTAGATATGTGAGGGTTTATCTACGAGCCATCAGTCTCTTAAGGTCATAAAATAGCCTATTGTCTCAATCTCAACCAACTAATAATAATCACAAGATATCAGATCACCAAATATACAATTGTAAGGCGTCCCAAACATTATATATCCAGATGATCATGAAGCTAGTCGTACAAAATGTAAGGACTAGCAAGAGTTAAGTCATACATGATCAACCTCGAGTTGCCAATCATGTTACAGCCCGTAGGCAGACAGTAAGTAGAAGTGCATCGAGCTAACAGGTGCTCGTCGGCTAAACGTCTCAAAAGAATAATTTTTTACAATAGAGTGAGCGAAACAAAATAGAAAACCCACTCGTTGCCCGGGTTTCGTCTAGTGTTCACCATCGGGCTGGAAGCCAGGTAGATCCTCTGGAGCAGCTCTGGTATCTGGCCATACAAAACCAGCTGGGTCAGACCCCAGACAGAGCAAGTGCCACAAAGGAGGCCACAAAATAAGAACAAAGCCAACAATCAGCACAATAATATAATTACATAATAAAAGACAGTAATTTAAGAAAAGCATGATGGGTAATATAAAAGACAATCTTGTATAGAATCACTAAAAAGACAGGACATATGGAAAGCATGACAGGATGATATACGATGAGATAACTATGGGACTATTTAGATGGCCAGGTTACAACCCGTAAACCAAACAAGGACCGGAGTTGTAACCCTTCATCTGAACGGAACTTGGTTTTCCACCATTTATCGGCAAGGTGAATATAAGAAATCAAGGTATACAATTATTCATGATATAGAATTAAGATTAAAGCACGAGAAGCATGTCATGTCATAACCTTGTACAGGATCAAGACAGGACAAGCGGGACTAGACTCCATCCAATCAATCACGGCCAAGCAATAATTACGGCTTGCTACTTTAACTAACTAGGGTTATCACAAACCTAATTACTAACAAGATGTAATAAGATGTTCCTCCAGCCACAAGCCCTGCAGCTAATCCAGGTTATCCAGGCGATTTGAATTCATTAAGCAGTTATCAATAATTATGTGCCCCACACGACGGTGAGCTGGAAATGTGCCCTACTCGACGGTAGGCTACAAGTCAAACAATTGCGGCCGGGATAACGGGATTGCCTGTAACTGGGGAAATCTCTCATGACTACTGAATTATTCTAGTTATTAGCCTTAATCCATTTTAGTAGGTACTCCTGACCGTGGTACTCAGGAGTCCCATCCTAGACATGATGCAAGACTGGACAAGTGGATTTAACAAGCAAGCAAGAAAGAACCACCCACGGTGTCAAGGCAGGTCAAGTTAAGTTATCAAGTCAAGTCAAGTCAAGTCAAGAGTGCGCCGCCATGGGCCACTATCAAGTCAGGTTGGTCATGTCAGGAGTGCACCACTACGGGTCACTGTCGTGTTATGCTAGTTCCTTGTCATACCAAGCCATGTACAATAGTCATCCCAAACATATTAAGTAAAATCAAGTTCATGACAAAAGGCGTAAGGATATAAAATGGGCATAAAATATCTAATAAAATATCAATACACAGGGCTGTAGAAGAGTCAAGCTTAAAGAAAATAAAACCAAATCTCCATGATTGGACAAATTGCGCAAGGGTCCCTGGGGTCGGGTTGCGCAGGAGTCAAGTGCGCCAGGGACCAACTGCGCAGGGGTGAGCTGCGCAGGGTACCAACTGTGCAGGAGTGGATGGCGAAGCAGATGGTTGCGCTGATTCAGGTTGCACAGGAAATAGATGGCGCAGAGCCAGATTGCGCAGGGACGGACTGCGCATGGATGGATTGCGCAGAAGTGGACTGCGCAGGAGCAGACTGCGCATGAGCAGACTGCGCATGAATCCATGCGCACTCGGGTTGAGCGCAGTTCGCCAAGAGGCAAGCTGCGCGGTCGACGCTGCGCTAAAGAGCGCTGGCCGAGGGGGATGCGCAATCCAGCACTGCGCTAAAGAGCGCAGGCTGCTGTCTTCTTCTCCAGGCCGAGAAGAAGACTCCAAGAACTCCAAAGTTCAAAAATTCATAACTTGATCAAATCAAAACGAAATTTAGATTTTTAAAGCTCTAACTTGAGTAAAATTGAATTCTCTTCCACATGGAAGCATCAAAACAAACTAAAATCCAACCAAAATAGATCAAAATTATGTAAATCCGAAAATAGTTAAAACCTAGATCTAGAACAATAGAGACTCCAAATCACAAAATGTCAAGCACTAATATTGTTCTCCATGGCCTAATCTAGTTAATGGACAAATAAAAAGTGGTGCTTATTTGATGGCAAGGTGCACTTGCCTATAGGTGATGGTGTTGTGTAGAGGAAGGAAGAAGAAGAAATAAATGGAAATAATGAGGTGAGAGAAAGTAGGTGGAGTTTTATGAGGGTGGGTTGTGGTGTATTGAGGGTGGAGCATAGGCTAAGGTGTTCCACTCATGATGAACCAAACCAACTCCACAAAATAAAACCAAGCCATGGTCCAAAACCCATTTTTCGAGAAACCAAATCCACAAGTCGAGAAAATAAAATACGGGCCAAAATCAAATTACGAGTACAAATACGAAATACAGAAAATACGGAAAATAAGGGTGACACTGAGCTCCCTCTTCCCGGAGCTGCCACCGCCAGCCACCGTCTCTACCACCACTTCCACGACCATCATCATCATCGTCGTCCCCTCCGGCCTCCGCTGCGGCCGCCACCGCCAGTACCGTCCTCACCATCATCTCCTTCGCGGCCTCCGGCCCCCTCCGCCGACGCCGCCGTCTCCATCTCCTCCGCCTCCCCTTCGTGGTGCAGCGCTGCTGCAGCCGCCCTTCCTCTGTCGCGGAGCCGCCGTGACCTGGCCGGACTCCCGACGATCTCCCCCTCTCCCTGACTTCTCCGCCGGCGGCGACCAGCCCCGTCTGGCCGAGCATCCCCGGTGAGCCCCTCCGCCTGCCTCTCTCTTTCTTGATCTGCGTGCCTCGGGGCACGTGTTATCTCGAGCAGCGCGCTACTTTGTGCAGTGTGCTGCCTCGAGTAGTGTGCACTTGTGCAGTGTTCGCTTCTTCGGTTTGTATGCTGCCTTGGGGTGCGAACCCCTTGGGATGCGTGCACCTCGGTGTACGAGTCGCCTCGTACTCCGTGCCTCCTTGATTTTATATCGTCTCGGATTGCGCGTACATTGGTGTGCGTGTTGTCCCAGTTTTCGTGCACCCCGATTCACGTGCTGCCTCGGGCAGCGGGTCGCCTCGAGCCCCGTGTTGCCTCGGGCACCGTGCCATATCGATGGGTGCATCTTCTCAATTTTTGTGTCTCGGCCTTTGTACCTTTCTTGATTTTCGTGTCGTACCGATTCTCGTACCCGCACCGATTTGCGTGCCGCCTCGGTTGCGTGCCACTTTGATCTCAGTGTCGTATTGATTTGCGTGTATGCATCGATTTACGTGCCGCATTGGTATGTGTGCCACCTTGGACTTTGTGCCATCCTGGTTTGCGTGCACGTACGATTAACGTGCCGCCTTGGTTTGCGTATCACCTTGGACTCTGCATCGCATCGATTTGCGTGTATACGTCGACTTGTATGCTGTATTAATTTGCGTGCTTCCTTGAATCTCGCTCCGTCTCGATTCGCGTGCACGCCTCAATTTGCATGTCGTATTGATTCGTGTGCCATCCCGATATTCGTGATTTCCTTGATCTACGTGCGCATCTCGATTTACGTGCACGTTGTCTTCTGTTTATTTCGATCTTTGAGTCATCTTGATTCTCGTGCGCATCTCGATATACGTGTATGTCTCGGTTTGTATGACTAGATCGGTCTGCGTGCCTCGGTTTTCGTGCCAGATGCATGCACTGCTTGCGGGACCTACACGATATATTCTTCTGCTATCCTCCGTGATTTGCTTTCTTATTTTATTATTTAATTCTAATGATTGTTTATTGTGTGTTCTGAGGATCTCGATTGGCGTGCTAGCTTGGATCGCGACTGCCGAAGACTTGCTTACCTAGCCGAGCCCCCTAGGCAAGTATCCCTTGTTCATCGGCGGCTCTTGCCATCTCTCCTGGATTTTTATTGTATTTAATTTATTGTAAATTGTATAACCATGAGTAGTGTAGCTTAGCAGTAGAACTGCCATGATAACCTAGACTAGTTTGGTCCGATACTAGGATAGACCATATCGGACGACTCGGATGGGTCATCCACACCTCCGAGGACACGAGCACGACTCACTTGTACGGATTGTCCCCATATTCTTCGTGTCCGACTCGCGGTCGGGTAACGGCTTTGGCTAACTTTACTTGTGGCGGTGATTGTGCTTGGGTTAGGGATTTATGGACATGTGTTATGGTGCGCCCTGCGAGGCGGTTAGTTTATTACTATGCATGTTGGTTTGGCGCCCAGTACGCATTGTAGCGCTGCTGGAGGCCGGGACTTAGTGGTCTCGGGTTCGATTGGTTTCCAGTACGCATCGTAGTGCTGCTGGAGGCCGAGACTTAGTGTTCTCGGCTATCGATTTGTTCCCAGTACGCATCGTAGTGCTACTGGTAGCTGAGACTTAGTATTCTCAGCCCGCGAGTCCGAGATTCTGCGATTCTGTGATTCTGCGGCGGATTGCGCCGAGTGGTTTTAGCTCCTTTTCGTAGGGTGCTCCTATCCAGATTACAAAGGAGACTCTGCCGGATTTTTCCAGAATTTCCGGTTGGGAATTTGGTTCGAAGGATTGGGCAGAACCATTCCTTTGGTTTGCGGGACTGAACTCATGCATGTTCTTCTTGGTATAGCATCCCTGATCTCATTGCCTGCTAGGTAGACTCCCGACTAGATTAGTCGCCTAGCGTCTTGACATGTCTTGTCCGTCGGATTGTATAAGGAGAGCGGTTCTACTCGGGTGAAGGTCTGCAACCCTGGTCCTTGTTTGGTTTAAGGATTGTGGATCTGATCCAGAGTGGTTCACGCAATCCTTGCCTTTTCGACGGTATCACCCATTGGACTCTTGACCCGTGACCCTTCTTTTTAGATGGTGTTCTAGTTTAGTTTGTTATCCTATTGTCTATCATGTCCGCCGGATTGTGTAAGGAGAGCGGTTCTACTCAGGTGAAGGTCTGCAACCCTGGTCCTTGTTTGGTTTAAGGGTTGTAGATCTGATCCAGAGTGGTTCACACAATCATTGCCATCTTTCGACGGCGTTGATTAGTGTTGACCCATGTGTTGGGATTATGATCTTATTCGAGGATTGACTATGAGGAGATATGATATTGAGATAGTGATTATGGTAAGACTAAGTGGATTCTTAGATATATAGTGTTTCTAGTTCTTTGGTGATGTTCTAATTTGATCAGATGTCCTTGAGGACTTTTGAATTTTGGATACTGGTACGAGTGTCTCGCGGAACGAGGAGAATATCGAGAGTATTATTATATGATTTTTACTCGACTTCCCAAATGCCCAAAACTGGGTACCTTTGTGTATTCCGGTAGTTGGGGAAACCTGGTTTGATTGCTATGTCTTGGTAGTTGAGGGGCTCGTTTTCTAGTGGTTAGTGATCATTGACTCGGAGGTTCTTGTGAGCCAGAGGGCCTAGCATTGTCTTTAGTGATTAGCCTAGTACCAAGTGATCGTATTTTCCTGATATGATATTTATCCCATCGGGGATGGGAAGACTATTGATAGATTGATCCGGTAGGTAGACCGACTTGATGATTAGAGCTGTAGACCCCATGTGTACTTGAGATGCTACTATAGTAGAGATCCTGACCACGTACCTAACCTGGTATCCATGCCACGATATAGGCAGAGGACTCCATGTGATTGACCGAATGATCATGTCCCTGACTTGACTACTTGTACCCGTACTGGTACCATTCTATGTGTGTACTGAGGCGCTATCCTACGTGTGCATTGAGGTGCTATTCTATGCGTGTACTGAGGTGCTACATGATTCTATGTGTTATATGGCAGTGCATTCATCTTCCAGCACGGACATGGTAGTTTGCCTGTAGTTTTAGCATGGTTAGGATTGATTGACTACTTGCTGCATTACACTGAGAATGAATCCAGATTTGAGACTTTGGATGTCGAGGTGGATTCGTACTTAGTGTACCCATACTGAGGTACTCATCTACGAGGATGAGCATGTGACCACGGCATGTGATTTCAGATAAATGTATGGTTAATCTAGGCAACTAAAGATGGTAGAAGCATTGGAAGGGAGCAGAATCTCGAGATCGTGCATGCCAGTCGCCACATGTGCTATGATTACCTGTCTAGCGCAAGGCTGACCGCCCCGGATATTGTTATCGTCCGCAATAGCGGATGGCAGTATCCGACTACTATATGTACTACCATATGATTGATCTGTTTCGCATGGTTGCCTTTGAGGGACCAGTGCTTATCTATGTGCTATGCGTTATTATTTGGCCTCGTTAGCCCTGCTGGACATAGCACGATCTGAGGATTCTTATATTGCATTGTTGGGGTAACCCAACCTCCACATAGATAGCCGTAGACATTTGAGTGGCCGCTTATTCACCTAAATTGTATGGATTGTTGCTTGCTAAGCTGGCTGGCACGTAACGCTGTCCCGACACGGTAATTCATTCCCTTATTCTTGTTTGATGTAGGGATGAGTTACTGTTCCGATGTCAGACTACGAGTTCCAGTTGGCGATACAAGTATTAGTGGATGTTAGGATGATTGTGATGATTGTTGGTTACTTACGTATTAGTTGGATTGCTGCCTTATATTCTGTAATCGTGCGTTGGTACCGCACGATCCTTTACCCTCATTACCGCTGTTTATACATGTTATTTCTGTCATATATTATATCCTGCTGGTTTTTTTTCGCCCGTCCTTGAGCCTTCCTTTCTGGTACTTGCTACGGTTGGCCTAACCAACCCTGGATTGTTCCCAGATTGCCTGTGACCGACCATGTGGATCTTCCAGACTTGACTTGGAGGACGTGCTTCAGTTCCTGACCATGAGGGAACTGTGTGGGAAGGTATTCTTGTCTACATTATTTTTTATTGTAGACTCTCTGATTATCATATGAGTATTTCCTATTTTTCATATGATTATCTCTCTTGTCGTTATTTCATTGATTATTGCCTGTGGATAAGAGATCAGATTTTGGCCATAGACTGCTTGCATGCTAGGATACCCAACAAGATTGACAGCCACGATCGCCGTATAACGTCTTTATACCTTATACGGTGTAGCTGGCCAACGTCCGTCCCCGTATTTCGGTACTGGGGCGTGACAAGGTTTTATTGGTGGCCCATGCAGGTCTCGTTTGAGATATTGTTGGGTATCACATGATTATTGATCTCAGTCCATAATTTTTTGGGATTCTAACTTACTACACTTGCCCTTCGCTCCCTTGATCTTGCAAACTGGTCATTTTCTCTACTTGGACCTATCTTGCTTGGCCATGCCTTATTCGTTGTTATTTTCCTCTGATCCTTATTTGATAGATATGATCCTGTAGTTGGTCATGTCGATCACCTTATTTGATGAGATGTTATCTTATCTCCATCATTTGGGTTACATGATTATTTATCTTGGGTTTTGTACTCTCTACCGGTGTTTTACCTTAGTTGATTTCCTGTTATCCATTTCATACGTTGACTTCGTGTTGACTTAGTATCATTATTGCCCTCTTCGAGCGTTGGCTGGATTGCTGCAGAATGAAGATTTCATCAGGACTCTGAGATTGGATATTTTAACATTTGTTGAGTATCCGAGGGATATTCTTGTATCGATTCGGCTTCCTTGATTCCGGACAGTTCCGCACTCATGATTATATATTTCATATATTATTTTGATTATAGATATACCTTCTATACATTATGTTTTGATATGGATTCTTGATTTGGAGTATTTTCCTACGGATATGGAGTATTTTCCTAGAAAAGCTATCTTATGGTTATTATTGAAGATATTTTTGGATGTGTGTTACGATTCACCTGGATTTTGGATTTTGATGGTTTTCTAGGACTTGTTATATTGTTAGAGATTTTGTGATTTTAGTGATTCGGATGTTTGGGTGATAGATTTGATTCGTTTTGGGTATTTGTCAAGAGTACCGGGTGACCCTAGTATACCTTGACGGCGTGGTAACGAAAGTTGCAGCCGCTCTATTATAGTGCCCTGATGCATCTTTTGCAGCTATTCCGGATGGCGCGGCAAGGAATGATCATGACACATTTTTCGGATATTAGGAACTACGGTCATCGGTTCGAGACAGATATCCTGTATTTTATGATTTATGAGGATTTTTATGTAGTTGGGATTTTACGTTTTCTGACATTGTTTTCGACATTCTATACTTATTTTGATTTATGGGGTTATTTCGTGTGTGCGAGAATTTGATTTTCGAGATTCTTTCGATGTCTTGGATTTACCTTGCGAGTTGATTTATTTAGCTAGACCTTGTTCCCTTTGATGTTTTCATATTGAGATTTTGTTCGTTTCTTATTGTATTACTTGATTTCTGTAAGGTGGGTAGAGTTTTCATGATATGTATATACTAGTTTTGAAAATCCTATATTACATGGTTTCAAAATTTCGAGGACGAAATTTTTGTAAGGTGGGTAGGATGTCAGATCCCTATTTTGGAAATAGGTATATGACTGTATTAGTGTATTTTCAGGATTTTGAATTTGGGGTATTCTTAAATTTTTTATTGTTTATTTATAGGAGGGGAGTGTTATCCCATTATTAATATTGCTACTACTACTATTATTATTAATAACATTGTTATTATTATTTTTATTAATCTAACCTACCCCTCCTCTCTAACCTAACCCACTCACCCACTCTCAGCCGCACAACCCCACCCCCAATTCCTTTCTCTCTCTCTCAGTTCTCCTCTCCCTCACTCTCTTCTCCCGGCCACTCCCCCGACCTCCGGCCGCCCGTCACCCCCGCGACCGCCACCACCATCGTCGGCATCTTCATCCCTCCACCACCATCACCCACCAGCACCGCCACTGCCTTCGCCGCCTCCTCCCTGAGCTCCCTCTTCCCAGAGCCGCCACCGCCAGCCACCGTCTCTACCACCACTTCTACGACCATCATCATCATCGTCGCCCCCTCCGGCCTCCGCTGCGGCCGTCACCGCCAGCACCGCCCTCACCACCATCTCCTCCGCGGCCTCCGGCCCCCTCTGCCGACGTCGCCGTCTCCATCTCCTCTGCCTCCCCTTCGTGGTGCAGCGCTGCTGCTGCCGCCTTTCCTCTGTCGCGGATCCGTCGCGACCTGGCCGGACTCCCGACGATCTCCCGCTCTCCCTGACTTCTCCGCCGGCGGCGACCAGCCCCGTCTGGCCGAGCATCCCCGGTGAGCCCCTCCGCCTGCCTCTCTCTTTCTCGATCTGTGTGCCTCGGGGCACGTGTTGTCTCGAGCAGCGCGCTGCTTTGTGCAGTGTGCTGCCTCGAGTATTGTGCACTCGTGCAGCGTTCGCTTCTTCGGTTTACGTGCTGCCTTGGGGTGAGAACCCCTTGGGATACGTGCACCTCGGTGTACGTGTCGCCTCATACTCCGTGCATCCTTGATTTTGTATCGCCTCGGGTTGCGCGTACCTTGGTGTGCGTGCTGTCCCAGTTTTTGTGCACCCCGATTCACGTGCTGCCTCGGGCAGCGGGTCGCCTCGAGCCCCACGTTGCCTCGGGCACCGTGCCATTTCGATTGGTGTATCTTCTTGATTTTCGTGTCTCGGCCTTTGTGCCTTTCTTGATTTTCGTATCGCACCGATTCGCGTACCCGCACCGATTTGTGTGCCGCCTCGGTTGTGTATCACTTTGATCTCAGTGTCGCATTGATTTGCGTGCATACATCGATTTACGTGCCGCATTGGTATGTGTGCCACCTTGGACTTTGTGCCATCCCGGTTTGCGTGCACGTACGGATTAACGTGCTGCCTTGGTTTGTGTATCACCTTGGACTCCGTACCGCATCGACTTGCGTGTATACGTCGACTTGTATACCACATTGATTTGCGTGCTTCCTTGAATCTCGCTCCGTCTCGATTCGCGTGCATGCCTCGATTTGCGTGTCGCGTTGATTCGTATGCCATCCCGATATTCATGATTTCCTTGATCTACGTGCACGTTTCGATTTACGTGCACGTTGTCTCCTGTTCATTTCGATCTTTGAGTCATCTTGATTCTCGTGCGCGTCTCGATATACGTGCATGTCTCGGTTTGCATGACTATATCGGTCCACGTGCCTCGATTTTCGTGCCAGATGCCTGCACTGCTTGCGGGACCTACGCGGTATATTCTTCTACCATCCTCCGTGATTTGCTTTATTATTTTATTATTTAATTCTAATGATTGTTTATTGTGTGTTCTAAGGATCTCGATTGGCGTGCTAGCCTGGATCGCGACTGTCGAAGACTTGCTTACCTAGCCGAGCCCCCTAGGCAAGTATCCCTTGCTCATCGGCGGCTCTTGCCATCTCTCCTGGATTTTTATTGTATTTAATTTATTGTAAATTGTATAACCATGAGTAGTGTAGCTTAGCAGTAGAACTGCCATGATAACCTAGACTAGTTTCGTCCGATACTGGGATAGACCATATCGGACGACTCGGATGGGTCATCCACACCTCCGAGGACACGAGCACGACTCACTTGTACGGATTGTCCCCATATGCCCCGTGTCCGACTCGCGGTCGGGTAACGGCTTTGGCTAACTTTACTTGTGGCGGTGATTGTGCTTGGGTTAGGGATTTATGGACATGTGTTGTGGTGCGCCCTGCGAGGCGGTTAGTTTATTATTATGCATGTTGGTTTGGCACCCAGTACGTATTGTAGCGCTGCTAGAGGCCGAAACTTAGTGGTCTCGGGTTCGATTGGTTTCCAGTACGCATCGTAGTGCTGCTGGAGGCTGAGAGTTAGTGTTCTCGGCTATCGATTTGTTCCCAGTACACATCGTAGTGCTACTGGTAGCTGAGACTTAGTGTTCTCAACCCGCGATTCCGCGATTTTGCGATTCTGCGGCGGGTTGTGCCGAGTGGTTTTAGCTCCTATTCGTAGGGTGCTCCAATCCAGATTACAAAGGAGACTCTGCCGGATTTTTCCAGAACTCCCGGTTGGGAATTTGGTTCGAAGGATTGGGCAGAACCATTCCTTTGGTTTGCGGGACTGAACTCATGCATGTTCTTCTTGGTATAGCATCCCTGATCTCATTGCCTGCTAGGTAGACTCCCGATTAGATTAGTCGCCTAGCGTCTTGACATGTCTTGTCCGCCGGATTATGTAAGGAGAGCGGTTCTACTCGGGTGAAGGTCTGCAACCCTGGTCCTTGTTTGGTTTAAGGATTGTGGATCTGATCCAGAGTGGTTCACGCAATCCTTGCCTTTTTGACGGTATCACCCATTGGACTCTTGACCCGTGACCCTTCTTTTTAGATGGTGTTCTAGTTTAGTTTGTTATCCTATTGTCTGTTATGTCCGCCGAATTGTGTAAGGAGAGCGGTTCTACTCGGGTGAAGGTCTGCAACCCTGTCCTTGTTTGGTTTAAGGGTTGTGAATCTTATCCAGAGTGGTTCACACAATCCTTGCCATCTTCCGACGGTGTTGATTAGTGTTGACCCATGTATTGGGATTATGATCTTATTCGAGGATTGACTATGAGGAGATATGATATTGAGATAGTGATTATGGTAGACTAAGTAGATTCTTAGATAGTGTTGCTAGTTCTTTGGTGATGTTCTAATTTGATCAGATGTCCTTGAGGACTTTTAGATTTTGGATACTGGTGCGAGTGTCTCGCGGAACGAGAAGAATATCGAGGGTATTATTATATGATTTTTACTCGACTTCCCAAACGCCCAAAACTGGGTACCTTTGTGTATTCTGGTAGTTGGAGAAACCTGGTTTGATTGCTATGTCTTGGTAGTTGAGGGGCTCGTTTTCTAGTGGTTAGTGATCATTGACTCGGAGGATTCTTGTGAGCCAGAGGGCCTAGCATTGTCTTTAGTGATTAGCCTAGTACCAAGTGATCGTATTTTCCTGATATGATATTTATCCTATCGGGGATGGGAAGACTATTGATAGATTGATCCGGTGGGTAGACCGACTTAATGATTAGAGCTGTAGACCCCATGTGTACTTGAGATGCTACTATAGTAGAGATCCTGACCACGTACCTAACATGGTATCCATGCCACGATGTAGGCAGAGGACTCCATGTGATTGACCGAATGACCATGTCCCTGACTTGACTACTTGTACCCGTGCTGGTACTATTCTATGTGTGCACTGAGGCGCTATCCTACGTGTGTATTGAGGTGCTATTCTATGCATGCACTGAGGTGCTACATGATTCTATGTGTTATATGGCAGTGCATTCATCTTCCAGCACGGATATGGTAGTTGGCCTGTAGTTTTAGCGTGGTTAGGACTGATTGACTGCTTGCTGCATTACACTAAGAATGAATCCAGATTTGAGACTTTGGGTGTCGAGGTGGATTCGTACTTAGTGTACCCGTACTGAGGTACTCATCTAGGAGGATGAGCATATGACCACGGCATGTGATTTCAGATAAATGTAGGGTTAATCTAGGCAACTAAAGATGGTAGAAGCATTGGGAGGGAGAAGAATCTCGAGATCGTGCATGCCAGCCGCCACATGTGCTATGATTACCTGTCTAGCGCAAGGCTGACCGCCCCAGATATTGTTATCGTCCGCAATAGCGGATGGCAGTATCCGACTACTATATGTACTACCATATGATTGATCTGTTTCGCATGGTTGCCTTTGAGGGACCAGTGCTTATCTATGTGCTATGCGTTATTATTTGGCCTCGTTAGCCCTGCTGGACATAGCACGATCTGGGGATTCTTATATTGTATTGTTGGGGTAACCCAACCTCCACATAGATAGCCGTAGACATTTGAGTGGCCACTTATTCACCTAAATTGTATGGCTTGTTGCTTGCTAAGCTGGCTGGCACGTAACGCTGTCCCGGCGCGGTAATTCATTCCCTTGTTCTTGTTTGATGTAGGGATGAGTTACTGTTCCGATGTCAGACTACGAGTTCCAGTTGGCGATGCAAGTATTAGTGGATGTTAGGATGATTGTGATGATTGTTGGTTACTTACGTATTAGTTGGATTGCTGCCTTATATTCTGTAATCGTGCGTTGGTACCGCACGATCCTTTACCCTCATTACCGCTGTTTATACATGTTATTTCTGTCATATATTATATCCTGCTGGTTTTCTTCACCCGTCCTTGAGCCTTCCTTTCTGGTACTTGCTACGGTTGGCCTGACCAACCCTGGATTGTTCCCAGATTGCCTGTGACCGACCATGTGGATCTTTCAGACTTGACTTGGAGGACGTGCTTCAGTTCCTGACCATGAGGGAACTGTGTGGGAAGGTATTCTTGTCTATATTATTTCTTATTATAGACTCTCTGATTATCATATGAGTATTTTCTGTTTTTCATATGATTATCTCTCTTGTCGTTATTTCATTGATTATTGCCTGTGGATAAGAGATCAGATTTAGGCCATAGACTGCTTGCATGCTAGGATACCCAACAAGATTGACAGCCACGATCGCCGTATAACGTCTTTATACCTTATACGGTGTAGCTGGCCTACGTTCGTCTCTGTATTCCGGTACTGGGGCGTGACAAAAGTATCCTGTTTTGTACGTCAATTGAAATACTATAGATTAGGAGTATCTTGCATTATACTACAAGCTATAAGAGTTCCGATTGATAGTTAGCCAAGTCTAGTATTACATTTCCACACGACTCGTCGTCCCTAGATGTTCTTCTTGCAGTATTCTTATCCTCCATACATGTTATTTACTGTCATATTAGTAGGCATGTTTTATGTATCTTGCTAGTCCTCTGAGGACCTGATGATCTCTTCAGGTAGCTGATTGCACGGAGTTAGTTAGCTGAGCATGTGGTAGTTGACTTCAATCGCATGATTCAGGTATTTTGTTAGTGTTATTGATTTACTATCTTTCTTATGCTTTCATGATATATCCTGCTTATCAGTTTAGTTTTATAGACTCATACTATTCTTGGAGTCTAATCGGACATATATGCTAGTGGGCTGCAGACCATGACCCATACTTGTTCATTCTTGCCTTATATATTCTTGTGGATTGAGATACACTGTAGATTACCCTATTAGACATGATACCATGATCTTGACAGCTTATAACGTACTCGAGTCGGGCTGGGGTCCGCTTGATACGTAGCTGGCTTGCTCACGCTCTCGCGTCCCAAAAAGCGGATGCGGGTCGTGACACCTGTTGTACAGCAAGTCCCTTTGAGAACTGCCACAATTTCTAGCCGTCCTCAGTACTTATAGGACTGCCAGAAATTATGGCAGTCCTGTTGTACAGCAAGTCCCTTTTCAGGACTGCCATAATTACTGGCAGTCTTCAATACTTCTAGTATTGCCAGAAATTGTGGTAGTCATGATATAAACTTGCTCAACAAATCGATTTCTTCTAGAATTATGGTTTCATCCATAATTTATTCTATTAATAAAGAAAATTTGATTAATTGATTAATAGATTAGTAAATTTAATAGATTTGGTAACCCAATTTCTTCTACAAGTATGATTTCATCCATAAACTAGGGTCTAGAGAAAAAATATATGAAAAATTAGAAGAGAGAAAAAAAAACTATGTTTTGGAGAAAGATTTTTTTTCCATTCTTCTTGTTTTTGCTCTTCTTATTTCTTCTTCTTGAAAAGAAGGAGAAGAGAGAGGGAAAAAAATCAAAAGAGTTGTCTTTTATACATTAGAATGGGATAGCCCTGAGTAAAAAATTCAGTGGCAAACTTGTAAATAAAGGGAAGTTAAAAATGGGATAGTCCTGATAAGGTTTTGATGTTGTAGTGCCCCGCTCCGCGAAGGCACTAGATAAACAGAAAGATCGGATTGCTGGCTCTGCAACAGAAGACGATTGATCTGGGTGAGTGGACGAAGTCTCATTTGCTGATTCGCTTACGCATAATAAGAATCTAAGTTTTTGATTGAATGCTATTATTAATAACAAGATAGTAAATCATTGAGTATGCTTTAAGAGAATCCTCATGTTGCCATGCTAAGAACAAGAAAAGAGATAACCTGTATGCTAAGAAGAATTGTTGCCTGCTAATAAGAAACGAACTGATGCCTGCATGCTAATGTAGAGATGATGCCTTTAATAAAAAAGAACTATTGCCATGGTTAATAAGAAAAGGAAAAGAGAATGTTTACATGTCCTTGAATAGAGTATGATTATCAAGAGTAGATTCATGCTTGTTGTTATCATGCTTGCTTAAACAGAGATTGTTTATTGTTTCACCGATTGTTGCTATAGAGAAAGAGATAAACAGAGAAGGCACATTGTGCTGTTAAAAGAGATGATACGGCTTGTCCGTATAGAGAAAAGAGTAGAGCTATTGGCTCGATACATGAAAAAGAAGAAGATGAATATGTTTGCAAGTCGCTTGATTGATGCATGATAGTTTTATATGATAGCTGCATTTGCATTGGTCTAGACGACTTGTGCACAAGTGGTAGTCTCTCGACGATTCTGGGGACACCTGGAGTCGATCGGCCTAGGAGAGAACAGAACACCTGGGGCTAGAAGTCCCTACAGTAAGAGGGGGTGTCAGTCTATTAGTAGTTGGACAAGAAGTTTCGACTGCTAATATGGGTATTGCCCATGGACCACAAGAGTTATTGTCATGCTGCATATTGATAAGAGTCAAAAGAATGTTTTGCTAAGAGCTAACAATGCAGAGACGAACAGGGAATGACAATGTTGGTTTTAAAATGTTTATGCTAATCCTTGTCTTGTGCAGGGATGGACGGTCGGCTATGGTAAGAATCACTGAAAAGTGATACACATGTATTTATTGTGTTTGCTATATGAATTGCTTGCAAAGATTAATCTGTTACCAAGAAGTGCTATATTCCACTAAAGAAAAGATATCATGCTTATAATCTGACCCTAAGATTGTCTTAAACAAGGAAAAAGAATGCTAATGATGTTGTCCCTAATGAAATTATATGCTCATGAAACACGCTGCGCACTGCACAAATGAATAGTCATCGTGCTTGAATTGAATAGTCTCTTGTTTGCTTGAAATGAAATGAAACAAATATTGGCTTTTCAAAGATGTTTTCAAAGAATGTAAACTGACTCTATATGCATGAAATGAATCTAGGTAAAAGTAGCAAGATCACATCATAAGAAACGTTTTCTCACTAAATGAACAATGATCGTTTCAGACAAATGTAGCTCTTTGTTCACAATCACCAGTATGCTGATATACTGACCTAACATCAGTCTGCATGCAGGTGCACTATGCATCAAGAAGGATAGTCCTAAGCGATAGCCCGAGCCTCATCCTCAGGAGCCAGAAATCAGAAGAGATGCCTGTCACGACCCGCACCCGCTAAAAGGGCACGTGACGCGACAACGCCCAGCCCTCACCGTAAAAACGGCATGGAACGCTGTAGATTTTTCTACTCTAAACAGTTTATATATATAACAAAAACCTGTCGAGAATATGGTCAACTCCGAACGGAGGACAAGCAATGAATATATATATGAGTACTCAATCACGACTCTAAGATAACAAAGTAAAGACTGAAAGATAAAGACAACAAGACGATAATAAAATAATAACCTGTCAAGTCCAACACAAGAATATATACAAGTACAAGTCTCTAATATAGTCCATAATAATAACAGTCTCAAAAGTAGCTGGAGACAATGTCCAGTACAAAAGACCTACTCTAACTAAGCAATAGGTAGGGTCTCGTCAGGCGGAGCTAAGCCCTGCTGGACCAAAGTCTCTAGGTCTACGCCCACTACGTCATCCGGACCGTAGTAGGTGCAGTAGTCTCCCTCATCTGCATTTGTAATATTTTCAACATATCCTGTCAGGATGGAACGAGTACAATCTACTAACAACAGTTCACAAGATCAAGATATGACAAAAGCTATAAGACTGTAAATAGAGAGTATATACAAGAAAATTATAGAATGTACATGTGAGTATCATGGCAAGGTAAGCTGTAAAACTAGAGCTAGAACAAGGCAAGTAAACTGATCATGGCATGTACAAGAAATCAAGAATCATATATCTAGGTTTGTGAATACTAGCTACAACATGTGGCCGGCTTGGGTCTTGCACAAGGTCTACTGGCCTGGTTAATCATACGTGAAGTGTATGATTAACACTCACAAGGTCTACAAGAGTAACAAGGTGGATAATGACCACACATCTACACTAGTACTCCCCCGTCCCCGACTGGTAGAGTGGATCCAAGCAAGACACGTTACGACACGGGATTCTACGAGAAGGGAGAAAGTCTCTTCGAGAATCGGTGTCCATATACTGCACAAGAACTACAAGGGGGCTTGCACAAGATATACCAAGATAACGAGGAATAACATCTCATATCGGGATCCATGAATACCAATCCGTGTGACCAATGTGTCGAGAACAAGCATATCCACACTAATTACATGAATCATAACAATCATTATAAATTGGAAAAGTGTCAGAGAATGTACTCGCCTGTAATATGATATGGTATGTCAACTGGAACAAATGCAGCGTCTCGAGGACCTATAGAGAACAAGACGTATCAATACTATGCTTAGAAAATAAAGTCAAGACAATTTAAATCCTATTAAGTCATTCTAGGTCAAGACACGTCAAACTAGACTGTACGAGGTCAACCTAAGTCATTTTAGGTCAAACTGGGTCAAACTGAGTCAGTGCAAGTCAAACGGAATTAATCTAGGTCGATTTGAGTCAACGGTTGACTTACAGTTGACTTTTGGTCAACTGGTCAACTCTGGTCAACCGTGATCAACTCTGGTCAACCGTGGTCAACTCTAGGTCACTGGTGACTAACAGTTGATTTTTGGTCAACTGTACAAGTCTAATAGAATTTGGAACTAAATTGGGTAAAGTGTTGACCCATAGTTGACTTTTGGTCCAAAAAGTCAACCGGGGTCAACCGGGGTCAAGACTAGGTCTAGGCGACTATTTCTAATCATTACCAACCTATACAACCCATATCGAAGTCCATCTTGGACTTCGAAATCCAAATCTTGGCCGTAGGCCAATTACCTATTTTACCCTTAAAAAGGGTAAAATTCTACCTTCGGCGATTATCTAGTTAGCCTACCTACGCTTGATATTTTGATCCGATCTCCCCAGGGTAGTATGATACTAACCTATACATATATTACCTACCAAAATACCTAGGTAAAGTGGACGTCTAGTCCATGATACGGCTCATTGCCGATATCTTAAATATTTCAAGATACGCACTGATACGGCGCGATACCGGCGCCCTACGACCCCGATTTCCACTCGGGAGTCTACCCGTAAAATCTAAATCACGTATTCTAACTCCACGCCAAGTTTCATCGCGTTCCGATACTCCGGACTCAAATTCGCTCTCTAACTCGATTTCCTCCAAAACTCCCTTCTAGCTCCTATTCTAATTCTTCTTCTAATTTCCTCTTCTAACTTCTTCTTCCCTTTCTAATTCTTCTCCTCCTTACTAATTTCTATTCTCCTTTCCTATTCTCTCCTAATCCTCTTCCCATTCTTTTCCTAATTTCTTCTATTATTCCCTTCTACTTCTCTTCTCATTCTTCTAACTTTCTCCTTTCCTCCTAACCTTTCTTCTTCTTCTAATTCTTCCTAAACTTCTTCTAACTTTCTCTTCTATTCCTAACTCTCATCTAACTCTATAACTACCTATCTATACATGTATATAAACACATATATATATATATATATATATATATATATATATATATATATATATATATATATATATATATATATATATATATATATATATATATACATATATATACGTGGGGGTTAAAATGGGGGCTTAAGGGGGCCAAAATGGGGGGTTTTAGGAGGGGTGAGCTGCTACAGCTGCTTGGCTGCTGCTGCTGTGTGGCTTCCTGCCACAGCAGCACAGCAGCAGCTGTTGCTGTTGGCTTCCTTCTTCTTCTTCTTCTACTTCTTCTCCTCCTACTTCCTCTACTCCTCTACATATATATATATATATATATATATATATATATATATATATATATATATATATATATATATATATATATATATATATCCTCCTATCTATCTATATATCTATCTATATATATATCTATAGACACACAAACACCCTCATATCTACATATATATATACATCCATACATATATATATACATATATATATCTATCCTCCTATCTATCTATATATCTATCTATATATATATCTATAGACACACAAACACCCTCATATCTACATATATATATACATCCATACACATATATATATATATATATATATGTATATAAATACACACACACACACACTTAGATATATATATATATACATATAGACACACACACACTCTCACAAATACTCACACAAGCACACACACTCCCTATCACTCTCATACAAACACAAACACTCACACTCACACAAACTCTCCCAAACTCTCTCACAAACTTCCCCACCACTCTCATGACATACACTCTCTCACAACACACACTCACACAACCCCTCTCATGACACACAAACACCACCATTCTCACACACCCTCACCACTACCATGACACTACCACCACCATCACCATTCTCTTGACAACATCACTACCACTCCCATTCCTCTATCTATATATATACATACACACACATATATATCTACATATATATGAATATACCACTCTAGTTAGAAAACCCCCAAATAAAATCCTAACCAAATTTCTAGGGAATCCTACAAAGTTTATGGGCAAATGGTAGAGAATCTCCCCCTCTACAATAATTATGAAGACAATAAATGGAGAAGAGTAATTAATAAAGAATAAATGACATACCTAAAAATGGTTTTCTTGTAGGAAGGGAAGAGCTTGGGAAGGAGAAGGAATTTTAGAGAGAGAGAGTGTGTTTGACATAAGGAAGAAGAAAGGGGGGGGGCTTTATATGGCCGGCCAAGGCTTTGGGGTTATTGGGTTGGGGATCCACTAAGCCCCCAACCCATTAAGCTTAGTTTGGTTTGGTTTGAAATCGGTTTGGTTCGGTTCGTTTCGGTTTAGCTCTAACTAACTAAATTAGCCTCTATAATGACTAATTAAGCCATAGAAGATGGGTTAAAGATTTCTAGCCTAATTATGATGGTATGTGGGCCAAGCCCAGCTAGTATGTGGGTTCCACTAGGGTCCAGCCTACCCGGGTCTCCAATTTGAGTCCGAATTGGATAAAATCCAAACCAACCCAAATAAATCCCAAAAAATCACATAAAATAAACAAAAATTCCTAAAAATTATAAAACTTGAAAAATGACAAAAATACCCCTAATTTGAAAACTGGGGGTGACAAATCTACCCTCCTTAAAAAATTTCGTCCTCGAAATTCAAACGGTCGTACTCTTCTCTAGGTCAAGCACCCAACAATCAAGGTCTACTAAATTTTATCCTAAGTTATATAATATACAATCCAGAAAATCAGAACACATGCATGGTTTTAAATCTCTACAATATCGTGTTAGTGCAGTCTTCATTGGGATTTCTATTTAATCTAGCATGATCATCACATATGCAACTAAAGGTACTAAGAAAGCAATAATCAATCAATGGGCGGAAAGAACAGGTAAAAGAAATAGCAAGACCCTACCTCCTAGTCCAATGCGTGCAGGATCCTCAACTGTCATCGCAAAAGCCCTGTCCTGGCGGGGTATATCCAGCTACTGGTGGAGGGCGTGATGCGGTGCCATAGGTGGCCTACCCTGTGCTCCCTGAGCTGCTACCGCTCCACGGGCTACCCTGCGAGGGTTCGCAGGACAATCTCTCAACTGATGTCCAGCCTCCCCACAGTAGAGACACAAACCCAGCCTCTTCCGGCAAACCTCCCAGACGTGACCAGGTCTCCTGCAGAAGTGACAAGGAGCCCCATGCTGAGCCTGCCTCGGCTGAGTGTGCTGCACCTGCTGAACCGGTGCTCTGGTCTGATGCTGGAAAGTTTGATGCTGAAGCTGAGGGCGCTTAGCAGCCCCTGCGCTGCTACTAGCCCCCGAGAAAAGATCACGCTCCCTCTTGGGCTTCAAGCCCCACTCCCGCTCTACCTTGCGGGCCTCCGCGTAGATCTGGGTATAAGTCTCATAGAAGGAGGGAATGTGGATCTTGATATCCCAAGTCAGCCCCTCCCTGAAACGGCTCGCCCTGATCTTCGGGTCTCGAACCATGTACTCTGCGTATCGGCTCAGACGGCCGAACTCCGCTGTGTACTCCTCCACAGATAGACTACCCTGCTGCAGATCCTGGAACTGTCGCACCAGGTCAATCTTGTCCGTGGGGGAAAAGAACTTCTCCTTGAAGAGGAGCTTAAACTCTGCCCAAGTACGGCCCTCTCTAGCTAGGGCTGGCTCGTTTCTGAACCAGGTGCGCGCAATGTCTAGCAACTACAAACCTACCGCCTCGACCTTCAGGTCGTCTGCCAGGCGGGAGGCCCTCATCTGTCGCTCAATATCCTCGAGCCAATCATCTGCATAGACCACACCCTCGGTCCCGCTAAAGTCACAGGGCCCGAGCTTCTTGAAGTCCTGGATATCTCCGTACCTAGTACGCGTCCCTGGATGAGGAGCCCTCTGCTCCACGGCTGCAAGGGCCAACTGATGGACATCCTCCATACCCTGACGCATCGCGTCTATCTGCCTCTGCTGAGCCTCGGCCTGGGCTCTCTGAGTCTCCAGCACCTGCTGGAAGAAAGTAAACATCTGCCCCATATCTGTAGGCAGGAGAGGTGGAGGTGGAAGTACGTCTGCAACTGGCGGAGGAATCCGCTGCGCAGGAGGAGGAAGTGTGCCCCCGACAGCTTCCGACACTATGGAAAGAGCACCCGCTACCCCAGGGACTGTCATCGAGGTAGCTGGAGGAGTACCTCCGAGAGCCCCAACAGAAGTCCCATCTGCAGGGGAGGTGACCGGAGCCTGTCCGCCAGAGGTGGCAGACCTCTCCGTCTCCCCGTGCTCCTCGCCAGGAGAGTGAGTCAAAACTATCCTAGAGACAGATTGAAAGGAAGATATCAATATGGCACAAGAAAGATTATATCAAAGGAGGACAGCTAGAATGCATAAATCAAGATCAAAGACGGTAAGCAAGATAAGCAAGGAAAGATCCTACTGTGATTGAGTACTCAAATATATATATTTATTGCTTGTCCTCCGTTCGGAGTTGACCATATTCTCGACAGGTTTTTGTTATATATATAAACCGTTTAGAGTAGAAAAATCTACAGCGTTCCACGCCATTTTTACGGTGAGGGCTGGGCGTTGTCGCGTCATGTGCACTTTTAGCGGGTGCGGGTCGTGACACGTCGAACGGAGGACAAGCAATGAATATATATATGAGTACTCAATCACGACTCTAAGATAACAAAGTAAAGACTGAAAGATAAAGACAACAAGACGATAATAAAATAATAACCTGTCAAGTCCAACACAAGAATATATACAAGTCCAAGTCTCTAATACAGTCCATAATAATAACAGTCTCAAAAGTAGCTGGAGACAATGTCCAGTACAAAAGACCTACTCTAACTAAGCAATAGGTAGGGTCTCGTCAGGCGGAGCTAAGCCCTGCTGGACCAAAGTCTCCAGGTCTACGCCCACTACGTCATCCGGACCGTAGTAGGTGCAGTAGTCTCCCTCATCTGTATATGTAATATTTTCAACATATCCTGTCAGGATGGAACGAGTACAATCTACTAACAACAGTTCACAAGATATGACAAAAGCTATAAGACTGTAAATAGAGAGTATATATAAGAAAATCATGGAATGTACATGTGAGTATCATGGCAAGGTAAGCTGTAAAACTAGAGCTAGAACAAGGCAAGTAAACTGATCATGGCATGTACAAGAAATCAAGAATCATATATCTAGGTGTGTGAATACTAGCTACAATATGTGGCCGGCTTGGGTCTTGCACAAGGTCTACTGGCCTGGTTAATCATACGTGAAGTGTATGATTAACACTCACAAGGTCTACATGAGTAACAAGGTAGATAATGACCACACATCTACACTAGTACTCCCCCGTCCCCGACTGGTAGAGTGGATCAAAGCAAGACACGTTACGACACGGAATTCTACGAGAAGGGAGCAAGTCTTCTCGAGAATCGGTGTCCATATACTGCACAAGAACTACAAGGGGCTTGTACAAGATATACCAAGATAACGAGGAATAACATCTCATGTCGGGATCCATGAATACCAATCCGTGTGACTAATGTGTCGAGAACAAGCATATCCACACTAATTACATGAATCATAACAATCATTATAAATTGGAAAAGTGTCAGAGAATGTACTCGCCTGTAATATGATATGGTATGTCAACTGGAGCAAATGCAGCGTCTCGAGGACCTATAGAGAACAAGACGTATCAATACTATGCTTAGAAAATAAAGTCAAGACAATTTAAATTATATTAAGTCATTCTAGGTCAAGACACGTCAAACTAGACTGTACGAGGTCAACCTAAGTCATTTTAGGTCTAACTGGGTCAAACTGGGTCAATGCAAGTCAAACGGAATTAATCTAGGTCGATTTGAGTCAACGGTTGACTTATAGTTGACTTTTGGTCAACTGGTCAACTCTGGTCAACCGTGATCAACTCTGGTCAACCGTGGTCAACTCTAGGTCACTGGTGACTAATAGTTGACTTTTGGTCAACTGCACAAGTCTAATAAAATTTGGAACTAAATTGGGTAAAGTGTTGACCCATAGTTGACTTTTGGTCCAAAAAGTCAACCGTGGTCAACCGGGGTCAAGACTAGGTCTAGGCGACTATTTCTAATCATTACCAACCTATACAACCCATATCGAAGTCCATCTTGGACTTCAAAATCCAAATCTTGGCCATAGGCCAATTACCTATTTTACCCTTAAAAATGGTAAAATTCTACCTTCGGCGATTATCTAGTTAGCCTACCTACGCTTGATATTTTGATCCGATCTCCCCAGGATAGTATGATACTAGCCTATACATATATTACCTACCAAAATACCTAGATAAAGTGGACGTCTAGTCCATGATACGGCCCATTGCCGATATCTTGAATATTTCAAGATACGCACTGATACGGCGCGATACCGGCGCCCTACGACCCCGATTTCCACTCGGGAGCCTACCCGCAAAATCTAAATCACGTATTCTAACTCCACGCCAAGTTTTATCGCGTTCTGATACTCCGGGCTCAAATTCGCTCTCTAACTCGATTTCCTCCAAAACTCCCTTCTAGCTCCTATTCTAATTCTTCTTCTAATTTCCTCTTCTAACTTCTTCTTCCCTTTCTAATTCTTCTCCTCCTTACTAATTTCTATTCTCCTTTCAACCGTGGTCAACTCTGGTCAATCCTAGGTCAACTCTAGGTCACTGGTGACTAACAGTTGACTTTTGGTCAACTGCACAAGTCTAATGGAATTTGGAACTAAATTGGGTAAAGTGTTGACCCATAGTTGACTTTTGGTCCAAAAAGTCAACCGTGGTCAACCGGGGTCAAGACTAGGTCTAGGCGACTATTTCTAATCATTACCAACCTATACAACCCATATCGAAGTCCATCTTGGACTTCGAAACCCAAATCTTGGCCGTAGGCCAATTACCTATTTTACCCTTAAAAAGGGTAAAATTCTACCTTCGGCGATTATCTAGTTAGCCTACCTACGCTTGATATTTTGATCCGATCTCCCCAGGGTAGTATGATACTAGCCTATACATATATTACCTACCAAAATACCTAGGTAAAGTGGACGTCTAGTCCATGATACGGCCCATTGCCGATATCTTGAATATTTCAAGATACGCACTGATACGGCGCGATACCGGCGCCCTACGACCCCGATTTCCACTCGGGAGCCTACCCGCAAAATTTAAATCACGTATTCTAACTCCACGCCAAGTTTCATCGCGTTCCGATACTCCGGACTCATATTCGCTCTCTAACTCGATTTCCTCCAAAACTCCCTTCTAGCTCCTATTCTAATTCTTCTTCTAATTTCCTCTTCTAACTTCTTCTTCCCTTTCTAATTCTTCTCCTCCTTACTAATTTCTATTCTCCTTTCCTATTCTCTCCTAATCCTCTTCCCATTCTTTTCCTAACTTCTTCTATTATTCCCTTCTACTTCTCTTCTCATTCTTCTAACTTTCTCCTTTCCTCCTAACCTTTCTTCTTCTAATTCTTCCAAAACTTCTTCTAACTTTCTCTTCTATTCCTAACTCTCATCTAACTCTATAACTACCTATCTATATATATATATATATATATATATATATATATATATATATATATATATATATATGTATATATATATATATATATATATACATATATATATATATATATATACATATATATATATATATACGTGGGGGTTAAAATGGGGGCTTAAGGGGGCCAAAATGGGGGGTTTTAGGAGGGGTGAGCTGCTACTGCAGCTGCTACAGCTGCTTGGCTGCTGCTGCTGTGTGGCTTCCTGCCACAGCAGCACAACAGCAGCTGCTGCTGTTGGCTTCCTTCTTCTTCTTCTTCTTCTTCTACTTCTTCTCCTCCTACTTCCTCTACTCCTCTACATATATATATATATATATATATATATATATATATATATATATATATATATATATATATATATATATATATATATATCTAAAAAAAAAAAAAAAAATATATATATATATATATATATATATATCTATCCTCCTATCTATCTATATATCTATCTATATATATATCTATAGACACACAAACACCCTCATATCTACATATATATACATCCATACACACATATATATATGTATATAAATACACACACACACACACACTTAGATATATATATACATATAGACACACACACACTCTCACAAACACTCACACAAGCACACACACTCCCTATCACTCTCATACAAACACAAACACTCATACAAACTCTCCCAAACTCTCTCACAAACTCTCCCACCACTCTCATGACATACACTCTCTCACAACACACACTCACACAACCCCTCTCATGACACACAAACACCACCATTCTCACACACCCTCACCACTACCATGACACTACCACCACCATCACCATTCTCTTGACAACATCACTACCACTCCCATTCCTCTATCTATATATATACATATATACACACACATATATATCTACATATATATGAATATACCACTCTAGTTAGAAAACCTCCAAATAAAATCCTAACCAAATTTCTAGGGAATCCTACAAAGTTTATGGGCAAATGGTAGAGAATCTCCCCCTCTACAATAATTGTGAAGACAATAAATGGAGAAGAGTAATTAATAAGGAATAAATGACATACCTAAAAATGGTTTTCTTGTAGGAAGGGAAGACCTTGGGAAGGAGAAGGAATTTTAGAGAGAGAGAGTGTGTTTGACTTAAGGAAGAAGAAAGGGGGGGGGGGTTTATATGGCCGGCCAAGGCTTTGGGGTTATTGGGTTGGGGATCCACTAAGCCCCCAACCCATTAAGCTTAGTTTGGTTTGGTTTGAAATCGGTTTGGTTCGGTTCGTTTCGGTTTAGCTCTAACTAACTAAATTGGCCTCTATAATGACTAATTAAGCCATGGAAGATGGGTTAAAGATTTCTAGTCTAATTATGATGGTATGTGGGCCAAGCCCAGCTAGTATGTGGGTCCCACTAGGGTCCAGCCTACCCGGGTCTCCAATTTGAGTCCGAATTGGATAAAATCCAAACCAACCCAAATAAATCCCAAAAAATCACATAAAATAAATAAAAATTCCTAAAAATTATAAAACTTGAAAAATGATAAAAATACCCCTAATTTAAAAACTGAAGGTGACAATGCCAAGAGATGACATCTGTTGCAAAAGTTAGTTTTTGTATATAAAGGGATATAATGTATGGGAACGGGATCATTGTAATCTGTAAAGTTCTGAGAAAATGTAACATTGTATCACAGAGATTCGAGAGCTTGTAATCTGTTCAAATGAAATCAATAAAGAGAATTATTTCTTGTTACCATTGTGTTTAATGCTTGTATTCTGAAATATGTCCGTTTCTGCTTCAATTATCTGTGATACGTTCCGCTACGTATTGTCAACCTTGTCTATCTTGTCTTGCTTCAGGTCTTGGCCTTGTGCAAGTGCAACTTAGGCTTGCACGGCATCACGCCTTAGTGAGGACGAACGATCCCAAAAGAGCCGAAGCGAGGACGAAAGGACTCTGCGGGATCGGGGCGTGACAGAATGGTATCAGAGCAACACGATCCTCTGGCCAATTGTTGATTCGATTTAATTCGAAGATGTTCTCCTGATCAAAATTCCTTTGCCTACTCGATATCATCAATGAGATGAACGTTCCATACAATAAGTCCATAAATATTTTTATGATGCCGGCATATGTTTTATCGATTTGATTGATTGAGATTGAAATGCTTTATTGAACAAGAGTTTTGATATGATCTGAATCGTGATTTCATGGATTGATGATGGCGAAGGATGAGGACTATCGCTGCTAAGGATATCGTAAGTTTTTCCTTAAGTTTCGAGGACGAAACCTCTTTTCGGTAGGTAATTATGTAGTGCCCCGCTCCGCGAAGGCACTAGATAAACAGAAAAATTGGATTGCTGGCTCTGCAACAAAAGACGATTGATCTGGGTGAGTGGACGAAGTCTCATTTGCTGATTCGCTTACGCATAATAAAAATCTAAGTTTTTGATTGAATGCTATTGTTAATAACAAGATAGTAAATCATTGAGTATGCTTTAAGAGAATCCTCATGTTGCCATGCTAAGAACAAGAAAAGAGATAACCTGTATGCTAAGAAGAATTGTTGCCTGCTAATAAGAAACGAACTGATGCCTGCATGCTAATGTAGAGATGATGCCTTTAATCAAAAAGAACTATTGCCATGCTTAATAAGAAAAGGAAAATAGAATGTTTACATGTCCCTGAATAGAGTATGATTATCAAGAGTAGATTCATGCTTGTTGTTATCATGCTTGCTTAAACAGAGATTGTTTATTGTTTCACCGATTGTTGCTATAGAGAAAGAGATAAACAGAGAAGGCACATTGTGCTGTTAAAAGAGATGATACGACTTGTCCGTATAGAGAAAAGAGTAGAGCTATTGGCTCGATACATGAAAAAGAAGAAGATAAATATGTTTACAAGTTGCTTGATTGATGCATGATAGTTTTATATGATAGCTGCATTTGTATTGGTCTAGACAGCTTGTGCACAAGTGGTAGTCTCTCGACGATTCTGGGGGCACCTGGAGTCGATCGGCCTAGGAGAGAACATGACACCTAGGGCTAGAAGTCCCCACAGTAAGAGGGGGTGTCAGTCTATTAGTAGTTGGGCAAGAAGTTCCGACTGCTAATATGGGTATTGCCCATGGACCACAAGAGTTATTGTCATGCTGCATATTGATAAGAGTCAAAAGAATGTTTTGCTAAGAGCTAACAATGCAGAGACGAACAGGGAATGACAATGTTGGTTTTAAAATGTTTATGCTAATCCTTGTCTTGTGCAGGGATGGACGGTCGGCTATGGTAAGAATCACTGAAAAGTGATACACATGTATTTATTGTGTTTGCTATATGAATTGCTTGCAAAGATTAATCTGTTACCAAGAAGTGCTATATTCCACTAAAGAAAAGATATCATGCTTGTAATCTGACCCTAAGATTGTCTTAAACAAGGAAAAAGAATGCTAATGATGTTGTCCCTAATGAAATGATATGCTCATGAAACACGCTGCGCACTGCACAAATGAATAGTCATCGTGCTTGAATTGAATAGTCCCTTGTTTGCTTGAAATGAAATAAAACAAATATTGGCTTTTCAAAGATGTTTTCAAAGAATGTAAACTGACTCTGTATGCATGAAATGAATCTTGGTAAAAGTAGCAAGATCACATCACAAGAAACGTTTTCTCACTAAATGAACAGTGATCATTTCAGACAAATGTAGCTCTTTGTTCACAATCACCAGTATGCTGATATACTGACCCACCATCAGTCTGCATGCAGGTGCACTATGCATCGAGAAGGATAGTCCGAAGCGATAGCCCGAGCCTCATCCTCAGGAGCCAGAAATCAGAAGAGATGCCAAGAGATGACATTTGTTGCAAGAGTTAGTTTTTGTATATAAAGGGATATAATGTATGGGAACGGGATCATTGTAATCTGTAAAGTTCTGAGAGAATGTAACATTGTATCAGAGAGAATCGAGAGCTTGTAATCTATTCAAATGAAATCAATAAAGAGAATTGTTTCTTGTTACCATTGTGTTTAATGTTTGTATTCTGAAATATGTCCGCTTCTGCTTCAATTATCTGCGATACGTTCCGCTGCGTATTGTCAATCTTGTCTATCTTGTCTTGTTTCAGGTCTTGGCCTTGTACAAGCGTAACTTAGGCTTGCACGGTATCACGCCTTAGCGAGGACGAACGATCCCAAAAGAGCCGAAGCGAGGACGAAAGGACTCTGCGGGATCGGGGCGTGACAGAATGGTATCAGAGCAACACGATCCTCTGGCCAATTGTTGATTCGATTTAATTCGAAGATGTTCTCATGATCAAAATTCCTTTGCCTACTCGATATCATCAATGAGATGAACGTTCCATACAATAAGTCCATAAATATTTTTATGATGCCGACATATGTTTTATCGATTTGATTGATTGAGATTGAAATGCTTTATTGAACAAGAGTTTTGATATGATCTGAATCGTGATTTCATGGATTGATGATGGCGAAGGATGAGGACTATCGCTGCTAAGGATATCGTAAGTTTCTCCTTAAGTTTCGAGGACGAAATCTTTTTTCGGTAGGTAATTATGTAGTGCCCCGCTCCGCGAAGGCACTAGATAAACAGAAAGATCGGATTGCTGGCTCTGCAACAGAAGACGATTGATCTGGGTGAGTGGACGAAGTCTCATTTGCTGATTCGCTTACGCATAATAAGAATCTAAGTTTTTGATTGAATGCTATTGTTAATAACAAGAAAGTAAATCATTGAGTATGCTTTAAGAGAATCCTCATGTTGCCATGCTAAGAACAAGAAAAGAGATAACCTGTATGCTAAGAAGAATTGTTGCCTGCTAATAAGAAATGAACTGATGCCTGCATGCTAATGTAGAGATGATGCCTTTAATCAAAAAGAACTATTGCCATGCTTAATAAGAAAAGGAAAAGAGAATGTTTACATGTCCCTGAATAGAGTATGATTATCAAGAGTAGATTCATGCTTATTGTTATCATGCTTGCTTAAACAGAGATTTTTTATTGTTTCACCGATTGTTGCTATAGAGAAAGAGATAAACAGAGAAGGCACATTGTGCTGTTAAAAGAGATGATACGACTTGTCCGTATAGAGAAAAGAGTAGAGCTATTGGCTCGATACATAAAAAAAGAAGATGAATATGTTTGCAAGTCGCTTGATTGATGCATGATAGTTTTATATAATAGCTGCATTTGCATTGGTCTAGACAGCTTGTGCACAAGTGGTAGTCTCTCGACTATTCTGGGGGCACCTGGAGTCGATCGGCCTAGGAGAGAACATGACACCTGGGGCTAGAAGTGTCACGCCCCGCTCCCGTAGGAGCGATCTTCCTCGCTAAGGCGTGATGCCGCACGGGCCTAGGTTGCGCCCGTGCAAGGCTATGTCCAGAAACGACCGATTCGAGCTAGGCTACAGAGTCGCACAGAGTGTCCCCATTTGCAGCAGAAAGTAAAATGAACACAAATTGAAGCGAATTCAACTCTTTATTGATATTCAAGAAGTTTACAAGCGGCGCTAGGCCGATATTACAAATCGCTCAAGCTCGCTCTCTCTGAAACATAAAAGGCGTGCCAAGTGGCTTACAACATGGAATGATTCATGGCGATGTTCCGATACATTATGTCCTATATATGGTGCTCCAGCTCCTTGCAACGCTCCAAGGCTCCAGAGATAGCTCCGCGTCTTAGTACGTTCGAGGGAAGCTCCGTATCCGACGACGTCTCCTGCATCCTGCAAGCAGACTGTGGGGTTATCAGTACATTATTATGCACTGGTGGGGAGGCTAGCTCGCCCATAATGCTATCATTACCAAACACGTTCTATTTACTTTTGTGCACCGTCTATCATTCATTGTCTTTCTAATCTTGCCTTAGGATCAGTTTCATGACATATTTCATAGCCTATCTCGTGTTGCCGAATACAAGTGTCGCATGGAAATACATGCATGACTTACCCATACTTACCGTCCGGCCTTTCTTGTCCAAAGTAAACCAAGTTAGTCAACAATTCATAGGAAATAACTTATCGTGATTCATGTGAACTTTCAATGTTAAGGGCGTGTCCCTGCCTCGAGTCCTAGCGCGTCGTAGGCGTATTTTCTAACTCCTTTGCCGAAGTACTCTCGATTATCTAGTGTGTTATATTCAAGCTAGTTCAGAAGGCACTTCATTTAGTTAACTTAGACTACTTTGATTTCAATGCAAGGACTTGTACGTGGATGCCACCAGGAAAGCCACTTAATCTATATGCATCAGTCGCTGGCATCACAAGCCAATTTGGACATGTTTTCCCCTTGGTAATTTCTCACCTATCATGGCGTGCGGCTTGGTACACCCTGATAGTCTTTTGAAATACCCTGCCTTACGTCTCCTGGTGGCCAAGCCCGCACTCAGGCCTGGACAGTAAGCCATTTTTCTTTGATTCCGCCTAGGCCGGTCCCGATCCTACACCTTGCGTCAGGCCGCTGGAATCCCTTATTTCTTCTCTCCCCCGTATACGATGGAGGTGTCCACGACCATTTTGTTTTATTTGTTATTTTAACTTTTAACGGATGTCTCTGTGCCGTAGGCTAACCCTTAGCCTTAATGCGTTATCGACCAGGTTGGCGTCCGTGCAGCGTGGGTAGCGAGCCCCGTTGCACGTGCCCGTCACACCTGTCGCTAACCATTCTTTCCTTCTTATCTTTCATTCATTCATTCTTTTCTTTCTTTCACTTGTCCGTTCGTTCATTGATTCATTCACACATTCATTCATTCTTTATTTGTTCATTCTTTTATTTATACATTATGCAACTTCCCGTGCGGGAGTCGCCTTGGCGACCCATCGGTCCCATAGTCTTTTAATGTTGCTATACTCTACTCGGAACGACTATGTTGATAGTCTTCCCGTTCCATTGTTGTAACCCATTCATTGTTTTATTGTTGAACGTATAAGGAACATAAATATAAGCTTGTGTATTAGCACGAGCGTAGAGCGTGGTACGATAGATCTCACATTTTTCATGTTCTTTTCCATATTCTATACAAGCATCCAAGATGGGATTATTCCCTTAGCTAGGTGCGTTGAGTCATTTATTAGCATGCGCGGTATTATCGCCTAGCGATTACAGCATTAGTGTCCGTATTGTTATGTGTCTAGGCTAAGCAAAGACGGGTTCATCGGAGCCACCCACCTTAGCGATGTTCGCATCGGCCGAGCGATACTCCGAGCGCACCTTTGAAAGTTTAAGTCTGGATTCATCTTGACGGGCCAATGTAAGCCTTGCATCGTTTCTTCATCAGGTCGATGCCAACTCTTCGGGTCGACGGCTCGTTTGAGTCGTTGCACTTGCCGTTGGAATCGGCGTTCCGCTAGGGCGGAGCGGGTCATTACATAATACACCACTCAAAACAAGTCTCGTCCTCGAGACTTCCTGAGTGCAGGTCATCCTACCGTTCCCTAACTCATGTCGTGTGCTTATCGTAGACAATTCCTATCGTCTGGCTTTATCGCTCGATGGCATCGAACTATACTCGATACATTTCCAAGTTCCGTGTCTGCATACGTTTGGTCGATTTTGTTGAATAACTTTTCATTCATTTTAGAGTTGATGGTACTTATTCAATTCAAGCGTTTCTTCGACTTGGTTGCTATTTCGACGTGTCATGGGACTGAAATGGTCGCACGAGGTACGTTGTAATTTATCAAATACGAGAGATGTAAGCTGGGGCAAACTCACTCATTCGTTCATGCGCATCTCAACACCCACTTGCAGCTGCATTCGAGTTCATCATATCGCTGAGTTTGGATCGTGCACGCATTCAAGGAGTCCCCCAAATACGTACATTTCAACCAAGCTTAGCGACTAGCGAAGTCGAACAAGCTACTTGTGATAGTTTCGATTTGCCGATCGTTTTGCTAACTTCGATTTAAAACCGAACTCATGTGTGTATCACATATCGTTTATCTCGGTCCTCGAGATGATTCGATTCGCTTCTCAAGCGCTCTTGTCAACGAAATCAATACAATTTCTTCCTAGCGGGGTCGACCAAGTCTAAGTAATTTTCGTCCAATTCAAGATCAAGTATCGCACTATCACTGAGTATGTCTTCCAATCAATAATTCAATTCGTTATCCCAACTTTACTTGTGCATCATCCATTCCTATCATTCACTTCGTTTGGGGCCAATCTTGCCGTCGTTCACGCACATCCCCAGTTCTATGTCTTACTCTAAGTCTTGTTGCCCCAAGTCTATCGTCCGTCCAGACGATAACGTAAACAACACAGGTTCAATCACTCGGCATAGGGTCGTCCGCCTATCCACTAGGTCAGCTCACAAGGTCATAGGTACAAGTCAAGTCCGTGGCTCATCGTGCAAGGTCGTTGCACGATGCTCGCCCCAAATCCTATAGTCAAACCATTTGTTCGTTTGTACGGGAGTTTCTACCCAAGTTCGTTTCGCTCAAATTTTTAAACATCAAGTAGCGTTCACCCTATTCGCATCAACATATTCTCCGTTCCAAGTTCGAGCTCGTTTAGGAAAGTCATCCTATGATAGGTTGTCCTCAATCAAATCGTTCGTCCGCAATAACAATTATCGTAGTCTATCTCTTCAAGTATGTTTGATACAATCCACCTATCCAATTCACGTAATCGATCACAAGGTCGTCTAGCCTTGCAATATGTCACGCCCCGATCTCACGTAAGTCTGATTATCTATGGCGGACATGAATCACCATGTCAATATTCCTGCAGAATAATCGTCCTCATCGGGACGTAACTCTTGCGTTGCGTCTAGACTTGCTCATTTTCGATACGCGGATTGGGTCTACTCAATCCTCAAGTTTTCTCATTCTTCAATCGTAAGTCCTAACAATCCTCGAATTCACCTTCGCTTCAAACCACAAGTTGAAGCAATCAAAATTGCCATGTCATGATATTTTGAGTTCGACCATTCCCGCTGGACATGAATCACCATGCCAACGCTCATGCGGAACGATCGTTCCAAATCCGACGTGACGCATGTGCGAGGCTGGAGTCGCACTCGCGCAAGACAAGATCGTTGTCGTTGTGGTTATCACCGAACAATCAAGTCACTTCCCTCTCCATCCAACATTCATTTCTATCCAATCCCCAACATAGCATCCTTCAAAAACAATAATTCTAACACGGTCATCATTCATCGAATCAGAGTACACCCGAGTTATCGTACATCGATATTTGATACGCCTTAATACCATCGATGATGCACATAACCTGATGATCTTTCTTTTGCAACGAATTCCGAGTCGTACAACTTAATTCCTCAATTCACATTGTCTCGTGCTAACTCTTCATTGAGCAACATCTATTCCAAATCCTTAGTCATTTTCGTATCTTCAAACCAACGTTTCCTATGCACGCTATCTTCCGATCGTGCTATCTTCGATCTCGTCCATGGGTATTTCACCTCAACTCAAGTTTCAATCCTTTCGAGTAAATTCAAAATTGCATGCACGATCTTCTTTGTTTCCTCGACCAAGACCTCCATTCGTTTTGAAATTCGCACTACGCATTCTTAATTCGTCCGAACGATATCTCGTTTGAGACTATCGAAGTCAAAAACCAACTAAGCGTTACTCGTTCTAAGGCTTTGTGCGATATCATCGCTTGCCGACATACTCGCTCTATCCGCAAATCCTTTAGTCTCGCTCGAACAATTTCTATAACGTCCATACACCACTCAGGGTTCGAGCCACTCGATTAGTCGTCGACACTCACTCTTATTCTTCTTCGAATCTATCACATACACCACTCGGAGTCAAGTCATTCTACAAATCCTCAAAAGATCATTCGATTCCCAATCGATGTGTTCAATCGTGCGTTCGTCCATTCCTCAAAGTCTAAGAACCATCTCTCGTGCTTGCTTTAGCGTTGGTCATATAGCGTCTCTATCAACATACGTTCTAAGTCTCACTTATTCTCGTCCGAGCGATAGTCGGTCTCGCTCGCAAACTCGCTCGTACCAAAAGGTCAAGGTGCGCGATACTCGGCACAACTTAGCCAAAAGGCTGCGTGCATAACCATCCCGTTCGAACTATACTTCGGTCTCGTGTACTCGTTCGCTATTGTCAGCGTAAGGTTATTCAAGCACGTCTTGCGTTTGCTAACTCTTAGCATCGGTTCCTTCCAACTCAAGTACGTCGTGGTTCGGCACAAAGGCCTTCGTCTATCGATCCGTTCAACCGAGTACTTGTACGAGCTTTTGAAAATATTAGACTTATTGTATAGAACATCCCGAGGCATAACGAGAGAGAGCGTATACTTCTTTTGTTTCAACGAGCTTTCAAAACTGAGAGAATCGAAATGGAGTCCAAGGACGTAAAGCCGTGCTCTGATACCAATCTGTCACGCCCCGCTCCCGTAGGAACGATCGTCCTCGCTAAGGCGTGATGCCGTACGGGCCTAGGTTGCGCCCGTGCAAGGCTATGTCCAGAAACGACCGATTCGAGCTAGGCCACAGAGTCGCACAGAGTGTCCCCATTTGCAGCGGAAAGTAAAATGAACACAAATTGAAGCAAATTCAACTCTTCATTGATATTCAAGAAGTTTACAAGCGGCGCTAGGCCGATATTACAAATCGCTCAAGCTCTCTCTCTCTGAAACATAAAAGACGTGCCAAGTGGCTTACAACATGGAATGATTCATGGCGATGTTCTGATACATTATGTCCTGTATATGGTGCTCCAGCTCCTTACAACGCTCCAAGGCTCCAGAGATAGCTCCGCGCCTTAGCACGTTCGAAGGAAGCTCTGCACCCGACGACGTCTCCTGTATCCTGCAAGCAGACTGTGGGGTTATTAGTACATTGCTATGCACTGGTGGGAAGGCTAGCTCGCCCACAATACTATCATTACCAAACACGTTTTATTTACTTTTGTGTACCGTCTATCATTCATTGTCTTACTAATCTTGTCTTAGGATCAGTTTCATGGCATATTTTATAGCCTATCTCGTGTTGCCGAATACAAGTGTCGTATGGAAATACATGTATGACTTACCCATACTTACCGTTCGGCCTTCCCTGTCCAAAGTAAACCAAGTTAGTCAATAATTCATAGGAAATAACTTAACGCGATTCATGTGAACTTTCAATGTCAAGGGCGTGTCCCTGCCTCGAGTCCTAGCGCGTCGTAGGCGTATTTTCTAACTCCTTTGCCGAAGTACTCTCGATTATCTGGTGTGTTATATTCAAGCCTGTTCAGAAGGTACTTCATTTAGTTAACTTAGACTACTCTGATTTCAATGCAAGGACTTGCACGTGGATTGCCACCAGCAAAGCCCACTTAATCTATATGCATCGGTCGTTGGCATCACAAGCCAATTTGGACATGTTTTCCCCTTGGTAATTTCTCACCTGTCATGGCATGCGGCTTGGTACACCCTGATAGTCTTTTGAAATACCCGACCTTACGTCTCCTGGTGGCCAAGCCCGCACTCAGGCCTGGACAGTAAGCCATTTTTCTTTGATTTCGCCTAAGCCGGTCCCGATCCTACACCTTGCGTCAGGCCGCTGGAATCCCTTATTTCTCCTCTCCTCCATATACGATGAAGGTATCCACGACCATTTCATTTTATTTGTCATTTTAACTTAACGGCTGTCTCTGCGCCGTAGGCTAACCCTTAGCCTTAATGCGTTATCGACCAGGTTGGCGTCCGTGCAGCGCGGGTAGCGAGCCCCGTTGCACGTGCCCGTCACACCTGTCGCTAACCATTCTTTTCTTCTTATCTTTCATTCATTCATTCTTTTCTTTCTTTCACTTGTCCGTTCGTTCATTGATTCATTCACACATTCATTCATTTTTTATTTGTTCATTCTTTCATTTATACATTATGCAACTTCCCGTACGGAAGTCGCCTTGGCGACCCATCGGTCCCATAGTCTTTCAATGTTGCTATACTCTACTCGGAACGACTATGTTGATAGTCTTTCCGTTCCATTGTTGTAACCCATTCATTGTTTCATTGTTGAACGTATAAGGAACATAAATGTAAGCTTGTGTATTAGCACGAGCGTGGAGCGTGGTGCGAGAGATCTCACATTTTTCATGTTCTTTTCCATATTCTATACAAGCATCCAAGATGGGATTATTCCCTTAGCTATGTGCGTTGAGTCATTTATTAGCATGCGCGGTATTATCGCCTCGCGATTACAGCATTAGTGTCCGTATTGTTATGTGTCTAGGCTAAGCAAAGACGGGTTCATCGGAGCCACCCACCTTAGCGATGTTCGCATCGGCCGAGCGATACTCCGAGCGCGCCTTTGAAAGTCTAAGTCTGGATTCATCTTGATGGGCCAATGTAAGCCTTGCATCGATTCTTCATCAGGTCGATGCCAACTCTTCGGGTCGACGGCTCGTTTGAGTCGTTGCACTTGCCGTTGGAATCGGCGTTCCGCTAGGGCGGAGCGGGTCATTACAAGAAGTCCCCACAGTAAGAGGGGGTGTCAGTCTATTAGTAGTTGGACAAGAAGTTTCGACTGCTAATATGGGTATTTCCCATGGACCACAAGAGTTATTGTCATGCTGCATATTGATAAGAGTCAAAAGAATGTTTTGCTAAGAGCTAACAATACAGAGACGAACAGGGAATGACAATGTTAGTTTTAAAATGTTTATGCTAATCCTTGTCTTGTGCAGGGATGGACGGTCGGCTATGGTAAGAATCACTGAAAAGTGATACACATGTATTTTTTGTGTTTGCTATATGAATTGCTTGCAAAGATTAATCTGTTACCAAGAAGTGCTATATTCCACTAAAGAAAAGATATCATGCTTGTAATCTGACCCTAAGATTGTCTTAAACAAGGAAAAAGAATGCTAATGATGTTGTCCCTAATGAAATGATATGCTCATGAAACACGCTGCGCACTGCACAAATGAATAGTCATCGTGCTTGAATTGAATAGTCCCTTGTTTGCTTGAAATGAAATGAAACAAATAGTGGCTTTTCAAAGATATTTTCAAAGAATGTAAACTGACTCTGTATGCATGAAATGAATCTAGGTAAAAGTAGCAAGATCACATCACAAGAAACGTTTTCTCACTAAATGAACAGTGATCGTTTCAGACAAATGTAGCTCTTTGTTCACAATCACCAGTATGCTGATATACTGACCCACCATCAGTCTGCATGCAGGTGCACTATACATCGAGAAGGATAGTCCGAAGCGATAGCCCGAACCTCATACTCAGGAGCCATAAATCAAAAGAGATGCCAAGAGATGACATATGTTGCAAGAGTTAGTTTTTGTATATAAAGGGATATAATGTATGGGAACGGGATCATTGTAATCTGTAAAGTTCTGAGAGAATGTAACATTGTATCAGAGAGAATCGAGAGCTTGTAATCTGTTCAAATGAAATCAATAAAGAGAATTATTTCTTGTTACCATTGTGTTTAATGCTTGTATTCTGAAATATGTCCGCTTCTGCTTCAATTATCTGCGATACGTTCCGTTGCGTATTGTCAACCTTATCTATCTTGTCTTGCTTCAGGTCTTGGCCTTGTGCAAGCGCAACTTAGGCTTGCACGGCATCACGCCTTAGCGAGGACGAACGATCCCAAAAGAGCCGAAGCGAGGACGAAAGGACTCTGCGGGATCGGGGCGTGACATATGTGTCCTTATAATTAGCCTTTCTTTAAAATATCAAAAATTCTATTTTGACCATCTATAGGACTGGTCTGCACTGGCCTGCATGATGGGCGGCCATTAGCCCTCCTGCTTATGCGGGTCCATTTCGAACCGGGAGACAATACCGATGCACCGTGTGGCAGCAGGCCAGCTCCGCAAACGGTCCAAATAGCAACGCTCTTAAAATATTGACATGCATATACATAAAAAGTTGGAGTATTTGAGTCATACAAATATTAATAGAGCCAATAATAGCTTGGGGTGGTTTGAGTTGTAAAAAAATGTATATATCTAGTCATGAGTTTAAAATCTAGACATGGTGTTTAGGATTAACTTTATGAGCTTCGGAAGGACTGGTCCAAATTTTTCGGGATCCGAAATAAAATTTAAAATTATGCTCCTTTAAACAAATTCAAAACTTTATTAAAAAATAAAATAGTTTCCACTAAGTCTTTAACTGATGACTTTTTACATAGTAGGTATAAGTGAAAACCAACTACACTAAGTTACTGTATTACTTTCTATGAACACTTATATTTAACATATTACAAATGTTATATATATATATATATATATATATATATATATATATATATATATATAATAATTTTTGAGGTCTTTCTAGTTCGTAGGTCCTTGACAGTCGCCCTAGGCCAGCCCTGAGCTTCCTTATTTGTTCCGAACGTATACGATAATCTAATAGGAAAAAAAAACTAACTAAAACTTTTTTTATTTCAATCATGCTCTAATAGAGAGGACTTGATTTGAAACTTGATTTCTTTTAAATCATTACCATTCATTAATTGCACTATTTTATTAATTATTACGATAGTTAATTAATATGAAGTAGTTAAGAGCACACTTGTTATTAGAAAAATGATGTCGTTATTGATAGTCCTAAAATGTCATCATGCTTTAATTTTCTAACATTCAAATTCCAAATTTGTCCATGTATTAACATTGCACTCCTCCCTCCATGCATGTACATATTAATGCTATATTTAATACATGGGTATATTTGGAATTAGAATGATGAAAAATTAAGGAGAAGTGTAGGATGATATTTTATTAGTGTCAATAATAGCAGTCTTAGAAATTTAGGATAGTTAATTTTGTATTCATAAATAAAAATAATAATAGTATCAACTCATTATATTACTATTAATTTATATTAAGATAGTTTGTTTATATTTATAACTAGTATAATTAATTAATGTTGAAAATGCCAAAATAAGTGTAATAATTAGATGATAGTATTAAGTTACACGTTTTATTTGAAATTATTATCAAGATATTTGTTCCCACATAAAACTATATCTGTCACGCCCCAGAATCAGAATACTGGAGAGCGGGGGCGAACATAGCCAGCTACGTATAACGGAGTGGAATCCACGCCGCTATACGGTCACGGCTGTCTAGATATGTGAGGGTTTCACTACAATCCATCAGTCTCTTAAGGTCATAAAATAGCCTATTGTCTCAATCTCAACCAACTAGTAATAATCACAAGATGTCAGAGCATCAAATACATAAATATAAGGCATCCCAAATATTACATATCAGATGATCATGAAGCTAGTCGTACAAAATGTAAGGACTAGCAAGAGTTCAGTCATACATGATCAACCCCCGGGGATTGTCAATCATGTTACAGCCCGTAGGCAGACAATAAGTAAAAGTTACAATCGAGCTAACACTTGCTCGTCGGCTAAATGCCTCAAAAGGATAATTTACAATATTACAGTGGGAGAACAAAAGAAACCCACTCGATGCCCTGGTTGCGCCTAGTGGCCACCATCTGGCTGGAAATCCGGTAGATCTTTTGATGCTGCTCCGGTATCTGGCCATACAAAACCAGCTGGGTCAGACCCCAGAAAGAGCAAGTGCCACAAAGGAGGCTTCACTTAAGGACTAAAACCAGCAAATCATTAGCAATCAACAAGCGAATAAGTAAGGGAGGATCGAGATTTGTGCAGTACCAATGCACTTGTCCCGATCATAGGAAGATAGTAAATAAATCATCATTGACATAAAGTAAACTGGAGAACATGTTAAATAAATAAAGCTGGGCAATATGCGAAGAGAAGACGAAGGTATTATTCCGAGAGCCAGGTTACAATCCTTAAACCAAACAAGGACCGAGATTGTAACCCTTCGCCTGAATAGAACTTAGTCTCTGATCATTTATTTGCTAAGGTGACAATCATGAGAGTGTACAGTAATAGAAGTGACAATGAAAGGTACGATACGCTAGAGTGACAATAAGGTACAATCATGGCAGTAACGATCTGGAGTGACAATAGTGTTCAATCATTATAGTGACAATCTGGAGTGACAATCATTCAATCATGCTGGTACAATCTTGCAATTAATCACTTCTAGACAATACTAATCTGGACTAGACTCCATCCAATCAATCACGGCCAATCATTGCCTACGGCTTTCTACATTAACTAACTAGGGTTATCACAATCCTAGTTACTAGCAAGATGCAATGAGATGCTCCAAGTAGTCACAGGCCCTGCAGCTACCCAGGTTATCCAGGCAGACATTATAGTGACAATTTAGAGAGTTCCATCATTATAGTGTCAATCGAGGAAGAGTGCAAGACAATAGAATCCAATCATTAAGTGACAATCGAGAGTGCCCCACATAACAGTGGGCTGGAAATGTGCCCTACTCGTCGGCAGGCTACAAGTCCAATCATTTGCGGCCGGGATAACGGGGTCGCCTGTAACAGGGGAACATCTCTTCATGACTAGTGAATAATTCTAGTTATTAACCTTAGTCCATTTTAGTAGGCACTCCTGACCGTGGTACTCAGGAGTCCCCATCCTAGACATGATGCAAGACAGGACTGGTTTATTTATACAAGCACAATCACCCACGGTGTCAGGTCATACATCTTTATCAGGTCATGACATGTCCAGGAGCTGCCGCAACGGCTGTTCAAGATACAACATGTCAGGTTATCAGGTCAAGCGTACTAGGCAGGAGTGCGCCACGACGGGCCACTATCAGATCATGTCAGGTTATTATGTCAGGAGTGCACCACTACGGGTCACTATCGTGTCAGGCTCAGTTATCAATTCCAAACATATTACATAAATTCATGATTATCAAGTTCAGGACAAAAGGCGTAAGGATATAAAATGGACGTAAAATATCTAATAAAATATCAATATACAGGACTATAGAAGAGCCAAGCTTAGGGAAAATAAAACCACACTGACACGCTGACTTAAGACCAAGTCAGCCAAAGACCATACGCTCAGGGCAAGGCAAGTCATAAAGCTCTCGAGTTGAACCAGGGGACAGGTTAGGCCAGCGTACGCTCAAGTCTGGCGTACGCTCAAACTAGCGTACCAAATGATCCATACGCTCCCAACAGGAAGCGTACGCAAGGGTCTGCGTACACAAGGGCACGCTCAAGCTCCAGGTCAGCGTACGCTCAAGCTAGCGTACGAGAAGGTCTAGGACACGCTCACGCTAGCGTACGCAAAAGACAGCGTACGCTCAGCGTACCAAAATGGGCAAGGCACGCTCACGCTAGCGTACGCTCAGGGCAGCGTACACTCAAGTCAGCGTACCAAAGGACCATACGCTTCCAATAGGAAGCGTACGCAAGCCAGCGTACGCAAAAGACACGCTGCCAATAGGCAGCGTACCAAAGCTAGCGTACGCAAGGACACGCTGCCAATAGGCAGCGTACCGAAGCTAGCGTACGCACGCTAAAGAGCAGCGTACCCAAGTCAGCGTACGCACGCTAAAGAGCGCGTGCAGCTCAGTGGCGTAGCTAAAGAGCTAGCACACTGCTCACCGTCTTCTCCAAATAGCAAGAACAACAAGAACAGCAAGAACTCCAAAGTGGAATCCAAACTTCAAATGCTCATAACTCGGTCAATAAAAGCCCAAATCTAACTTTCAAATGGTCAAAATTGGGTAAAATGAAATTCCCTACAAGATAGAACCATCAAAACTTGAAAACAAGGATGTTTTATAGATCAAACCACCAAAATCCGAAAATACTTCAATCCTAGATCTACAAAATTCCAAGCTCCAAATGGAGAAAACCCAAGTTCTAATGTTGCTTAGAATGAGCTAACAAAGCTATTAGACAAATAAAATATAGCCCTCAAGTGATAGCAAGATGCAACTTGCCTAGGCCTCTCTCCCTCTCTCTTTCGGTTGGTGAAGGAGTAAATGGTGGAGAATATGATGATAAAATGAAGAGAGAGAATGAGAGAGTGAATTAATAAAGGGATTGGTGGTGGTAGGTAGGGGGTTCACCCCTTGGTTCATGGTGAACCAAAGAGAACCTAGCATGGCCGAACCCACACAAACCGAACCAAACCAAGCCAACACAAGGAAATACTAAAATAAACCAAGCTGGAAACAAGACAAAAATACGTACACGTATTTTAAATACGTAATACGAACAACAGGCATTACAATATCTCAGGTGCATATTTCAACATAAGATTTATCTTTTATTATGTGCAGGCATGGGAAGATGTAACCCATATGGTTGGTATGGAGGGGGTAATATTTCAAGAAAAATATTTTTGTCACTAATTTCTTGGAAATTTTCTTTTCGATCTAGGCGACTTAGACTCGGACGAAGGACACAAAGTGGGACTTTGATGGTACACTTCGTACGTACGCATCGAGCGAAGACTGCATTGTGCATCGAGCCCGAGATGACGCTTTTGCATTGGGACTGCGTTGGAATCACACGAAGTCAGCTTGTGTCCAGCAGCGTTCGCGCATTCCAACGCTCATGTTGGTCTCGCGAGACAACTGGTTTAGCGTAGCTAGCTGTTCTAACAACCCAATGGTTCCAACGGCTTCGTGCGCCGCGTGACTTATTATTTCAGCGGAAATATGTCGTCCGTTGGAACTTCGATTCTAGAGGCGGGGCTGTTCAACTGCCCCTTCTAGAGGTTTCAACTTGTAAGTGTCTACTTAGTGTGAAATTACTATTGTAACAACACCTGTTATGAGGAATTACTCCCCTATTTTTCCTCCCATGCTAGTAGTGGATGGTTGTGATTGTTAGGCGTTTGGCTCCTCTATATATTATATATATTTATTGTTACTTACAGAAAGACCATGTAAAGGAGTATATGCAACGAAAGGAGAGTTTGCAACATCAAAGTGAAGGAATAACAACGAGGTCCTGTCCAAGCCTCGTTTATCGTCTAGAAGGTGACAAATAAGTGTTATAGTAGTTCATCACTTGAACTTGCTAGTTTTTGTGATCGGTTCTACAGAAAATATATATAATCTTATTTTGAGCAACGGTGATTCTCGTCGCCTCCAGCAAGCATCATTTCTTATGTCTCATATTGTAGCAACTTGGTTGCATTCTTCAAAGTTTTGTCCGTAACAAAATTTTAACTTTGGTTGCATTCTTTAGGTTCCTAGTTGTTGTATTGATCTATTTGTGTTAAAAACTTGTAAAAGTTTGTATGATTTTTTGAAATACCAATAACATATAATAATATTAGGTAATATTAAAAAAATGAATATAAAAGTAAACAATCAATAATGTATAAAAATAAATTTTATTTATTAATAATAATTATTATTGAAGTAAGCAATCAATAATGTATTCTTTTTTAATATTATAATTATTTATTAATAATATGATTAGTTAATAATACTATTTTGTTATAAACTGGGATTTCTCAATAGAAACCTTCCTGTAGGCAGGTTTATCCCAAAGGATTGTATTAATAATTAATTAATCAATTATGCCTACATCATTAATCTATTCTACTATATAATGCAAAAAGTTAGGCTTCACTGAAACTTCTATTTTTCAAAAATATTCTTACATGTCTATTCCAATAAAAAATAATATATTTTATTAGGGATGGTTAGGTACTTACAATATCTAGCTTTTAGTATTTCAATATATTAGTTTTGTCTTTTGCTCTTTTCAAGTATATACAAAGTTGATTAAAAGACAATTTGAATAACTTTTGCTCTTTTCAAGTAGATATAAATTAAGTTAAGTAGAAGATAATTAAAATACGTGCAATGCACATGCATATATCATAGTCTTCTTAAATTGGAATTTCTTTTCCCTTTGTATATTGATGTAGTATATGTAATAAATATAGGAAAGATTTATGAAATGCCCAAAAACTAAAAAAGTTTTATGTAAAACCCACCGCTAAAAAAACTTTCATCGCGTGCCCAGAATTAGAGAAACTTATCCAAAGCGGGTTCCAAATGACCCTTTTGCCCTTCCTTTTAATTTATTGGAAACACCCACAAAACTGCTCTTAAAAAAACGTTTCAATACTCCATCTTCTTCCATACGCTGTTCACTTTCGAATCTAGGTTTTCTCCTCAAAAATCTTCAAAAACTCGTCGAAAAATTTCGGAAAGACCGGGACGAACGACAAAAGTGCTAAAACGGAGGTCCAAACATCATTTTTTTGCGAATCTAAAATTTCGGAAGGCCGTCTAACGATAAAATTGTTACTTTCAGTCTTCTCGACGATACGCTCATTTTGCGACAAACGGGACCTCGTTTCGACCTCCCAGTCAAAAGTTATGGCCCTCCAAAGTTTCAGCTAACCATAAAATGCAGGAGAATGGCATTCTCCGTCTTAATTTACACGGAGAATGACCATTCTCCGTCTTAATTAGGACGGAGAATGACATTCTCCGTCTTAATTTACACGGAGAATGGTCATTCCAGTGTTAAAACGCAGGAGAATGACCATTCTCCGTGTTAGAAACACGGAGAATGCCATTCTCCGTGTTAAATGAAACGGAGAATGTCATTCTCCGTGTTAAATAAAACGGAGAATGGCATTCTCCGTCCTAATTAAGACGGAGAATGGCCATTCTCCGTGCTAAATTAAACGGAGAATGGTCATTCTCCGTCTTAATTAGGACGGAGAATGCCATTCTCCGTGTAATTCATCACGGAGAATGGTCATTCTAGTGTTAAAACGCAGGAGAATGACCATTCTCCGTGTTAGAAACACGGAGAATGCCATTCTCCGTGTTAATTAGGACGGAGAATGCCATTCTCCGTCTTAAATAAAACGGAGAATGCCATTCTCCGTCCTAATTAAGACGGAGAATGACATTCTCGGTCATAATTAAGACGGAAACGGAGAATGTCATTCTCCGTGTTAATTAGGACGGAGAATGGCATTCTCCGTCTTAAATAAAACGGAGAATGGCATTCTCCGTCCTAATTAAGACGGAGAATGCCATTCTCCGTCCTAATTAAGACGGAGAATGGTCATTTCCAGTGTTAAAACGTGTAATTTAGTTTTTTCAGGAATAAAGAGTTTCGTTCTTCTTTTAAAGCGATGATAATTCTTATAGAAAAGAAGAAGAAAGATCTTCTCTCCACAATTGAAGATCTGAGTTCAAATGTCTCCACGATGAAGATGATGATGATGGTGATGATGATGACGAGCGATGATCTGAGTTCGACTGAAGAAAAACACACCGAACTACGAACGATCTTTGCGATCTCTGCTGAATATGAGAGCAATGGAATTCAGATTTTCCGTGAAGAAGAAGAAGACGAAAATCGCAATCCAGATCTGAGTTTTTTGAATTCAAATACATATAGATGACCAATTCGCGCGGAGGGGTAGTTTCGGTATTATAAAAATAGCAGTTTCTAGCGGGTGGCATCTAAAAGGGAATCTTGAAATATTTAACGTGAAAATACTTAATTCTGGGTATTTCATAAAACTTATCCAGCGGGTGGGCATTTCATAAAAGCCCACCCCGAAATTGGGTTTCTCAGCAATTTTCAGATAAATATAAATAGACTCAGTGTACGTTATTTTAACAAAGTCAAATATCATAAACTTATTCAATGAGTCATAATAGGAAAATATTTATTTCTTTTTTCTCCCTACGCGTTTATTTCCTTTTTGTTGAACTCCTGATTGACTTGTAAAACTTTTTTTCCCGGCGCCCACCAACTGTTCGACACTATTCCCCAACAAAACCCAAAAACTTCTCCAAACTCCATGGTTAGACGACCACCACGCGAGTATCCGCAACACGACGCGCGTCGTTAGACACCGGCGCGCATCCGCAGAGCGGAGACTTCGCCCCGTCGCCGAGGAGGTTGGTGGACGATATTTCGCCGATCAGCTTCTCGGGATTGTTTCGTCTACGCGTGTCATTTTTCCGCGTTCTCATTTGCTTGTTGGCTTCGATTACTCTATACGACGTGTGCATGCCATTAAATAAAGAGGATCTGTTCTTGAAGCTTTTGTTGGGAAAGTTCATGGAACTGTTCTTGCTTAAAAAATTAAAGTCCTTATAGTGGGGCGTTTGAGCAAACATTCAATAGCGATAGCACTATTTGAAAGCTCGCAATGGTCAACTTTAACTGTTAGTACCAAACTCGATTATTGAAACAGGCTCCTCGGACAAGTTTGGATTGCGGTTACGTCTCATTTGGTCTCCATTTGGATCCGAAACGCAACGGGACTACCCGTGTTTCGGCTAGCTGTCCGTTCCGTCCAGAACCAAACGAGCACAGCCGTTTCGGGGCTCAATCGGTCAAGCGTTCAGGAAGTGGGGCGTTTGAGCAAACGTTCGTCTCGCAAACTGAAAGCAACAGTGGTCCTCCTAACTACACGATGTGCGAATGTCCGTAAAAAGACATGGAATAATGGATTACTGAGCTGCCACTCTATCCGCAGAGACTTTGTCTTCGATACTTTTATGTCGAAAGTTCACCGAACTTTCTCTACTTTAGATAAATTCCCGAGTCTTGGTCAGATCTTGTTTGATAGAGAAGCCACACAGTTTGACCGAAGAATTGATGGTCTACTCTCAAATTCTTACAGTTGCTTTGTTCTGCTGATCTGCAAGTATCTGTGAGATCTTTGACATTTTGATAATTCAAAATTTCAGCCGACTAATCCGTTATTTTTTAAATTTTTTTGTAAATTTCTCTGAAGTAGCAGCTGTGAGTTTGGTCTACGGTGAAGCCATGAGAAAGAAGAGCTATGGAAGGATAATGTTGTAAATTGCTGTCTTGGCCTCATGCTTGAAAAGGGTTGAATATAGAGGCATTTTAGGAATATGCAAGTCTGAAGCTGAAGTCAACTGATCCATCAAAGAACACATTTCTTAACATGGAAGCACCAACACTCTCCATTGGAGATATATAGTTGGTAGAGGCACTTCTGGCAGGACAGTTATTCTGGGAAGGAAGCAAGGAATAATAGGCAAGATAGAATTTTACATTCATTACCAATAATAGACATTGATATTGCCTTCTAATGATGATTCACTGGTATCATATATGAAGTCTAACCTTTCAAATCCTTGCAGACTAATGGAGCCTTCATCTCGAAGCCCGGCCACCTTCTCCACCCAGGCCAATGCTCTCCTGAGAAAGAACATCTGCTTCCAGGTTTGAAACTTTCAACTTTTGTCCTTCTTGTGATTCTGCTTCTTGTGTCGCTTGGCCTCACGGTAAGGCTCGTGCCTGCATCCTGGAGGATGAAGGTTCGAGTCCCGGAAACAGCCTATCCATACGTTGGGCGTAAGGCTGCGTACATGTTGACCCTCCCCAGACCCTGCATAGGCGGGAGCCTTCTGACATTGCGGCTCCCTTTAATTCTAGCGCAATTCTTGATGTTTATGATATGGCTCTTGATAGAGCTGATTTGGCTAACCACATTTTTGGGATGAAGGATTTGTTATTGTTGTTGAACTTGTATACTTACAACCTATCCTCATTCTCAGAAAAGGAACATGAAGACGAACATTGGCATCATAGCATTCCCCTTGTTCCTCTGTGTTTTGCTGGTTGTCATTCAAAATCTTGTAAACAGCGAGCTCGACAAGCCCAAGAACCGGTGTGGGTGCCGGTGCGTCGACACCGATGGGGACGGCAAGTGCGAGACCGTGTGCGGGATCCAGTACTCGACCCTGGACCAAGTTGGTACCTGCCCCTTGCCCAGCCCGCCAAGGTGGCCTGCACTGCTCCAAGTCCCTCGTCCCGAATATCGTGCCGCGAGGTCTACTTCTGGCTCGGATACATTTGACGACCTGCCCGATGGTTCCTGCAAAGAGACAGGATTGTGCCCAGCCACGATTCTGTTCACAGGAAGCAACCAATCATTTGCAAAAAGTATGCCGATCTTTTACCTTCTCTAGTTTAGATGCTGAATTTGATCCTTGAAATGCAGTGACCTTTAATCATGTTTGAACCTTTTGTAGAGGTGATGGGGAACCTTTTTAAGGCCCCTGCTACTTTGAATCCCATGGATTATCTTGAAACTCTGGCTGATGTGGTCCCGGTATGTGCTCCCTGAGTCAATTCAATTGCTTATTCATACTTGTTGTTCTCAATTTCCCTGAAGTTATTCTGAAACATTAGTTAATATCACGAGAAAATGTCAGGGTACGGACACGCCAACGAGGACTTCACAATTTATTGAGCCTGCCTTCATCTCAGATAGACCCTTGTATGTGCTTCAGTCTCAGTGTATGCCTAATTATACAACTTCTCTTGCAATCAATTTGGATGGTCAAACACTCGATCAAGGTATGGAACCACTCATTCATACGAGAAGCTACTCATGTTTTTTAAAGAAAATGGCGCTCGATAGATTATTCCTTGTGAAGGAGAACTTCACAATGTTCCTCTTTTCAATATATCTTTGGAAGGTTTTAACTTTTCATCAAAGAATGCAGCCAGATTATCTTATTAGTAGAAAGAGGATTAATTACCAACAGTATTTTATTTGCCATCTGCTGACACTTAAAAATGACAATTCCCAGATAGCACATCAGTCGGTTTGCGCACCACCATGCTCAAGCAAGCCCACAAGGGGTAGAATGGTCATCTGGACCCCAATGCGCCCATCCAAGCTCAACATCGATCAAGCATACATAAATCTAACTTTTTTCATACAAGCAAAGTTTGATAAGCCTAGAAAACTAGCTTCATCGTACGGTCGAGCTTTCGCCAAACATGCTAGCTTTGCTGTATAGGCGAGTTAACATCCAATAAGGCTAGTTTCGTCGTATTCAGCCAAAAAGGCTAGCTTCGCCGCACTCAGCCAAGAAGGCTAGTCTTGTCGTAGGCTTAGCCAATGTCTATTCACCGTATAAGCAAGCTATTAGCCAAAGTAGGATAGTCTCGTCGGACAGTATCCTCGGACTGCCTAGCAATGCTAACCCAGTACATGATGCGATTTCGGCTGCCCCACGAGCGGATATCATTAATGGGCCATAACACCCATAAACCCCTGATTAACTGGAATATCATTAATGGATCGTTACACCATAAATCTCTAACTTAATGGGATATTAAAGGGACAATTACCCCCAAAAGACGAACAACATGTCTTTTGCCTCGATGGCTAGCATGCTATTCTCACTGTACAATGGGCTAGCCTCGCCGAAGGCTCATAGTCTTGCATAATGAGGCTATTACATCAATTAATCCCTATCCACGAAATTTTAGGGGACATTACACCCCTAGTCACCCTATAAATAACCCACAATTGGGCTGAATAAGGGGTTCCTTTGGTTAGTCCTCGGCTGACTTTTTGATGTAGAGATTTTTAGACCTTTTAAGAAATTTCTTAGGATCGTTTATTTGAAGATTTGATTTTATCTTCGCTGTTATGATATGTGTATCTTTGTTTAGGATTAGGAATTTAAAGGAGGATTAGCATTTGTTTTAATTTAGCAAGAACATGATTCTCTGAATGCTATAAAATATAGGCTATGGGGCTTTATGTGGAGCATACTTATATTTTATTCTATATAGTTGCAAAGAGAGATCAGTTCTCTGAGTTTGGTGCTTTTCTTCCTAGAGATTTCTAGGGTTTACATTGCCATCAGATAGAACAATATCCATATTGTGCTTTCTCTACGACACCTTTTACAAATTCCTTCCAAAACTATGGAGTGCACCATCTCCATTAGGTGCACATACTTTGCCCAAGAAATGTACAGAGATAAAAATTAGATATTTTTCTATCTATAGAACACTGTTTCCTAACTTCTGTGAAGCACATGGGAAATGCATCTATCTTATTGTTTTGTGACTGGAACAGAAGTAAAATGTGTCCAAGCTTTGCCTCGTTGGCGTGATACTTCGTCAGTGGTTAATGATGAATTACTTAAGGGTTATAGACAAGGGAATGGGAAGAAGGATATAAATGAAATCGTTGCAGGTGATCCATGTTCTATTTGCTTTTAGCCGTTAGCTTCAATCTTAATGGTGGAATCAAATCTAAACTTCACTTCCATTTGCAGGTTATGACTTTTCAAACACTAACAATATTAACTTCAATGTAAGCATTTGGTACAATTCGACCTATAAAAATGATACTGGATTTACCACCGTGGCATTGGTTCGTGTTCCCCGCTCATTGAATGTGGTATGCTTCTCAATTTGTTTACAGACTTTTGTTATTGTGTATGCTTCTTTTTTGCTCCACTAACAACCATTTTAAGAAAATCAGACTTGAGCAAGGATCCTTGATCAAGAAAAAAAGATATTCATTTGTGTTGGGATAAAGGATTTGTTTGCCTTTCAAACAAAGTTAAATGCAAATTAAACGAGGAGATGACTACCTCAAAATTTTGGAAAGGGACGAAGGGCTGTCCTTATTATTATAATTAGGAAAAAAAAAGTGAAAACCATGTTTTGGACCTATAGATCCAATACCATGAAACCTGGCCAAGTCATTTTATGAAATTGCAGCTTTGGTACAAATGATAGAGCCGCAAACCCCAAGGTATAGAAATCGGTTAAGTATCTTTGTAAAAAAAACGAGAAACATACATGCATACCTTTTCGTTTTATTCTTCACTAATTTAGTGCTCCTTCACATGCTCTATTACCTGGCAACTTTTTTTCTTTTTCAGAATAAGGGCCAGTTATTTATTGTCCACCCTGGGATTCAGACCCAGGACCTCTCCTTCCCCTACCAAAGGCCTCAAACATGGGATCGTTCAACCTATGGTTACCTAAAATGTAAAAAACTAATCTATGATAGAGTAACAAGTTACTTTATTGCTTACAGGTGTCCAATGCATACATCCAATACCTGAGAACTGGTGCAATGATGCAATTTGAATATGTAAAAGAAATGCCCCAGCCTGCGAGAAAAATTAGGCTGGACTTCTCCTCTCTTCTTGGTCCATTATTTTTTACATGGGTCGTTCAACTACTTTTCCCTGTGAGTATAACCCTCTTTAGTTTGAACCAAATGTTTTGCTAATTGCGTGTACTTTTCATAGTTTATTTCCATAGCATTTTATGCTCATTATTTCCTGACTCGGGAGCAAATCTTGATTTACATGTGCGTCTAACAGGTTATATTGCAATACCTGGTTTATGAGAAGCAAAAGAAATTGAAAATTATGATGAAAATGCATGGGCTTAAAGATGGACCTTACTGGATGATATCTTATGCTTACTTCTTCTTTTTATCATCAGCATATATGCTATTCTTTGTGATATTTGGATCTATCATTGGTACGAATAGCCCAAGCTTCATCAGTTTATAGATAAGTAACATTTATCCTTACCTAACATGGGATTCTTTCTCTCCAGGATTGAAATTCTTCACATTAAATGACTACGGCATACAGTTTGTATTCTATTTCCTTTACATAAACTTGCAGATTGCATTAGCCTTTTTCATGTCAACATCTTTTTATGATGTAAAGACTGCTACAGGTTAGTTCTACCTGAATGGTAAAAATATCCTAGAAGAGTATCATAAATTATTATTCATCTTGATAATGGAATGATTTGGGTGTGACCTGATGATGCAGTGGTTGGGTACATATATGTTTTCGGTTCGGGCTTATTGGGAGAGTTTCTTTTGCGATATTTTGTTGAAGATACTTCTTTCCCTAGTAAGTGAACTAGATTAACATATATACTATTTTGCAAGCAATTTTTGTTTCAAGCTGATATAGAAACAATTCTGCTTATTGTTTGTCATGGTCTCTCATCAAAGAGTTACTTCTCATAAATTGTGTTGTTATCATAGGTGGTTGGATTGTAGTAATGGAGCTTGTTCCAGGATTTTCCTTGTTTCGAGGGCTATATGAATTTGGCCAATATTCTTTCACTGGAAATTATATGGGGACTTCTGGTATGCAATGGAGAGATTTAAGTGATGGTCCAAATGGAATGAAAGATGTCTTGATAATCATTACAGTTGAGTGGTTGATATTACTTCCGGTTGCATATTATCTGGATCAGGTATCGTCGTCAGGTGGTAGAATCAGAAAAAATCCTCTGTTTTTCCTACAATGCTTTCAAAAGAAGCGTCGATCACAATCTTTCCGGACACCGAGTTTGCATCCAGATACATCCAAAGTTTCTGTTGAAATGGAAAGGCCTGATGTTGCTCAAGAAGTAAGCTGTAGTGTTCTCTAAATTTTTAAAGCCAGTGTGTGTTTCGTTGTTATAATGTGCTAAGTGATTAGTTCAACTTCCTGATAATTTAGCTTTAGATCTTGAGAACCAAGCTTCTCCTTTAGTTTGTGTTTGCTCATACAGACCATACAGATGAAGGTAGAGATCTGCTTGAGTACGTTTTTAGTAATGCCTTTTAGCTGTCTATTCATCATACCATTGTATTGAAGACTGTCATATAAGTAGGCAACTGACATTATACTTCAGCTATACTTTCAAAACTGATGTGTGCTATAAAACAATTGTTATAATCAATGAACTTAAAGTGAAGTGGTGTTTTTTGTGTTATTATTATGTAACAGTTATTAGATGTGGATGTCTTTCATACTAATTCTGTAATTGCATTAATCTCAAGACAATGTATTATCATTATGAAAAATGTTTTTATGCACTTATTAATAGTCGATGTTTGTCCATGATATCTGTGCATAACAATCTCATCGAGCATCATATAGAGTGTCCAGTTTATTATGGAAAACTTGTTGTCACAGGTAATATATGGTACCTCACCAAGTGATCCAGATCAACAAGAGGAAGTATTGCTACTTCTGATCTGCAAAACTGGATCTTTGGACCTTTCTTCTCTTTGTGAATTTTAGAGAGAAACAATGGGCCTATGATTTAGTGTTGGGTAATCATCCCTGCTCTAGGGCAAAACTATGGTCTATAAATACTTCCAAGCGAGAGGATCTCGATCTTTATGTGTACTAGAAAACCCAAAAGTTGACGTGACGTGTCCTAATCCTTGGTCAAATAACTCTTTGGGACCTTCACAAGTAAGCCCAAAAACCTATGCAAAGTTTATGTTAATTAGGTCGGCTACTAAAAGTTTCCTAGTTTTTGTGAAGCGACCCAGGAGAAAATGGTTTGTATGACATTGGGGATTTAGAGAAAATATGGGTGCGGAAGCTTTAAACAAATATGTGAACAATTAACTACTTTTAATTTATCACATAGATTATAATAAAAATGCAAAACGTAAGAATTGCTTACAATTAATGAAAATACTCGAATTTGAAAACGTGCGTGTTGTGTTGGATCTCGATGATGCAACTTTTGTACTCGAGACCCAATTTACGTCAACGTCGGAGGCGGAGAAGAAGACAAGGCAAGAAAAATCCACTTTAGGATTTTTGTATCGCACCATGCAAACTCAAAAATAGATGTCTCATTCTTCAATTTTTAATTAATAACTTCTGAACTTACAGACTATTTATAGACTACAAAACAATCGAAAGAACGATAAATAAATCTCTAAATACTTATCTGTAAGATAAGTCAATTCCCCAAACAACTCAAAGAGATAAAATTCTCCTTATTTAGATTACTCCTAACAAACAAAATAAAAAAAACTATAAAGATAACCAAAATTCGAACTTGTTCTCCATCATTCTCCTCGGCTTCGAAAATTTTACGGTTTTACCTCATGGTGAATCGTATAGGCGTGAAATTCGAGAATTATGCTTCTGGTGGTACCCTCCAAATCAGCCGCCATGGTGGAGGTCTCTGCTTAGTGCAGTCAACACAAATACTTCTAGAAAAATGATGTAATCCTACATTGTTACTAGTAGTTATGGAGGTGGAAGAAACGAAATGTCCACTAGGCAAATAACATCAAGCACCTCTATAAATGGTGGTTGTCTCAGTGCGTCTAAAGAAGAAGCAAAATGCTCGTCCCTACAATTAATTATTATTTTCTGCAAACTATTGCAACTATTTGTAACAAATATATAATATAAATTGTTCACTGACTTGATTATTGGGACAAGTTCAAAATATTTAGAAGACCTAATAGGTTTTTTAAAATTCATTGGATTCATAAAATGACTTTAATTCTTTTAAGGATGATATATAAATGTCAAAATTTATTAATTGTTTAAACATAGACCTAGACTCGGACTTGATTCTAAATGGGTGAATCATCTACTATAGTATTGGTAGATTATACTAATGAATTTTCTAATGATATAGGATCACCGTTAGCAATAGTTTCTGCCTTAATATAGTTCATAAGTTTATCAAACAACTTTTTCATGCCGGCATGCATATCAATGATCAAGTTATCTATTTTGTCATATGAAGCATCGTTTATAGCACAAATTTGTTGCGAATAATTTTGTGTAGACATTTTTGTATAGGTTTTACCTACGTATAAAAATATTCCTAAATTGGGATTTAGCTCTGATACCAATTTGACGCAGCACGAAGGCACACGAGTGAATGATTTGTATAAAATTGGAAATTTAGGAAAATATTGGGCAAGTAACTTTGAACAATATGTGAAAAATTAACTACTATCAATTTATCACAAAAAATATAGTAAAAATGCAAAACATAACAATTGACTTATAATCAATGAAAATATTCCAGTTTGGAAACGTACAAATTGCATAAATTGGGGTTTAGCTCTGATACCAATTTGACGCATCACGAAGGCACACGAGTGAATGATTTGTATAAAATTGGAGATTTAGGAAAATATTGGGCAAGTAACTTTGAACAATATGTGAAAAATTAACTACTATCAATTTATCACAAAAAATATAGTAAAAATGCAAAACATAACAATTGACTTATAATCAATGAAAATATTCGAGTTTGGAAACGTACAAATTGCATTGGATCTCGATGATGCAATTTTTGTACTCGAGATCCAATTCGCTTCAATGTCGGAGGCGGAGAAGAAGACAAGACAAGAGAGTTTTGGCATGGCCCCATATAAACTCAAAAGTATATTTCTCATTTTTCAATTCTTCTATCAATGACTTCTGAGCTTACAGACTATTTAAAAACTATAAAACAATCGAAAGAATTTTTTTAAAAAAAACCTTTTAAATATCCATAAGATAAGTCAAATCCGTAACCAACTCAAAGATATTTTTTTTTCTTATTTAGATTAATCCTAACAAACAAACTGAAAAAACTAAAAAATAACCGAAACTCTAAACTTGTCTCTCGTTCATGTTGGAATTTTTTTTTTGCCCAAGTTGGGTTTTGTTTCTCCTAAAGCCTAGTCCTTGTTTCACCAATTGTGATCAAGCAACTTTCTAATTTATTTGTAGTGTCCAGGTTTTAGTCAACTGTCTGGCGTTTAACCATTTCGGAAAGTTGTATTACCAATTTTATGTTCTAATCTATCAAGCAAACTCCTTTATATCTTGGATAGGAGACTTCACAAGTATATATATCAGTGCTTGTATCTTATACGTACCATCTATAGGTTAACCATTTTGGCAAGTGGATAAACAAGAGGTGGGCATGTGAGGCCCGTGCACAGGCCACACCCTGCAAGGTTCAGTCTAGATTGTGATATTCACATTGTTATTGAAACGTCATTAATAGCATTTCATTTGGTGAAAAAGACATGTTCTTGAGTTCGGACGGCTGATCAATGGTGAATATGTTTCTAGTCGATAGATTCAATGATTCCACTGTGTCAATGTATGTCATAGTTTTCTACTTCTTCTTCTTGTCCTTCTCTTTAGTTTCTGACTTGAACTCAAACTCATTCCTTTAGTCGGACTTGTAGCATCCAGCTTGGATGTGTATAACTCAGAAGAAGAATTGTGCCAAATAAAATACATTGGGATCCGAATTTCTCTTCATGTCAAGTCATTTGCATGCCAATATCTTCACCCTTGGCAACAATACCCTAGGCCAGGGTGCTTTCCGGTGCATTAATCCCAGTTTAGGCTTGAACGACACCCTATATGGATGCGGACCTGATACGGGTGAAACTATATGGATACACTATACATACATTTTTCAAATAGGTAAAATTTAGTCATCTATGTTGCATGAATACGGACACGGTTATGAACACGATAAGAATACGGACACCATTTCCTGTGTCAGTGCAACATAGACCCCAATTGTAGATATTTGTGGCAGTGTGTACCTCTTCGTTGATGGTAGGAAAATGGACTCTCTTACCAAGTTGATGTCAAGGAGAGGGAATATTGCTTCTTTTAATCCGCATAACCGGATCTCTAGAATGGGAAATACAATGATCTTGTGTGAGAAACTCCTTGCTCTAGGAGTTTGTCATGATGCTTCTTCTCCACAACTATGGCCTAGAATTACAATTTCTAAGGAGAGGGATGTATATTGACTATTGAGAAATCCTAATAGTAATACCTGAATAGGAGTCTTGCCTTGCTAATGACCCCTTTTGGACCTCTAGGACTAACCCCAAACTTGAAATAGTAGCATGACCTACTTTAATTAAGAAAAGAAAGCATGGAAAATAGAAAAGAGAGTTATTTTTCCGATTTCACTACCTTCAAGTTAAAACAACAAATTCAGTGGCCTTATAGAAACCTATAGCTTGAACCTTCACCTGGTTATTCTTATAGCCATTTTCTTGTCCCATCCATGATTTGCTTTTGTGATAGAACAATTGCTAAGTGCTAGTTATGATTTGAATGCTGGTCCTTGACTCACTTTTAGTCGAAAAGAGTACTGCTAAATGCTAATGCTCATATTGAAAATTATTTAGCTGAAGTTAATAGTCTCATAGTCAGTGAAACATGAACTCTTGAAGTGATGCATCCAAATTTGATAAAATGTGTTCTATTGGCCTGCCTTCTAAATTGTGCTATTGCTTTTGCTTAGTTTCTACTTGAATTTATACAAATTTGAGAACATTATTAGTGTATTGCAATACTTATACTTTTCTTGCTTTATTTCAGAGAGGGGTGGTTGAGCAGTTACTACTAGAACCTAACAATAGTCATGCCATCATCTGTGATAATCTCAAAAAGATCTATCCAGGAAGGGATGGAAACCCAGAGAAATTTGCTGTTCGAGGATTATCTTTAGCGTTGCCTCGTGGGGAATGTTTTGGCATGCTTGGTCCAAATGGTGCTGGCAAAACTTCATTTATCAATATGGTCAGTGATTTGGTTTGGAACTTCAAAAAATTATGTTTGGGGCATGAAATTGAAAAGAAAATCAACAAGTCTAAACTAGCCTTGGATTTTCTCTTTCTACTGGGGATCTACTGTTGCAGCATTCCTTATACCTAATAAACATTTACAAGTTTACTTAAGTTAACCTTCATTTTCCTTCCTAATGTGCACAGATGATTGGTCTCATAACGCCAACCTCTGGCAACGCTTATGTTCAGCAGTTAGATATACAGTCCGATATGAATGAAATATACACAAGCATGGGTGTGTGCCCACAGCATGAGTAAGACCTCTGAATTTTTCACATTGCATAACTAATAAGAAAGATTTTCTGATGGTTATAGCATTGTTGAATTCATACTTTATCATATAAACCATTAGAAAACCGAGTTATTATTTTGTTTACTTCTACTCATCGTTTTGCTATGCAGCTTGCTGTGGGAAACACTAACAGGCAGAGAGCATCTACTGTTTTATGGTCGACTGAAAAATCTTAAAGGTGCTGCCCTGATACAGGTAAATAGTAAATATATGACACGTACATGAGTTTCTACATAAACAACAAGTACTTTATCTCAAAATTTTGGGGTCGGCTGATCAAATCCCTTTTCTACATAAACCTGAATTTGGTTTTAGTTGCAGAATTATATATTCTCAGGTATGCTAATAGATGGATTTTTGTTCTGCATGACCATTTCTCAACTTATTACGTGCGCTACTGGATGCTATTTACTAGTCCTGTAGTCTGCACCTTAAGGACCACATTGCATTGTTTGATAACCACAATCAAACACATTCTAGTAGATAGCTATCACAAAACAAATCACTTTCTTTTTCTTTGAAGAAATAGGAAAACCCACATGGCTGACTCCCATTCAAAGTTGTTGCCCCATTCCCAACCGAGGCTGACTTCCCTCATTTGTTAGTTACATAATTTTGATGTGACCGGAATCTAGGAATTTGCTGATGTTATTAGCAAACGACAGGGGGAGAATTTAAAAGTGCACTGTTATGTAAATGGTAACTTCTGAGTGTAGACCATAGCATTCTCTACCATACTAATTGATCGGTGCTTCAAGGCTATACTTAATAACAGGTAACCAAATTAACTCTTTGTGAATGTTGAATAATATTAATATTAACTCTCAACCCATACCAACGCTCTAGAGTTTTGGTGCGAGTGACAGGGACTTTAATATGGCATCATAGCAACCTAGGTTTGAATCCTTTGGCACACATTAATTTCAAGCGGATTAAAAAAAATACCGTCGCGTGAATCAAGCTCTTGGCCAGTGAAATCGGCCTTCGACCTGCTAGGGCGTGTTGAATAATAGTAATATTAACCCTCACCAACGCTCTAGAGTTTTAGTGCAACTGGCAGGGACTCTTGCCTAGCAGTCATGCTGAATGTATGCATTGCTGTTGGTCTAGCAATCCTGAACTTAATCTATTTATATCCAGTCTGAGGAGTTACCTATCATGTAAGGGTTTATCATCTGAATGGATTATGCTTGTGAAAGATATTGTAACGTGAAGCAAGTAATAAAGATTTTCCAGGTGAGCATCTCTCGAAATTCCAAGGATTGAATCAAACATAGTCCTTGCTCTCCTTTTTCATGTTCTGGAAAGGATTTTACCTCTACCATACATACTTTATCAAGAACTTCCGAAAAAAGGCTCCATATAAAATGTGTCGAACCTTTTCCTTGTGTACATTCATTTTTTGTGTGTGTATCCCTTTTGGGCAAGTGCATGGAAGAGGGGAGGGGTTGTTCCCTGCTCAAAATTAGGTGGTCCTATGGAGACAAGTTTGGATGGTTATCCTGTATAATGAAGGTATTGCTGATCCATTGGGATGAAGGCATTCTTGTTGTTGTCATGAAGGTACTACCTTCTAATTGGCATTTTCTGATAGTGTTATTGGTACTAATGTTTTAACTTCTAGTTTTTTCCCATGAGGGTCAGCTTGGATTGAGGGTGGAGAGAGTTAAGTGAGAGGGTGTGGGTTTAGGAGGGGGAGTCATAGAGGGTTAAGTTAGAGTTTGTTTGACCTTCTTTTGTCCAATTTTCAACTCCCAAAATCGGAGGGTTAACAAGGGGAAGTGAGGGGGGTTATTTAAATAGTCATAAATATTTCTTGTTTGTCATATAAAATATCGTGACATTCTCCTCCATTTTTTTTATTTCAACATGCTTGGCTTTCAACTTGTTGCCGTCTAGGTGCGTCATTTCTTCTCGCTTTCACTTATTACTCATCGTTTAAGAAATAAAAATAAAAAACAAGCGGCTACGTTTTTGATGCACCTGTTGAGTTGATGACCACATATATTTGATACATCAAATCCGTCCAGGTGCGTTAAAAAATTAGAGGAGAAATAGTTGATAACCACATATATTTTATGCATCTGTTGAGTTGATGACCACATATGTTTTATCCAATTTTATGCCACATGTAATAAGGGTATTTTGGTAACTATTGTATTTTTTTTATTAATCTTCCTTCCACTCAAAACCTCCAATCCAAGCAAGAGTTATTAAACACACCCCACTTAACTCTTCCTCCAATCCAAGTAAGGTTATATGTATTTATTATCCTCCCCCTCACTTAACTTTCCTCCACTTAACCCCACTTAACTCTGCATATTTTATCCCCCTCGATCCAAGCAGACACTGAGAGCTGTTGGTGGTAATTTTTTAGATGTTCTTATGAGCTTGGTTATCTAGTTTTGTTTAATCTGTGATAACAATGCTGGAAATTGTTTGCACATCTGAATTTATTGTCAAATATGTTCACTTTCTATTTTCAGGCAGTTGAAGAATCTTTGAAAAGTGTGAATCTCTTTTATGGCGGTGTTGGTGATAAACGAGCTGGTCAATATAGTGGTGGTATGAAGAGGAGGCTTAGTGTTGCTATTTCGCTAATTGGTGATCCCAAGGTATGCATAACATGAACATACAAAGTCCTCGAAATTGGCTCTCATTTATAACTGAACACCTGGAAGTTTCTTTTAGGTTGTTTATATGGACGAGCCAAGTACAGGATTAGACCCAGCTTCAAGAAAAAACTTATGGAATGTGGTGAAGCAGGCAAAAAGGGGCAGAGCAATCATTCTCACTAGTAAAATCTCTCTCCCATTTTGATGTTTGTTCTACCAGTAGATAAATCAAGAATTTTGACTTCGTAGGTTCAGTTGCATATGGTTGTCTAATTCTCATGCATTACATATTTGGGGGCCGCTATCTCGAAAAACATTCTTTTGTTGTATGTTACTTGTGGTGACTGGTGCGTGATGGAGGATATAACTTCTCATCAATGTAAATTCACTATGCACCTTCAGTAATGAATTCCCCTCGTATCTGTTTTCAGCACATTCAATGGAGGAGGCAGAGGTTCTATGTGATCGCTTGGGCATCTTCGTTGATGGAAATTTGCAGTGTATAGGGAACCCAAAAGAGGTAAGCCTGTGATTTATACAAAACAGAAGATATATTGTTCTCAGGTTCTAATACGGAGAATTTGACATAAAATTGGTAGTCTGGTTACGGAATTTGGTGCTTGGTACTCCAATGATGCGTAAATCAAAACTAGATTGCATAGACATGGACACAGATTTGGATACGGACATGATATGGATTCATAATACGACATTTTAAGAAATTTTGATACGGGTACGCATAAATACGATTAAATGTATACATGAATACATATTTATCATCACCATTATCATGCAAACCTTCTCCCATCAGATGGAGTCAGCTATGGAGCATAAGAGAGCTCCATCAAGGTTTTGACAAAAATTTTACGATCGGCTGATCTAACGTCAACCCTCTATGTTGGTGTCAAATTCCTAGCCAAGATAACTATGAGCATGAGAGGGTCATGCCATAAAACATGGATGGTCAGTTGGCAGATAAGTAGGCATATCTTTTGCATGTACATTTTAAGCTCGTGCAACCAAGGAGCACCATCCCAAGTTTTTCTAAACTATAAAGAGTCTAGACGAAGAGATAAGATGATACATTTGCTGTAGGAAATTGCATTCATCCCTATGACACATTATGCCAAAGAGTTGAAAGGAATGACAACCCCACGTGAGTACATATTTGTACACAATATTTATAGTAATTTGGCTTATATGTATATATTTATGCGCGTTGGGATAGTATATAGCTTGCAAAAAGTTCTAGGAATGACCTGTTCCAGAAGAAATGTTGCTTTCTAATATAACAATTATGTTTCACACAATCACATCCATGCCAAATCACTCCAACCATGTTTCTGGCCCTGTTCGCCTTATTTATCATAAGCTACGGGGAAGTATCATGTTGGATACATGTCAAACACGGATACAGTCATAAACGATGAGGCTAAAGAAAGAAACCAACCTTCTTGCTAGTACTTAGATGAGTTAACCTTGTACACATGCAACTATAATGTACACACTCCAATTTGTCAGAAACGAGAGTTTATGAACGAGAACGATCGCTCCTACAGAGCCTAAAGGACATGTAGACTTAATAACATAATACATAGGTAATAGACAGTTGAGAATTAAGAGCTTACTGATGGTGCTTGGTTTGCAGCTGAAGGCTAGGTATGGTGGAACCTATGTCCTTACAATGACAACATCCTCAGATGAAGAGGAAGAGGTGGAACGCTTGGTCCGGAGGCTCGCCCCAAGCGCAAACAGGATCTATCACATATCAGGAACCCAGAAGTTTGAATTGCCGAAGCAAGAAGTCAGGATTTCTGACGTCTTCAACGCAGTCGAGAGGGCGAAGGCCGAGTTTCCTATCTACGCGTGGGGTCTGGTGGATACTACCCTGGAGGATGTGTTCATCAAAGTCGCGAAAGGGGCTGCAGGGTCGTCCGATCTGCTCTCGTGATGGATGTTAACTCGCAGTTTGATGATCCTTGATGTGTACCCTTCCTTCACCATATTCACTTCTTATACAGACTTTGGCTTGGTGTTTACTAACATAAGTGTCACAATGTTATATATTCTTCCACATTATCGGTGTCAGATGTTTTTTTTTCTCCTGGAGATTTCAATTTCCTTTGGAACTTAGGCCTCGTTTGGTTCACGGAAAGGAAATAAATTCCTTTGTATTTTCCATGGAAATGGAAAAGTATAATTCCTGTCACATTTTTTTGGTAAAACAAGGAAACTACCTAGAAAATGAAAGCAAAATATAACAATGTTTCAATAATATCCTTACCTTTTAAAATAAAAATAATATTATAAAAAATAACATTAATGGTAAAATAAGCAATGATACATGGTTACTTTTGTCATATATTTTGTAATAAATGTTGGAAAAGGAGGAGGAAAATCAATCCCATGGGTCTTGAGTGGAACCATATTCCAACCAATTTTTTCCCTTGCCAGAAAATTGATTCCCAAGTTTGTGGCTACCAAACAAAGGAAAGGAACAATTTTCCTTTCTTGGTTCCTTAAATCCGTGAACCAAACGAGGCCAATGTACTCTCTGTGTGTCACTATGTAATCTCTTGGCCTTGTTATTTTTTTAGATGAGATAGCTCCGATAAGCTATTGAAGGGATTGGAGGAAATTCCGTTGTGAATCGTCCAATTGGCTGCTATGTATGCAGTCTTTTTTAAAAAACTAACTAGGGATATTTTAACAAATGCCCCCATTCAAAATATAGAAACTAATATATACTTCCATTTAAATTTTTTAAAAAAAAAAACTAACAAATACTCTCATTTCTTTGTAAATCAGCCAAAATTATGATTAGATAGTGGGATATATCTTAAAATATTATTTGTTCCATACAAAGAAATGAAGGTATTTGTTAGTTCTTTTTTCTTCTAAAAAAGCAGGGGTATATGCTAGTTTCAAAATTTTGAATGGGGGACATTTGCTAAAATATCCGTTTATACTAACTATTCCAAAATTTAGATTTATAACACGTAATACCCCTACTTTTATACTAACTTTCTATGCATTTGTACCGATGATATCGGACTTCCTATATCTTTATCAGTGGTATCGATTTTTTGTATCGGAAAGCAAATAATTCTTAATAAATTTAGACAATATTTCAGACGTTTAAACATAATTTTATATAATAATTTTCAAAGTCAATAAAAGATACACTTTGTATGACTGGTTTATCAGATAAGTTTTGTTCATTTATATGTTTTTACAACCTTATTATTGTACTTTTACATTCTTGCTTTTTTTTTAAAATCTCTTTACGGTATTGACCGGAAAAGAGACCGCCAATATCACTATCGATATCAATCGGTATCGGCCGATACTGATGGCCTTTGTTCCAATCATCAAAACTGACAGAAAAAAGAAGAAGGATGCGGCTATCCGCACCCCAGCAATTACTAAGCACACCCCAATCTTAAAAAAAAAAAATTGTTTACTCCCCCACCCTCCTCCCCTCCCCCCTTCCTCCCCGCCCACCGGCTCCCTCCTCCTCGCTCCTCCGACCCCCCCTCCCCTCCTCCTTCGGCCCTCCGACCCAGACCTCCGAACGAAAAGGAGGAGGAGGAGGAGGAGGAGGAGGAGGAGGGGTCGGGAGGGGAGCAGAGGGTTGGAGGAGGAGGGCGGGGGAGCAGGGGGTTCGGGGGAGCGGGAGGAAGGGGGAGGGGAGCAGCGGGGGAGGGGAGGGGGGCCGGAGGAGGAGGCGAGGGGGGTCAGCGGGGGCAGGGAAGGGGGGGGCGGAGGAGGAGGCGAGATGGGGTCGGGAGAGTGGAAAGGGAGAGGGGGTAGAATATGAAGTTCACTTTTTCTTTTTCCTTTTTCTTTTTTAAATTTTTATGATAGAATGTGCTTAGCAATTGTTGAGGTACAGATAGCCGCGCCCAAAAAAGAAAAAAAATTAAATAAATAAATGCGATCCTACCAATAGTCATTACAAGAACACACTCCGTTTCTAAAATGGTGAAACCTGTTCCTGTCCCTGAGGACGATCTCCCTGTCGAACACCTCGGACAGCAGCTTCGCCGCGTCGTGGCAGTCCAGGCACACCCTCAGGTTCTTCACCACCCTGATCGCGGCGCCCTCCCGCGACGCGACCAGCCCGAACGCGATCGCCAGCTTCTCGCTGTGCCACCCGAGCACGCCCTCCTTCTCCTCCTCGTCCACGTCGAACAGCACCTCCTCCGTCCTCGCCACGTACCCGGCCGGCCCTCAGCCTCCTCGACATCTCCCCGAGCATCGCCTCGACCTCCCCGTACCTCCGGTGCGACCTGTCCCCCGCGAAGAACTCGTGCGCCTCCCCGTCCACCTCGACCACGCTGCACCCGGGCTCCTTCCTCACCTCCCTCGACCTCATCAGCTCCCTGACGCCGCTGACCCCCTCCCACCTCTCCGAGCCGGCGTAGATGTTCGACAGCTGCACGTACGCGCCGTCGTTCCCGGACTCCAGCTCGACGATCCTGCGCATGGCCAGCTCCCCCATCTCGACGTTCCTGTGGACCCTGCACGCGTTGAGCAGCGCGCCCCACGCCCCGGCGTGGGGCTCGACCGGCATTGCGCGGATGAAGCCCAGCGCGTCGTCCAGCCGCCCGGCCCGGGCGTACAGGTCGACCATGCAGCCGTAGTGCTCGAACCACGGCTCGATCCCGTAGCAGGCCCTCATCGAGTCGAAGTGCTCGCGGCCCCGGTCGACCAGGCCGGCCACGCTGCAGCCGCGGAGGACGGAGACGAACGTCACGCCGTTCGGCTCCACGGCCCCCTCCCCCTCCATCTCCCCGAACAGCTCGAGGCACCGGCGGCCGAGGCCGTTCATGGCGAGGCCGCTCATCGCGCTGCTCCAGGTGTACACGTTCCTCTCCTCCATCAGGCCGAACACCTCCATCGCCCTCTCCGTGCTGCCGCACTTGGAGTACATGTCGACGAGCGCGGTGCCGAGCGTGACGGTCAGCCGCAGCCTGTGCCTCTGTATGTACCCGTGCGCCCACCTCCCCTGGTCGAGCGCGCCGAGGTGCGCGCACGCGGTGAGGACGGAGACCATGGTGGCCTCCGTGACGCGGACCCGCTCCGACTGCATCCGGCGGAAGAGCTCGAGGGCCTCCCTCGACCGGCCGGCCTGGGAAAAGCCCGCGATCATGGCGTTCCAGGCGACGGGGTCCCGGTGCGGCATTCCGTCGAACAGCTCGCGCGCGCGGGCGACGTCCCCCGACGACGCCAGCGCGCCGAGCATCGCGGTGCGCGAGATCAGGTCCGGGCTGCGGAGCTCCGAGTAGACGGAGGCGGCGGACCCGGGCGAGCCGAGCTCGGAGTACATGTGGATGAGGCCGCTCTGGACGTGCGGGTCGGACCCGAACCCGAACTTGATGGCGGACCCGTGGACGGCGGGGCCCGCCGAGGGGAGGTGGGCGGAGGAGCGGACGAGGAAGGTGAAGGTGTAGTGGTCGGGAGGGAGCCCGGAGCGGAGGACCTGGTTGTAATATTGGAAAGATTGGAGGGGGTCGGCGGACTTTGAGTGGGCCCGGATGAGGGAGTTGAGTGCGAAGATGTTGGGCGGGGAGGGGGAGTGGAGGAGGAGCTGGCGGGAATATGGGAGGTTTGAGGGGGTTTTGTGGGAAAGTGCGAGGACCGAGATGAATTTTCCGAGATTGTGGGGGTCGGTGAGGAAGCCGTGGGTGAGGAGGTGGGCGTGGATTTGGTGGACCTGCTTGAGAGTGGCGGTGGTGGTGGACTCTATTAGGGAGATCAAGTTCATTGTGTGTGGTGGTGGTGGTGAGAGAGGAGGGGAAGTCCAAAGTTCTATTTATATGGTCATCCAAAATGTTTGGAAATATTTAAGCAAATATGAAAAAATAATTTACTATTTTAAAAAACTAAATAATATTCTATTTTTTTAATGAAATAGTTAAAAAAATTAAGATTATTTTTTTTTTACTATTTTACGCAAAAAATTACTATTTTGTATAAAAACTAGAGTATCTTTTAATTTTTAAAATAGTGAAAATATATACTAATTTGTATATTTTTAATTAGCATATTTGTTAAAGTGTTCTAAATGTTTGTGATAAAATGGCATATATTTTCATGAATTGCCAACAAATTTGTGTGATCTATTTGTGTAGTTAATTTAGCAACTTTCTCATACTTATTGTGGGCGGATTTTTCTTTCTTCTACTACTTGTTATATGTTTATTGTAAACTTGCTTGTTATTCTTGTGACCATATTTACTTTTGTGAAAGAAATAGTCCAAAACATTAAGGTTTTGCAAAAGTACAAAGTTTTAAAAAAATATAGAAAGAGAATCAAAATGTCCAATTGTAGGGCATTTTTCTTAAATCTAAAAAAAACCATCCGTTTGACCTTTTTATACGCATGAGAAAAAAAAAATGTCTAACCATTGAGTTTTTTGTACAATGATAGGACGTTTTATTGATCATTTCTTAGTTATTGTTGATCCCCCGGCCTCAAGAGAAACACACAATAGTAGGACATTTTGTTTGAAAAAAAAAGGTCCAATAATAGGACTTTACTTTTCAATTTATAATTTTGATAAACAATGTTATTTCAGTCCAATTTGTGTAACTTTGATAATTTCTATATACAAATTTAAAAAAATGTTATTAGATAATAGTGGCTTATGGAAAAAATTAAGTTGGTTCATTTTTTCTTGATTGAGTTCAAGTCAATGGAGTAAAATTTAGGATAAAAATGTGGAGGAAAAGCCTTAGCTGGAAACAAGGGCATAATCATAAATTCAACCTCGGGTAAGTGGACTAGGCGTGTGTGTAAGAAAAAAGGAAAAAAAATGGAATGGGCTAGTGTCACCCCCAGTTTTCGAATTAGGGGTATTTTCGTCATTTTCCAAGTTTTATAATTTTTGGGAATTTTATTTTGATTTTACATGATTTTTAGGGATTTGTTTGATTTAGTTTGAATTTTATCCAAATTGGACTTAAGTTGGAGACCCGGGTAGTCTGGACCATAGTGGGACCCACATACTAGCTGGGCTTGGCCCACATGCCATCCTAACTAGGCTAGAAACCAATAAACCATACCCCCATGGCTTAACTAGTCAATTAGAGGCTTAATTAGTCATTTAGAGTTAAACCAATTCAAACCGAACCAAACTAAGTCTATTGGGTGTGGAGGCCTAATGGGTCTCCACCCAAACCCATTAAACCCCCCCTCCCCATGGCCGGACATGTATATGCCACCTCCCCCTCCCCTTTGCTTCATCTCAAAGTAATCTCTCTCTCTTCATTTCACTCTTTTCTTTTGAAGCTTCTTATTCCTCAAGGAAACCAATTCTAGGTATGCTCATTAACCCCCATTAATTCCCTCTTTATCATTTATTCCTTCACAATAAATGTAAAGGAGACCATTCTCTACATTATGACCATAGCTTTTATAGGTTTTCCTAAAAACCTAGTTTAAGGATTTATTAGGGGTTTTCCTTTTTAGAGAGGAATACATATACATGTGTATATATATATATATATATATATATATATATATATATATATATATATATATATATATTATTATTTTTTTTTGGAGAAATCGTTACCTTTATTGATAAAGAGGGTAATGAGTACATCCGACCTCATGGTAACAAGTACTAAAAAAGAGACTGAATAAAAACACTACACTAAAGCCCAATGAGGGAAAGACGGAAAATGGCGACAGCCCGAAAGCGACTTCCGAAACTGTCTCTTCACCTCCCGAACCAAGAAGTCCGCTCCAGCACCACGTCCCTCATACCGATGCTTATTCCTGTTCTTCCAAAGCACCCAAATAATCGCACCCGCCAATGATCTCCGATGGTGACTGCCCGGGCCCCGACACCACCTTTGAAGAAATATCAGAAAGTCACTATGCATCCGTGCCTTGAAGAACCTCCGGAAAGCAGACCAAACCATCCTAGCAAGATCCCCGTGGAAAAATATATGCCGAAGGTTCTCCCCATGACCAACCTGACAGCAATGACACTTGGAAACCAACTGGAAGCCAATCTTCTGAAGGATGTCATCAGTAGGAAGCCGGTTATGACAAACCCGCCACATCAGAATGCTCCACTTCGCCGGAATACATTTGCCCCAAATATTAGAGAAGAGTGAGGATGCAGGGTAAGTAGTCCGACAACATCTCCAAGCCGCAGCCAGCGTGAAAGGACCTTTCCGCTCACCCCAAGCCAGAGAATCAGGAGCCGAAGTACAAAAAAGATTCGCCTTTCTGAGCCGCCCCGCTGCCTCAACTCCAAACTGATCCGAGAACAAAGACAGATCCCAACCAGAGGCTGTCCAAAAGGAACTAATAGCCGGACCACCATTATCAGAATTCCTCGCCCTCGAATCTCTGATCTTTCTTCCCCTATCCGAAAGAACCCGAACAATCACAGTACGAGGGGGAATAACCACCCTTCTCCCGGCCAATCTAGCCGACCTCCGAAGCTCCCCAGTGCCCAAACCGACATCAGGAGACTCCCTCACCTGTGTACGGTTCCGCCCCCGAGTCCGTCTCCCCGTGCCGCGCCTGGTCCCAGAAGTCACTACCTCCACCGGTGGAATAGCAACACTATCCAAACGAGGCCCCCCCCGGAATCCAAGCCTCACACCTCGCTGAGCTCCCACCACACCCAAGTCTAAGCGAGATAAATGGTTCCGCCAATTTCCTCCCCCGTAAAATCCGTCGCCAAATATGGGAGCACTTAGAAGTCATAAACGCATCACAAGGATGACGCTTACGAAAATACTTTGATTTAAGAAGCTCCACCCATTGGCCCTTCCCATGCCTCAACTTCCACCACAACTTCATAGAAAAAGCATCCATAATATCATTCAGGCACTTGACCCCGAGGCCTCCTTCGGACTTAGTCCGAGTAACGAACCGCCATGCCAACCAACTCCTCTTAGCCACCCCATCCTTGCTGCCCCAGAAGAAAGCCGCAAACATCCTCTCAATCGTCCTGAGAACGGCCCGAGGGGGGGGGGGGGACAACAAGCAGCCAATGTGTACATAGGGATAGAAGAGAGCACATTCTTAATAAGAACCAACTTACCCCCAGGAGAAAGAATCTTGTTCTGCCAACCCATAAGCTTCGAACGGATTTTATCCAGCAAATATGTAAACATCCCCGCATTCCTTCTCCCGCAAGATAACGGGCACCCCAAATAAGAGAATGGCAAGGTACCGGTACTAAATCCGAAGAGAGAAGAAATAGTCCGGGCACGCTCCACACCCAAAGGTGTCGCAGTATAAAAGGCAGATTTAGAATAATTGATCTTCTGTCCAGAAACAGCCTCATACCTGCGCAGAACTTGCTGGAGAGCACGTAATCCAGTAATATCCCCCGAAGTAAATATAAGAACATCATCCGCATAAGCCAAGTGCGAGATACGCGGTCCCCCAATCAGAGTATGGAATGAAGATCTCCTATTGGAATCTTGAAGAAGCTTGAGGTTCCGAGAAAGTACTTCCGCAGCAATAATGAAGAGAGCCGGGGATAAAGGATCCCCCTGCCGGACCCCTCTAGACGCCGAGAAGAAATCTGTAGGAGCACCATTGAGCAGAATCGCATACCGTGTATCCGCCAGCAGACGATAAATAAGATCACAGAAGACCTCATTGAAACCAAATCTCCGGAGGACCCTCAGGAGAAAATGCCAGTTAACTCTGTCATAGGCCTTCTGCATGTCCAGCTTAATAGCAACATTGCCTCCATGGTTAGGCTCCTTCATCGACGCCACCATATCCTGGGCAATAATGATGTTGTCCACAATCTCTCTCCCCTGAACAAAAGCACTCTGCTCCGGGAAAATAATTTTGGGGAGGTAAGCCCACAACCTGCATGCAATTATTTTGGAAATAATTTTATTACAAAAATTGCAAAGGCTAATAGGGCAGAAATCAGAAAGGTTCCTCGGGTGCTCGACTTTGGGGATAGAAATAAGAAGGTATCCGCGACGGACACCGGAAGACGTGCGCCCAAGAAAAATGAACCAACGGCTTCCTCCACATCATCAGCAATAATGTCCCAACAAACTGAGAAGAATCTCCCAGAAAAGCCATCCGGTCCGGCTCCACTAGCCGGGTCCATCCCCCGCACAATCTCCAACAGCTCCGCTCTGTCAGGTCTGCGAACAAGATCCGAATTATCCTCCGTAGAAATGATGCTAGGGATGACATCGAGGAAAGCGTCCTCATCAGAAATAGGCTCAGCTCTAAAGAGCTTCGAGAAGAATAGAGAAGCCTCCGTCGCAACCTCCTCGGAAGACCCAGTTTCTGATCCATCAGCTCGAATAATCTTCTGAATACCCGCTTTTCTATGCCTGCTCCTGGTGCACTCATGGAAAAACCGAGTATTCTTATCTCCTTCCAGATCCTATTTTAATCTGGCTTTTTGTTTCCAGAAAGACTCCTCAACCTGGACCTTTTGCTTCAATCTGGCAACGGCCTCCAACCAGGAAGCCCTCCCCCTCTCCGAAGGATGAAGCTCATAATCCTGCTCCGCCGCCAAGGCAGCGTCCTCGGCCCGACGAACCTCCTGAAAAACATCTCCGAAAGTATCTCTGCTCCATCCAGCCAGCACATGCCCCGTCGTCCTCAAGCGCATGCCCAACCGCTCAAGCGCATCATAATGCCAACATGAATTCCATGCCCGAGCCACAATCTGAAAAAAATCCGGATGAGAAGTCCAGAAGTCAAAGAAACGGAAACCTCTGCGCAAAAAGGTAGAAGATTGCTGGCAGAAAATCAAGAGAGGAGAATGATCAGACTCTGTCCGATTCAGATGCTCGCAAGAGACCTGAACACCATCCAACCAACTACCCGTCACGAGTAGCCGATCGAGACGGGAACCCTGCCGATCAAGCCCCGTCTGCCCGTTCACCCAAGTATAGATGCTGCCTCTGAAACCAGCATCGGATAACCCGGCCGCCAACTAGAAATCTAAGAAATCCGCAATGGCCCTCGTGTCAGGAGGTCGCCCTCCAAATTTCTCATCCGGAGAAGCAATGATATTGAAATCCCCGCCCACCGCCCAGGGCAAAGTAATGTCCCTGGCTTGGACGTCCAGAAGGTGCCTCCACATACTCCTCCTCCCCTGTCGTGTCCCGGCAGCATGTACAATCGACAGCCGCACCGGAACTGAAAAGCAACTCAAAGAAAGCTGCACCGTGATAGCCTGGTCACAGGAGTCAATACAATTGATCCCAAGACCCGACTTACAAAAAATCCAAATATTGCCCTTATCATTGCAAAAGCTATCATCAAAACCCAACCTCATACGATAAGAAAGAAGCTTAGAGGATATCACCTTGGGTTCAATAATGGCAAGAACCTGAATAGAGTTGGACCTACACAAGGACCTGAGACGGGATAAAGTAGCTTTGTTCGCCGTCCCCCGAACATTCCAAATGAGGAATTTAACCATGGACCCTCTGGGGGTCCCGCCTAACCCGGGAAGCATGTGATCGGAGAAGTCTATCCGACTGAGGTGCCATCGACTTCCTCCGCCTTCCAGCCACCTTCTTGAAAGGGACCAGCTGCCAGTCTTCTTCCCGTCCCTCGGAGAGTGAGGTGGAGGGTCTACCCGCGGGCAGAGGGGCCATATCAACACCCGGAGCAAGATCATCTCCCCAGACAGATGGGGGGCCGTGACCAGCCTCCTCCCACACCACCAAGCTACGATCTTCGGTGTCAAAATCAGCCGCTATAATCCCCTGTCCCAGCTGGCTATGAATAATAATAGGAAGATCCGATAAATCAATAGAGCCAATACCTCGCTCAGGGCCCACCTGTCCATCCAGGCAAGATCCTGGAGCGCTGCGACCCGTCATCATGGGCCGCCCGTTATCCGACCAAATAGCCATTTGGCCCGAAGATGACTCCCCCACGTGCCAGGATGGCGGAACGGAAATCGCACGATAATCATCTCTTCCGCGCAATCTGGGCTGCGTGGTCCCCGGGCTAACTTCACGCCCCTCAACGCGCCTCCATTCCTGCCGTATCCCCTTCCCTCTCTCACGCCGCGACCGTCTCCTCCGACGTCCCCTGCTAGAACCACGGCCCCTCATCATGTCGTCCGCCTCACGCACAATGCCTGGAGGACGGCCGTCGGGGATAGTCGGACTATCAACAACTCCTTCAGAGGAAGGCTCCACTCGAGAATGTCCGCAAGCACTCTCAACGTGACCATGATGGCCACATGAAACACAATAGAGAGGGCTCCGCTCATAAACAACTGGTTGCGAGCGAACACCATCAGGCAGTTGGAAGAATACCTCATGTTGAAGTGGTTTGCTGACGTCCACTTCAACCAAAACCCTGGCTACCCCCGGCCGAGTAAAGGACGTCGTAGCCCGATCACTGCTGAGCGGAGTGCCGAGAGCAGAAGCGATGGAGAGAACCGCATTGGTATCAAACATGCAGTGGGGAAGCCCGGGGAAGGCTACCCAGATAGGAACCCGGGGGTCCTCTCTCAACGGCGAAAAATCCACCGACGACCTGAAGATCATCATCGGAACATGCCCCACGAACCAACAGTCCTTGGACCGTAGCCGGAGGAAATCACTCTCGATATGAGGTCGAATCAGAACGTGACGATCATCAATAGCCTTCACGTCTATCAACCCCCTGAAACCCCGCAAATTGAAGGCCTTTCTAATAGCCTCAACCGGAAGTCTCCGCCGTACAAACTTGCCAATAAGGTCAAGTCCACACGACGCTGTGAGGGCCTCCATATCTGACTGAGAGAACACAACCACCTTCCGTCCCTCAGAAACAATAGCAGGACGGAAATCCACCCTCGGTGAGGCATCCGTCGAAACCGACGCAGATCCACCCACCACCGAGGCGAAAGTCCGTGCCGTGCCACCCGGCCCTCCTCTTGCCACCTTCAATGTAGCCCCCACCTCTGCCGGAGGATTACCCGAAAGGCCGAAACACCCCACTGGGCCCACACGTGGAACGCCTTCAGCAGGTCGGGCACTCCTGCCCAGGTGGCCGTGAGCCACCGGCGAAGAAGCTGGGCCGGTTACTCCCGCCGAATCCCCGGCTACAACAACCGGCAGATCCCTGCACCGGCCAAGGAGGCCGGAGGCCGCCACCAGCGAAGCATGGGGAGGGGCGGAAGCCTCCGCCACCGAGACTGCATCGCCGGCCTGTGCAGCGCCCACAGCCGGTGGGGCAAAGATTCCAGGCGGTGCCACGCCGACCGAAGTCGCCGGCACGTCGCCCCCATGGACGGGGGCCCCTGCTAGAAGCCGACCGGGATGGCCAAGGGCCCCCGTCGGCGAGCCATCCGGGGGGGCGGAGCCCCCCGCCGAGCCGAGCATAAGGAAAGCAATCGCCTGCTCCGAGAAACTCGCGTGACCTAATCGCGTTGATCAATCATATATATATATATATATATATATATATATATATATGTATTGTGTATGTGTGTAGAGGAGAGTGGTGGTGGTGGTGTCAGAGGAGAGTGTGTGTTTTAGTGTGTGTGTGTGTGTATATATATATTTACGTGTGTATGTATTTATATATATATAGATATGTGTGTGTGTGTGTATGTATTTATATATATAGGTAGGAGTGTGTGTGTGAGTATATATATATATATGTAGATGTGTTGTGTGTTTGAGAGTCTATATATATATATATATATATATATATATATATATATATATATATATATATATATATATATATATATATATATATATAGCTAGATGTTTAGATAAATATATAGATAGATATATATATATAGAGGGAGGGAATGAAGAGAATAAGAAGTAGCAGCAATAGCAGTAGGAAGCATGAGCAGCAGCAGCAGCAGCATTAGCCATAGCACTGGCAGCAGTAGCAGTTAGCAGGAATAGCAGTAGGAGCAGCAGTATACGGAGAATAAGGAAAATGAGACGAAGAATAAGGAGAATAAGACGGAGAATAAGACGGAGAATAAGGAGAAGGAGACGGAGAATAAGGAGATCATGAGACGAAGAATAAGACGGAGAATAAGGAGAAGGAGACGGAGAATAAGACGGAGAATAAGAATAAGGAGAAGGGAAGGAAATAAGAGAAGGAGAAGGGAATGTAGGAAATCAAATTAGAGAGGGTTTGTGATCTCTTTGCTCCGTCTCAATCTTGGTATATAGCACTTCACTCCCCTCAATTTTCGTCCGTTAATTTCGTCGTTTGATACCTCAAAACTGGCCACCAAGTTGACGTTTTAAATTGAACTGTTTTTGGACAGTTTCGTGACGCCAACTTTGCGGGTTCGTATCTTCGTCATCGCAGCTCCGGTTGGCACGCTACTAGTTCCTGTGCGCAGCTGGTATAACCCTCTTCCTGACTCATTTAAGTTTCATTTCATTATAAGCACGTTTGGTTGGTCGAATTCGACGCCAAAGTTGGCCGTCCGAATTCTTTAATTTGCACTTGTTAAATTCCATTTTTGAACCCGGGACTCCGGATTCAATTTTTGACACCACCAGTAGACTCGTGGTGTCGTTATGGCATCTTTTCGTATAAAATTTGCTTAATTTGGAGAACGTGGGCCCTGGCACGTATTTTGGTGCAAAGCGGATCCCACTTTTCGAGTCAACGGGTCACTTTGAGATCGGCTCATCGGAATCCAATTTCGGATATACCGTTGAGTTCGTATCATCATTCTGGACTCGTTGACATATAATTTGATGAGTTTTGAAGACATTTGCTCCGGCACGTATTTCGGTGCAAACTGGATTCCAAGTGTCCGCGTCAACGGACCATTTTGTGATCGGGTCATCGGAATTCCATTTTGGACATACCGTTGGGTTAGTATCATCATTCTGGATTTGTGAACATATAATTTGCTAGATTTTGTAGACTTCTATCCCGACACATTTTTCGGTGCAAAGTGTGTCCAACGGCGGACATCATTTTGACCCGAAATTACCGTTTTGTCCCTGTGTCTAAATTGGACTTATGGGTAGGCTATTCTAGCTAATTTGACCGTTCTGGACACGTTGGTGATATTTATTTTATCATCCGACAACATCTGTAGATTTTGTTTATGTATTATCCTTAATTTGTAATTAATTATTTTTTTAGAAATTGTTACTTTCTGTTTTTGAATTTTTATATATATTTTAATTTTTGTAAAAATCTAGAAAAATTTGTATTTAAATACTATGTTAATTTAGCTAATTTATTATAATTTTTCCAGTATTTAATAAGTACATTTGGTATTTTATAAAAATGGAAAAACATAATTCATTTTCAGTATATATATGTTTGCTGATTTTTAATAAATATTTATCAGGGTTTATAAATTCCAGAAAAATTAGCATAAATTTCTATAATTAACAAGGATCATTTTGGTACTTTATTTTATATATAATTGAGCTTTTTGTCTATCTCAAAAATTGTTGGAACTTAGTGTACAGTTTGATTTATTTATTGAGTAATTACGACTTTCACTATTTTGTGTTGATTTGAGTTATTGTAGTATTGGACCTCACCCTACACTAGTGTAAAGACCCTCGGAAGTTAGTTTGTGTATAGTGGCACTCCACATTAGACTTTTATGCTAGGTCCCCACTTAGTTAGTGTCCAGTTAGGAGTCGTGTCTCACCACTAGTGTATTCTTGAACATGACTTAGATGCTGAGTTTGTATATCATTATTGACAGGACACTGGACATCTATATCTTCGTACTAGTATTCTTGCTTTGCTCGAGGCAAGTACATCTACAAACTCATTTACTGTCTTTTAATGCTAGAACATGTATTAACCATGTTAAAATACTGATCCTTGATGTAGCAAGTTAAAATCTTCACATGTTATATTACTTTCAGTACCTGCCATTCTTAGGACAGTTCTTATATCTTCACATGTTTCTTATTGGTTCTCAGTACATGTTTCACTATACTGCTCTGAGTATTCACATGTTTTATACTGCTCCCAGTACCTGCCATGCTTATACTGCTCCCAGTATCTCCCACATGTTTTTACTGTTCTCGTACCTCTCACATGTTAGAATATGGGTTATGGGGAAACTGACAGTGAGTACGTGATCATGCCCCCACGCTACGACCTTGAGCCATGTAGGGCCGACATTATGCATGTAGACCTTGCCAGAGGCCAATATCCCGAGGCACTTGTACGTGTGTACATTTAGGCATGTACGAAAGTACATATGGTTCTTACCGGTGCCACAGCACCATCACCTACTGACCGATCACGTACTTGCTCCAGTTTTAAACATTAGATATACATGTGTCACCTTGACAAATGTATTTTACCGTGATTTCATTCATACCATGATTCCAGATATGCCATGTGTCACGCCCCAGAACCAGAATACTGGAGAGCGGGAGAATGACTCAGCCAGCGACGTATTACGGGTAGATGAATACCGTATAATACGATCAATGCTGTCTAACCAGACGAGGGGGTGCATACTACATGAAAGTCTTACTATGGTCACTTCACATCTATTGTCTCAATCATTCAAACAAGAAGCAAAAATAGAGAACATGTAAGATAAAGCAGTAAGGCGTCCCAAACGCTTAGTCAAAATGTTCTTGAGATCTGGCTTTACAAAACATAGCAAGATGGTATAGTAACATATACACAATTGTTATCAGCTGCAGTATGACTTAGTTACAATTATGTAAAAGTAAGTACAAGACGATCCGACTAACATGTCGGTGCCAAACGGCTAAGTATGAAGTAAATAACAAAACGAGCGGTGGAGTAAGCAACCCACTCGAGTCCTCCTGCGATCATTCCCCTAGTATTGACCATCTTGGAGGTGGAAGTAAGCTGAGTCCTCGGGAACCGGCTCTAAATCTGGCCATGCAAAACCAGAGAGGTTAGACCTCTAATAGCAAGTACCACAAGGAAGCACGATATGAAGGATTAAACCAGTAAGTAAGAGAATATAATAATAGATCTCTGCTTTCCACTAGGATTCACATAACATCACGATACTTCGAACCAACCTCCCAACCAAATAAGGACAGAAGTTGGCCCGTCATGTCTTGACATTCTGATCATCTCAGTTAGGCAACAGAGTAGGTACAGTACACAAACAAATCATCTTGAACGGTCAATCAACTCCTACGGCTTGCTATTGTGAGTCCCAAGTTATCATGGACTTATACAAATAGGGATTCCTCAGTTCTTACTATGTGCGAGCAAGGCTAGTCTATCCAGTCAATCAATTGCGCCAATCATGAATTAGACGAGTCCCAGCGGGACGCCCGTCATCAATATACAATATTTAATAATAATATAAGCAGATACCGCTCCCTGCCCGTGTGGCAGGTTTACAGTATCTGTGGGAACCAGCCGGCCTGTCGGGCACTACTAGTCCCAAGAGGGCTGCTATGTAAGAACTCGAGGATCCATTCTCTCCATGCAATCATTATTTTATTTAACTTAATAGTCCCTACGTTGAGTGAAATCCCATACCGTGGATCATGGTCATTCAAATGAGTACTTTCGTACGGGGTACGATATGCGCAACTCTACAACGATACCCGTGCGACTAGGTCTTACATAGCGTAATGCAACAATCAAATCTAACCACGGAGTAATCATGTCTTGACCATAAAGTACACATACTGCTTTGTAGAAAAATAAATAAATTGAAGCCTGCACATGCCTGTATGTCAATATTCGGGATCGGCTAATCGATTATAATAGTTCATTACATGAACGTGTCTCATTCATTTAATTCAATAAGACGACTAGCCAGTCTCTTAGTTCCAACTAGGAACGCATGATCAATTTAGTCAAGATAACCATCGTCATCAATGGTGACAAGGCATAAAAGTCAATTAGTATTAAATGGGGTCGAGTCTATAACTCCTCAGGATTAAGTTCCAGTCTTACTGGGTATCCATAAACCAATCAAGACACAGGGCACGTTCTACACAACCATATATATATTAAAAATATTAACATGCCAAGATTATTGAGTTCATGCAAAAAGCATAAGAATATAATAGGAGAACTATCATGCCACCATTAAATGAATAAATTATAGAACAAATAGAAACACCCAGGTCAGGAAGTCACGCCAACAAGTCTATGCTAAGGCCAACAAGTTACGCCAACAAGTCTATGCTAAGGCCAACAAGTCACGCAAGAATCGTATACGTAAAAAGGGTACGCCAAGTTTAGTAGGTAGGAGTGAGCGTATAAACAGCGTGAGCATGAAAAGTGGTTCACGTTGGCACACACAGCGTGAGCATGAAGGGTAATTCACGCACTCATAACGTGAGCGTAAAAAGTAACTCACGCACGCACAGCGTGAGCGTATGAGCGTGAAAAGCGTGATAAGAAATTCACGCACGCACAGCGTGAGCGTGATAAGAAATCCACGCACGCACATCGTGAGCGTGATAAGAAATCCACGCACGCACGCAAAGACGTGAGCGTGACTCAAAATTCACGGTAACACGTAAAGACGTGAGCGTGACTCAAAATTCACGCTAACACGTAAAGACGTGTGCGTGACTAAAAATTCACGCTAACACGTAAGGACATGTGCGTGACTAAAAATCCCGAACTCCAATCTTATGGAGCTTTCGTTCCCAGCCAGAAATGAAGTTCCCATGGTTCAGAATGGTGAAGAATGAGAAGCTCTGCCATAAGAATCATCTACTCCGAAAAGCACGCCAGGTTGGGAGATCAAAACCCATGGACAACCGAAAACACAACAACTTAGATCTGGAAGAAACAAGCCAAAGAACTCAAAAATGCTAAGTAGTAAACTCTCTTAGAATCACAAGAGGAAGACAAATGAACCATAAAAATGGGTGAAGGAGAAGCAAGATGTACTTGCCTTCTCCTGGTAGGTGGAAGAGAGTGGTGAGGAAGAAGAAGAAGTAATGGTGAAGGAGAGTTATGAGGAGAGAGAAGGGGATGGGGGCTTTAAATGGAAGGGTGGTGGTAGGTAGGGATTTATGGGGGTTCGGTTCATGTGAACCACCATGAACCCGAGAAAAAAAACCCTCCTAGGCCGAACCTAAAAGCAAGACTAAAAGCAGAGAATAACAGCAGGAAATAAAATGCAGATAATTAATTAACATGAAATTAAAGGAATTTAAATACAGGATAATACATGATAAATACTAAATAAATATATATGAGTTGTACTTGTATAAAAATACGCATTCTGGGAACGGGGAGTGACATCTCTACCCACCTTAGAAAAATTCCGTCCTCGGAATTTTAAATCCAAGCAGGTAGAAATATCGGAGCTAAACTAATACAAGCAATTCTAGTGAGCAAGCAATCATTTTTACCATATCAAAAGCAAGTACTATATATCACTACACCATATTGACCAATTTCTAATGGACCATGTTTGCAGTTTCTAACGGATAAAGCCTGTTACAAAATACCAACGAGATAACCTGTTAGTATATGATTATAGTCTGTTATAAATAATATAAATATTTTTTTCTAAAAATATTAACTTACTTCTGAAAATTCGGCGAGGGAGCAAAAATTTAGCGCTCTAATTTCCCCAATTTCCCTCATTTCACTATATACATACTCGAGCGTTCTCCTTCTTCTCTCTCTCATTCCCCAATTTCATTATATACATACTCCACTGTCATCGACCTGCGGCAAGTCCCGTGAGTCCATCAGTCGTCGGCTGTGGCGAGTCCGGCGTATCCACGTACGATGACTCCGGCGAGTTCGCGGTCTCTAATCCAACCGACGTCGACTGCGGTGAGTCTAACGACTCCCACGAGTTCGGCATACACCTGTGGAAGGTCGTCTTCCCAACAACTCCTTTTTGAAGTGAGAAAAAAAACTCCTATTTGCGGTGAGAAAAAACCCTAATTTTTTGGTGAATAGATTTCGGTAGTACCCTTCATTAAGAGATATTTTCTTGTTTCCTTTGTGATGAGTTCGCAGGTTTGGATTTCAAGAGTTCTTTTTTAGGTCTGGCAGATGCAACTAGTTTTCCTGTTGAAAGGCAGTGACTGATCTTTAGAGGAAGTGTTCTAAGGGATGATTACCTAAGTATAGTATCCTTTGATTTATGAATTTCTACATCCTAGGTAGATAAATGCTTTTCCTCACTTATATATGTAAACTAGAACTTTGATTTAATTTAAATTTTTTTACACTAAGTTTGTAAGAGAATGAACATTATAATAATCAGCCGAGATGTGTAAGGGGTATTAATTCTATTATAGTGTTGTCAATGGTGCATCGGGATGCACGAGGGGTTGCGTATGGCAACGCTATGCCTCACCTTCACTCATGGCACTCATCTGAGCAGAGGCGCTTGGCAAGAGAAATGATGCACTTTATGTGTGTATATATATAATAATGAGGAACAGAGAAGCCCAAACCCTTTCTTATTTGTGCCCGCCAACTTTTTCTTCTATTACTCTTTCCTAGTAATAGAACCTAGGGGTCTGATACCATGTAGAGAGAGAGCCACATTGTGAAATATTAGAATATTCATTGTTGGGTTACGGACCAATAGTAGGAAATTTATCTTATTAATCACATGATTTAACCAAAGGGTCTTAAAATTTTCCTAGAAGGAGAACATGGATTAAGAGGTAAGATGGTACACTTTGCTTCAGGGAGTTGTATTCACATGCATGGACCTTTGTTAGTCGAAGCCAAAGTTGAACAAGTTTGCAGTTCGCCAGTTCATTTTTCTGATCTTCAAGTTCTTTTCTGTATTCATTGTAACATAATTGTCCTGTCATGAAGGGTCCTGACAGGGAGGGTTTGTTCATAATTACAAATTACAATCCTTTTCACACTTTTTATTCATAGATGCTAAAGTACGAGAAATTATTATGCATGTTTATTAGTTTTCTCTAATGATCTGAGTGAGAGAATAATGCTGCAATATGTTCCCTTTTTCTAATTTTCATGTTGAGGGCAAAATGTCCTTGTTAATTGTTATTTTACTTTTCTTCTTTGTTTCAGCATTTTGTTTTGGAAGAGGGCATGCTAGAGGTTGACTGCCCTTGCATGACTCCAGAGGTCATCCTCAAGGCATCAGGTCACATAGAAAAATTCACTGATCTTATGGTCAAGGATGAAAAAATAGGAACTTGCTATAGGGCTGATCATCTACTAAAAGACTTATGCAAACACAAGCTTGAGAAGGACCTTACTTTACCATCGAAAAAGGTTGCTGAGCTGAAGCATGTTATTGCAGTATTGGATGATCTATCACCCGATAAATTGGGTGCAAAGATCAAGGATATGGGATCACTGCACCTGATACCAAAAATTCTCTGTCGACTCCTTACCCCTTTAATCTAATGTTCCATACCTCAATTGGTCCATCGGGTTTGCTTCTGGGGCGAGGCTAATTTTTATCTAATGTAGGGTTGTAAGCATATCATTTAGAATTGTGTTTAATTGGCTATTTATCTATTTATGTGTCTGATAGATACATGAGGCCAGAGACTGCACAAGGCATCTTTGTGAATTTTAAGGACTTGTATTATTACAACAGGAACAAGCTTCCATTTGCAGCAGCTTAGATTGCTCAAACATTTACGAACGAGGTTTGATATCCTTTCCAGTTCCCCTTAGTCACAATCAAATTTCTGTAGCTAGGTGTAGAAAATAATTGGATTATGATCTTCGTGTTGTAGTTTGTTTTCTATACTGCAGCCACATCTCTTGTTTACTTACATTTAAATATAAGTGTCACCGTGTATACCCTGTATATTTATTTTGATTTTTTTGTGAGAGCACATAATATCATGATATAGTAAGATATGCTTTCTAATAAAGGCTTATTCTGTGCACAATAGTTGTTAGTAGCATGCTTAGTATGACAATCTTCCAGGATCAGCTGATGCATGCAATTTGGGAACTGTTTTTGTGTTGGGTGGCTGGTTCTGTGGGATGTTGGTCTGTTTTTCCATATACGAAAAATAGTCATGTCTAGGTATGCATGTATGACCCTTTTTAGCATGTTTTACTTTTATTACTTGGAAAAGGATCGTTTAGTTCATAACATATTAGGCACGTCGGCAGTTTTTGTTGATCATGTTTTACTTGGTTAACTTCTTCGAACCAAAAGAGATTACTAGGCAACGGTTGTCAAGTCTTTGAAGTCATTCTAAGGTATTGGGGTACAAGATAATATCACATAAGTACTCTGGGGTCAAAGGATAAACCCTTTTGCCATGCCAAAATTTCCAAGTGGGTATTGGATAAACCTTTTGCCATGCCAAATTGAAATGTTATTATTTATGACTATATATGTTTGAGCTGAACTAATGGATTCTCCTTGAAAATATGTATTTTGTTAATTGGTTACTGTCTAAACCTTGTTTTCATGCTACAATTTCATTCAAAAAGGGGATTTGTTGGGAGTGCATCATATTTTTGATCAAAATCCATCTTGGGTATTCCTTTAAACTGAGTTTTGCTAAAGGTATGCTTTTTTCTTTATGTAAAAGTAGATAAAGGATTGTTTGTTTGAAATATTTCAAACTAACTTGGTTTGAATCTTGTTGTTCTGATACCAAAGAGAAGGTATTGACTTTTAGCAAACTGCAGAGTTTTCTTCTATGGTTTGAATCTTGTGTTAATTATGTAGGAATTATTTGTGCTAAGTATTTTTTCGATTGAAGCATAGGTTTCATCTGAGCATTGGCTCCCTTTAGCAACATTGTAGTATTGTTGATGCCTAATAGAAATTCTGCCATTACCCTATGGGAAAAGCTCGCCTCATGGCTTTTAGGATGTTCATTAAGGCCATGACGGAGAAGCATGGTGGGAATCAGAACATGGCATATGCTTGGTTTGGAACATCAAAGGACGAGGCTTTTCGGAGCATGAGAGATGGTTTTGGTGTGTGGAACTCCAAACAATGGATGCTAGGTTATTTTCGTTTATGTTCGAATAGCCAATCTGCTGACAGGTATGCAAGTTATTTTCTCTTTTTTAGGCTTACTCTTAGATAGATAATTGTTTCTTCTTAGATGTTAGGTTATTTCACGTTTTATTACAAATGACAAAGAAGTAACTAAGAGCTTCGGTTAAACTTTAGATTTGTCACTGTGGATATCTTTTGATTCATGTATTGGTGGATAATTTGTAGTGTACTGTCGGCACCAGTCGACGAAGATGGATTGAGGCTTGTGGTGGTATTCGGAAGAGTTGCTCCTTAGATCAGGGCTGTCCAGTCCTAGTTATGAAGAACACGATTCAGGTGTGGACAATATGAAATCTCCTTCCAGATATATTATCTGGTACCCTGATGTTAAAACTCATGTGCTTCCTTTGTACACCCTAAGTGTCAAATTGGTCTTATCTTCCGAAGGTGCACATCATAACCTTTGTGTTCTCATTTACTAATCTATTTAATCTGGAGAAATATATGTACTTAGTATTTGTTTCTCTTTTATGTTGCCTAATCAGGATGGCGCAGGGAACCTGTACATAAACCTTCCTCGCCATGGATGCCATTTAGTGCACTAGTACATGCACTATCAAAGTCTGCACCTCCTTCAACTATGTGCTTGATCAGGAAGTTCCATACTGAGTTTATGGTTAGTACTAGTCTGTGTATCCCAATCTTATTCTGCGTCCTATTTTTTGGGGTGGAACAAAGTAGTGTAGTAGTTAATTTGCTAACCATATGAAGCAATTTTTATGGCTTGCAGAGAGGAAAATTACTTGACAACAGCTTTTCTGGAGGCAGCCAGGGCCAGGGGTTCTTCCTGGGAAGCGGCATGATGGTGGAGGCGGGGACGGGGACAGGGACATTGGAGGAGATTGTGTATCACTGTGGGATTGAGAGTAGTATGCAGCATGGCTACAACCCAGGGAAGCTGCACGTATCCTTCTACCTAGGTAGTTAACAAGTTCTTATGGTATAGATACAATTCAATATTATATCAATGAAAAAAAATATACAATGAAATTCTCCAGCAGGATTAGTGTTATTTGTTGGAGAGAACTACTATCAGTGGAGTAGCTTTTGCTACTATACTCTCCACTCAGTATCCAATTGTCGGTATCTTTTCTCCCAATTGAAGAGGAAAAAGTTAAATGGTTATACACCAACCTGCAAACATGTTGGTGTTAAACATGTCACTAACAACTTTTCTCCACTCAGTATCTTGAAGAACTGCTTCTAGATATTAATGAAATTCTAAATCAAAATTGTTTTCATGTAGACCTAAAGAGGTGGTTGATTCTACAAAGGACGAAGTAAAGCAAAGTGGTTCAGTCTTCAATTTCAAATGTGAAGTAAGGGACATGGCCATTTGATTCAGCAAAGTGGGTCAGTCTTCAGTTTTAAAGGTAAAGCAAAGTGGCCATTTGATTCAGAAGAGACAACATGTATTCCATCCGTTAATTGTGTTTATTAATACTCCGATATGCAGTTTCTTGATGAGAGGCGGAGTACAGATGTCTAGCGGCTCCTTCAAAAGTAAAGCAAAGTGGCCAATGTGTCTATTAATACTCCGATATACAGTTTCTTGATGAGAGGCAGAGTACAAATGTCTGGCAGTTCCTTCAATCAATTAACGGGTATACATATTTATCTCTCAGCTTGAAGTTCTCATAAGTCAATTAATAGATGCACATATTTATCTCTTGCTTTCATCGCAATCAGGAGGAAAATTAGAAGAAACTGTGGATATTGAACAGAAGCTCGAGCTGCAGGTGCTGGTCCTATTTTAGGTGATTGGGGCAGGTTAGCTTTTGCACTTCTTATGTACAACATAATATTGTGATCTTCAGCTCTATTATACGATGCATTTTAAGTTGATTCATGTTTCCTGTGAAGAGATTGAACTAATTGTGTTAATCATCACATCACATCACGAGTTATGAGAATTCAAGATTACAATCTTGATATTTCATATATGTACATGTGCCAACTGGGAGAGGAGAGAAGGTTGTTGCCAATATGAGAGGAGGGAATGAAGGAGATAGTGGTGGTTATAATTCTATTTGATGTAGGAAAAGCTTGTAATTATTATTGGTGGTATAATTCTTTTTTTCTCTCTTTTCCAATAAATTCATCCATAATACCAGCAATGATAATTGCTGTTTGCACATACTAGTGAACTGGTTAAAACTTTTGGGATTTTGGTATACCTGACATTTGCTTGAGAATGTTGCACGGACACGGACATGAACACAACATGAACCGGACATGACACCTATTTTGGCCTATCTTTGTGTATGAGTCAATGAGTCTTTGTGGTGGGTCGTGTCGGATACGTGTCACACGTGATGTTCAGCTTGTGTTTGAGATCCTAAGTTTGATCCCACTTCTTTGTGTCATTGATTAGCTACACATGTTATACTTTTCTAGGTAATGACATCAAATAGATTTGCTTTGAATAGTCAATTGAATTTTTAACATTGCCTGGCACTTCATATTTTGCAGTAAACTGTCAAGTTTCCTACATGATCTTTATCTTGATGTATTTATTTGCAAGGCTTCAACCCGAAAAAAGGTATTTCCCTCCCTCATTCCTTAATGAATACCACCCTAAAATGTTTACCTGCATAGTCATGTACATCCAAAGAACTGTTGGGTTTAAAAGAAAGATGAGGTTTGGCAATATATAGAGACTAGGACATCGAGTGGTGCTCTGACCCAAAGATGAGGGATGAGTGTGGATTTGGAATGATAAGAGACTCTAACTGATTATTTGAAGGATTTCGGCATTAAGGTTGCCTACTTGGCTAGAGTTGAAGGGTTTAAAAATGTTTTTTCAGAGGTACTCAAAAAGAGGTAATGAATTATCTTCCAGATAGCGGTGGACAAGATTTGATATTCCCTCACAAAATCCTATCGTGTAGATTTTTCAGTGGAGAGATGGTTGGGATCTTGAAAGGAATGCTGGAGTTGGAACCGTTGGGTGCGCCAGATATATTTGCTCCAAGATTTATCATGTGCCATTGTTGCTCTGGTTGACTCCGGCTCCCTATCTATCGAGGAAGTGAATTGCATGATGAAGCTAGCATTACTAACATGTCTAATCCTTCCATTAGCACAACAGCCAACGATGAATCTAGCTCAGGGATCAAGAGCCGAAAATCTAAGTTGACACCCGATGATTTCTCAATCGATCAGATTTGGACTGTCTATAATGGCCCTGATGCCATGCCTCACAGTTATCTCAAAATAGTCATAATAACTTCCCCAATTAAAGTATGTGTTCATTCTTAGAACCCCATCCAATGCTCGACCAAGAGATACAGTGGGTAGAAGAGAGCTTAGGTTTTTTAGAGCTGGTAGGCCCACAACTATCTTGGATATGTCTAAGACTCTTAAGTTCTCACACATTGTGAATTGCGAAAGGCGAGGTTTGGGCCATGTATAAAAATTGGAACAACAACTGGAAGATTTCTGATCTTGATGAGTAATGAGTGCCAGATGGTGGAGATCCTTTCAGATTTCTCCGAGGATAATGGTGTTATCATGTGTTGTTTAGTCGAGGTGCAGGGATACATCAGCTTCTTTCAGAGGCAAATGCATAATGAGTTACAGCTATTCAAGCAGGTCTCGAGGTTGGAATTGCTCAGCTTCTCACATTGGGTCCCAGCTTTCACAGTGCTGGATATACAGAATTGTGATGTACCGAAAGGACCGTTGCATCTCGAGCTGGATGTGCTTCCACAAAGTTTGTAGGCTAGCAAGGACCATACTGGTATGTCCCTTGCTTGCAACATTAAATTTACTATTGCATTTGTCATTTTAAACAACCCATTTTCTGATCCAATGATGAATTGTTGAATAACCTCCAAATCTATTTACTTTCATTTCTTTTGGATCTTGAGCACTGTTGAATACATAAATTCTTGAGTGTATGTTCTATTACTGGTATTTGAGCTGCCAAACGCACTGCAGGGCAACAATCAGCTTACCACATGTATATTACGAGCTCTTTTTTTGGAAATTACTTGTCTAGAATTTACTTGTTGGGTGTTTCTATGTGATTTTTTTTTGTTATGGTAATGAAGGGTTCTCTAGGTCATAAGCTTAGACATGAAAGTTTACTTATCTCATACAAGTTCAGTCTTATAATTGCTATTATATATGCTTGTTGTGGTTCAATGACTATTAGTTAGTGTATGTAACAGTGTAGTTATGGTGAAAAACATGACCATGGTTGTTCTTGCTAATTATTTAGTATAGGTTTATTTGCTAATTAACATACAAAGAACTGTTGGGTACTTGTCTAGAATAAGAATTGTTGGGTTCAAATTACTTACCTAGAATTTACGAGAAGTCACGACCTGTACCAGTGTAATACAGTAGCATGGTTCAGTGTAGCAGCAACTAGTGTGTAAAATGCAGGTGGGTGCCGGTGCTGAATATAGGTGTACCATCAATTCTAATTTTTTTTTCTATTTTTTTTAAATATACTAACGGCCCATTCCCGTTAGTATTTGAATTCTGAAATTATTTTTTTTTTTCATATTTTTAAAATATACTAACGGTGATAGCCCGTTAGTATTCATATGTAACATATATTATATGCCTGTTAGAAAAATGATTACTAACGGGTATAGCCGTTAGAAAAGTTAAAATACTAACGGACTTGATCCGTTAGAAGGACAGTTAGTAATATTACCCACGCCTATATACTCACGGCCTTTACCCGTTAGAATTAATTTTTTTAACATTACCAGACCATTACAATACAGATGTTTTGGTGTAGTGTATGTAAATTTATCATCCACGATATCAAGTAGCTCTACCCATAAGGTGATAAGCATGAAGAATCAGGACAATCAAGGTATACAGAAAGAGATATACCTTGTGAGTCAAATAGGTGTGGATACCGTGATCGGATATCATCCTCACGTTCCCACGTTGATTCTCCCAAGGAGTGATGACCCCAAGCAACACGGACAAGACTAATTGTTCGGTTCTTAAGTATCTTCTCTCTTCGGTCCAAAATGGACACAGGCTGTTCCTCGTAAGACAGGTTGGTACCAACAACCAGCTCAGAATGATCGAGGATATAGCTTGGGTCCGATACATACCTACGTAATTGAGATACATGAAACACGTCATGCACCTCTCCTAACGAAGGTGGGAGGGATAAACGATAAGCAACATTGCCTATCCGATCAAGGATAACAAATGGGCCCACGTACCGCGGACTCAATTTCCTACGAACGCCAAATCTAATGACCCCACGAGTAGGTGAGATCTGCAAGAATACGTGGTCCCCAACAGAGAACTCTAACGGCCTACGATGCTGGTCCGCCCAATGACGATGCCGGTCCTGCGCAACTCGAAGTCGCTCTCTAATTCCCTTAACCACTTCAACCGTCTGAACAATCATTTTTGGGCCTAACATCTTCCTCTCTCCGATATCATCCCATGCAAGCGGCGACCTGCACTTCTTACCATATAGTGCTTCGAATGGCGCCATCTGGATACTGGCTTGATAACTATTGTTGTATGAGAACTCAACTAAGTGCAGGTGACTCTCCCAAGACCCTCCAAAATCTAGAGTGCAAGCTCGTAACATGTCTTCTAAAGTCTGAATCGTTCTTTCTGATTGTCCATCCGTCTGCGGATGGTAAGCCGTGCTAAATCTTAACTTGGTACCCAGACTATGATGTAAGCTCTTCCAGAAATGTGATGTAAAACGGGTATCTCGATCCGACACAATACTGACAGGGACTCCATGCTGCCTGACTATCTGTTGCATATACAACTCTGCCAACTTTTCTGTAGATTGTCCTACTCTGAAAGGAAGAAAGTGTGCTACCTTTGTAAGTCAGTCCACTATTACCCAAATAGCGTCCTTACCACTTGATGATCTCGGTAAACCGGTCACAAAGTCTATTGTAATATGCTCCCACTTCCATTCCGGAATAGGAAGCGGTTGTAATAGCCCAGCTGGCCTCTGCTGTTCTGCCTTCACTTGCTGACATACCAAGCAACGGGAAACAAATCTAGCTATCTTCCTCTTCATCCCGTTCCACCAGAAATGCTGCTTGATATCTTGGTACATCTTGGTCCCTCCAGGATGAATAGAATACTAAGAACTGTGAGCTTCTGCCATAACCTCCTGTCTGATATCTCCACTAGGCACACATAGACGTGATCCAAACCTAAGTGTACCATCTTCATGAATTCTCATCTCCTTTCTGAGTCCTGACTCACACTCTGCCCTAAGCTTCTGAATCCTTGGATCCTGTGCCTGAGCTGCCTTGATTATGTCTACCAAGTCGGATTGAACTTGCAGACTTGTTAGAACTCCTACATCACTAGGAAGTATAACTTCGATGCCCATCTCCTGAAGGTCTTCTAAGATATGCCTATGTGTTGTCAACATAAATACGCCGCCTCTCCTGCTAAGAGCGTCTGCTACTACATTAGCCTTGCCTGGATGATACTGAAGCTCTACGTCATAATCCTTGATCAACTCCAGCCATCTTCTCTGCCTCATGTTTAGTTCCTTCTGAGTAAAGATGTACTTCAGACTTTTATGGTCTGTGTACATGTCCACTCGGTCACCATATAAGTAATGCCTCCATAGCTTCAGAGCAAACACTACTGCCGCTAACTCCAAATCATGAGTTGGGTAATTCTTCTCGTGGTCCCGAAGCTGCCTAGATGTATATGCTATCACCTTCCCATGTTGCATAAGAACGCATCCAAGTCCTTTACCTGACGCATCACAATATACTGTAAAACCTCCGGGTCCAACTGGCAATGTAAGAATAGGTGCTGATATCAATTTCTGCTTCAAAGTCTCAAATGATGCCTGACATTCTGCCGACCAAACGAATGGTACATCCTTCCGGGTCAAGCGGGTCATGGGTGCTGAAAGCCTTGCAAAGTCTGACACAAACCTTCTATAATATCCTGCCAATCCTAAGAAACTCTGCACATCTGCTACGGTCTTGGGTACTGGCCAACCTTCTACTACTTCTATCTTCTTGGGATCTACTGCTACTCCAGCCTCTGATATGATGTGACCCAAAAATGAAATATGATCCGACCAAAACTCACACTTGCTGAGCTTGGCATACAACCGGTTCTCTCTCAGAACCTGCAACACTTTCCTGATGTGGTCTTCATGCTCCTCTTCACTAGCAGAGTATACGAGAATGTCGTCAAGAAATACAACGACAAACTGATCTAAGTATGGCATAAAGATGCGATTCATCAAATCCATGAATATTGCTGGAGCATTGGTCAAACCAAACGGCATTACTAAGAATTTATAATGCACATACTTCGACCTGAATGCTGTCTTGGGAATATCTTCCTTCCGAACCCTCACCTGATGGTACCCTGAGCGAAGATCTATCTTGGAGAAAACTCTAGCTTTGCTCAACTGATCAAATAAGTCGTCGATCCTGGGTAATGGGTACTTGTTCTTCACCGTTGCCGCGTTAAGCTTCCTGTAGTCAATGCACAATCTAGATGACCCATCCTTCTTTCCCACAAGTACCACTGGTGCTGCCCATGGTGACACGCTAGCTTGGATGAACTTTTTCTCCTTCAGTTCCTCTATATGCTGGTATACCTTGGCCTGCTCTGAATCTGCCATCCTATAAACTCGACCTGATATCGATTTAGTTCCAGGTGCCAATTCTATACTGAACTCAATATCTCTAACCGGTGGTAGACCTGGAAGCTCTTCAGGAAATACGTCTAGAAACTCTTCAACTACCTTCGGAACCTGAACTTCTTCCATTGTCGTTACTACTCCCTGCTCTTGTTGAGTTGCCACTGATATGAATAAGGTAAACTGCTTCATGCCTGGAATATCAAAAGATACACTCCCTCTACGACAATCTATTGTCGCATGACTATCTTTCAGCCAGTCCATGCCTAAGATAACGTCGAAATTTCCAACAGAAAATTCTATCAATCGGGCGGGTAAGGAATGCCCGCAAACTACAACGCTACATGCTAAAATAACTCTACTAACTCCTACGAGCCCATTACCAGTGAGTATATTTAACCTCCTTGGCAATGCATCGAACTCCATTCCTAGTCGTGTCGCAAATTGTGCAGATATAAATGAATGGGATGCTCCCGAATCAAATAATGCTACTGCGGGATATGAGGCGACGAGAATGTTACCTGCCACAACATCTCCCGATGCCAATGCCTCCTCCAAGGACAGAGTGAATGCTTGCCCTCGACCTCCTTGCTGGTTTCCATGCTGTGGCCTAGCCTGATGTTGTTGTTGGCCTCTTCCTTGATGATGCTGGGGTGGTCTATGCTGGTGTTGCTGCATCGGCAGCCCCTGCTGCCGAAATATCTGAGCCTGCGGCATTAACGGACGCTGTGCCAACGACCTTACTGCCACCGCTGGTCCTCGATACTGGCCTGCCCCTGGTGCTGGCAGAGCAGAAAATTGTTGCCCTGGTCCTCCTGACCTCGAATTCATGGGACATGTGGTAACCCGATGGTCTAGATTTCCATATATCAGACACAGTCCATTCAATGTCCGACATACATCTCTAGTGTGCCCCATCTTCCCACAATAAGTGCAGTCCGTCGGGGGTTGCTGGTTCTTCCTCTGTTGCTGTTGCTGCTGTCTTGGTGGTGCTGGTCCTCGTATTGCCACATCGTGGATACGAATGCCAGTGGATGGTGCTGTTGTTCGGGGTGCTGCTCCCCCTCCTCCTTCAATCTGACTGTGAGATCTCTTCTGACCCCCAGTCCTTGTCGCAAGCCTCTGAATGGTGATCTCATGCCTTCGAGTTGTCGTCAATACTTCGTCAAAAGTTTGGTAATTGTGCCCCTCTATCAATTGCAAGAGTTCAAGATGAAACCCTTGCTGAAACCTCATGGCCCTCTGGCTCTCTGTTGCTACCATCTCTGGGACGAATCTACTCAATCTGCAGAACTCCGCTGCATAAGCATCTACAGTCTTGCCGGCCTGTCTGAGGTTGATAAACTTCTGTTGTAGCTCAAACCGTACCATAACTCTATAGTACTTGGTCTTGAATCTTGCAGTGAAATCGTCCCAAGCCACAGGACGTCTGATGCCCACTTCCTCTGATTCCCACCAATCACGTACGAGATCCTGAAGTAACAACTTTACTAGATCCACACGTTCTTCTGCCGGTACCTTAGCTGCTGTCAGAATAGCCTCAATATCCTTAAGCCATGCATCTGCTGAGATGGCATCCTCCGTGCCCTCGAAACGGCGGGGGTTATACTTACAAAACCTGGCTGATGCTCCTGAATCAGTCCTCATTCCTCTTTCCAAAGCCGTCTGCAACCCTTGGTTGAGCAACACATTCTGCTCTTGTAGCTGAGTGTGCATGCATTGCTGGGCCAATATCTGATGTTGCTGAGTAGCCATCATTCCTCTCATGATCTCCAGAAGGGCTGGTGTGTCCACTTGGGTAGGTGGAACTGTTGGTGGTGGTGGAACATCCGGATACTGCGGTTCAGCTGCTGGTTCTACTATCACTTCTTCTTGGATAGCCTCCTGAGGTGAGACTGGCCCTTGTTGCTGACTAACCTGGTCATGTTGCCCATGTTGCCCCTGCTGTTGTCCAGCTCTGACCGATGCGGACGAAGTACCCCTAAGAAAAAGGACAAGAGAACAATCAAACAAACGGACATGAAGGATCAATGAAGTCAAAGGATACCGGAATGTCAAGCAAGGGTTGAGAATAATGAATCATGAGATCAAGGGGGGAACACGTGTGATTGAGACATCCTATAAATCAAAACACCCCACAAGTCTGAAATCAGACCTGCATGGGCCACCACTAAAACCTTGTCACGCCCCAGAACCAGAATACTGGAGAGCGGGAGAATGACTCAGCCAGCTACGTATTACGGGTAGATGAATACCGTATAATACGATCAATGCTGTCTAACCAGACGAGGGGGTGCATACTACATGAAAGTCTTACTATGGTCACTTCACATCTATTGTCTCAATCATTCAAACAAGAAGCAAAAATAGAGAACATGTAAGATAAAGCAGTAAGGCATCCCAAACGCTTAGTCAAAATGTTCTTGAGATCTGGCTTTACAAAACATAGCCAGATGGTATAGTAACATATACACAATTGTTATCAGCTGCAGTCTGACTTAGTTATAATTATGTAAAAGTAAGTACAAGACGATCCGACTAACATGTCGGTGCCAAACGGCTAAGTATGAAGTAAATAACAAAACGAGCGGTGGAGTAAGGAACCCACTCGAGTCCTCCTGCGATCATTCTCCTAGTATTGACCATCTTGGAGGTGGAAGTAAGCTGAGTCCTCGGGAACCGGCTCTAAATCTGGCCATACAAAACCAGAGAGGTTAGACCTCTAATAGCAAGTACCACAAGGAAGCACGATATGAAGGATTAAACCAGTAAGTAAGAGAATATAATAATAGATCTCTGCTTTCCACTAGGATTCACATAACATTACGACACTTCGAACCAACCTCCCAACCAAACAAGGACAGAAGTTGGCCCGTAATGTCTTGACATTCTGATCATCTCAGTTAGGCAACAGAGTAGGTACAGTACACAAACAGATCATCTTGAACGGCCAATCAACTCCTACGGCTTGCTATTGTGAGTCCCAAGTTATCCTGGACTTATGCAAATAGGGATTCCTCAGTTCTTACTATGTGCGAGCAAGGCTAGTCTATCCAGTCAATCAATTGCACCAATCATGAATTAGATGAGTCCCAGCGGGACGCCCGTCATCAATATACAATATTCAATAATAATATAAGCAGATACCGCTCCCTGCCCGTGTGGCAGGTTTACAGTATCTGTGGGAACCAGCCGGCCTGTCGGGCACTACTAGTCCCAAGAGGGCTGCCATGTAAGAACTCGGGGATCCATTCTTTCCATGCAATCATTATTTTATTTAACTTAATAGTCCCTACGTTGAGTGAAATCTCATGCCGTGGATCATGGTCATTCAAATGAGTACTTTCGTACGGGGTACGATATGCGCAACTCTACAACGATACCCGTGCGGCTAGGTTGTAGGTCTTACATAGCGTAATGCAACAATCAAATCTAACCACGGAGTAATCATGCCTTGACCATATAGTACACATGCTGCTTTGTAGAAAAATAAATAAATTAAAGCCGGTACATGGCTGTATGTCAATATTCGGGATCGGCTAATCGATTACAATAGTTCATTACATGAACATGTCTCATTCATTTAATTCAATAAGACGACTAGCCAGTCTCTTAGTTCCAACTAGGAACGCATGATCAATTTAGTCAAGATAACCATCGTCATCAATGGTGACAAGGCATGAAAGTCAATTAGTATTAAATGGGGTCGAGTCTATAACTCCTTAGGGTTAAGTTCCAGTCTTACTGGGTATCCATAAACCAATTAAGACACAAGGCACGTTCTACACAACCATATATATATTAAAAATATTAACATGCCAAGATTATTGAGTTCATGCAAAAAGCATAAGGATATAATAGGAGAACTATCATACCACCATTAAATGAATAAATTATAGAACAAATAGAAACACCCAGGTCAGGAAGTCACGCCAACAAGTCTATGCTAAGGCCAACAAGTCACGCAAGAATCGTACGCGTAAAAAGGGTACGCCAAGTTTAGTAGGTAGGAGTGAGCATATAAACAGCGTGAGCGTGAAAAGTGGTTCACGTTGGCACGTACAGCGTGAGCGTGAAGGGTAATTCACGCACTCATAACGTGAGCGTGAAAAGTAACTCACGCACGCACAGCGTGAGCGTATGAGCGTGAAAAGCGTGATAAGAAATTCACGCACGCACAGCGTGAGCGTGATAAGAAATCCACGCACGCACGCAAAGACGTGAGCGTGACTCAAAATTCACGCTAACACATAAAGACGTGAGCGTGACTCAAAATTCACGCTAACACGTAAAGACGTGTGCGTGACTAAAAATTCACGCTAACACGTAAGGACGTGTGCGTGACTAAAAATCCCGAACTCCAATCTTATGGAGCTTTCGTTCCAAGCCAGAAATGAAGTTCCCATGGTTCAGAATGGTGAAGAATGAGAAGCTCTGCCACAAGAACCATCTACTCCGAAAAGTACGCCAGGTTGGGAGATCAAAACCCATGGACAACCGAAAACACAACAACTTAGATCTGGAAGAAACAAGCCAAAGAACTCAAAAATGCTAAGTAGTAAACTCTCTTAGAATCACAAGAGGAAGACAAATGAACCATAAAAATGGGTGAAGAAGAAGCAAGATGTACTTGCCTTCTCCTGGTAGGTGGAAGAGAATGGTGAGGAAGAAGAAGAAGTAATGGTGAAGGAGAGTTATGAGGAGAGAGAAGGGGATGGGGGCTTTAAATGGAAGGGTGGTGGTAGGTGGGGGTTTATGGGGGTTCGGTTCATGTGAACCACCATGAACCCGAGAAAAAACCCTCCTAGGCCGAACCTAAAAGCAAGACTAAAAGCAGAGAATAACAGCAGGAAATAAAATGCAGATAATTAATTAACATGAAATTAAAGGAATTTAAATACATGATAATACATGATAAATACTAAATAAATATATATGAGTTGTACATGTATAAAAATACGCATTCTGGGAACGGGGAGTGACACCATGTTCCCTATGTTACTATGATACTGTGATCCCAGTTGTACATGAGGCCATGTTTTCCAGTATTTCCTGTTTTATAGACTTATCACACCATGTTTCTTGTTGTACATCTCTTTCATTATATATTCAGTACTTTAGTTGTAGAGGTTGTACTTGCTCTCGTCCTGACAGGATAATGTTGTAGGTATACTTTTCGAGGAGAAAATGCTATGTGTTACATATTATGGCACTGATTTTGCGGACCTGGCCTTAGCTCCAGAAGAAGTCCCAGCGGGGAACCTTGCTTAGATATTTTCATGTGTTTTGAGACTGAGACTTTGGTCTGTTCTTATATTTGGATACTGGACTTTGTCTCCAGTTAGATACTTTGGTTATGTATTATTAAGTCTGTACTTGTTTACCTTCGCTTATAGATGTTGTGTTGTGATGAACCTTAAATGTGATTTTAGAACTGTTAGCAGCTTAGATCCTTTATTGTCTATTCTTAGAACAGCTTACTACGCTTTAACAAGCGTAGACTGGACATGGCTCGGCCCGGCCCAACAATTTGGGTATCGGGTCGTGACATATTTTTAGTGGTGGTCCATGCAGGTCCAGACTTAAGTTTTTTGGTTACGTTATTGTACCAAGCATGCCTGCAATTAGGATCTAGGATAACTTGTTAACACTAGAAATAATATTTAGAACACCTAGATGATATCTAGGATTGCAACATAGGAGAACTCATCACAGCATAGGACCGTTAACTGTATTTAGTATCTTGCTTGAAATTCAGTAGGTTACAATTTTGACCAGGATAGTACCCTTGGGATGACCCCTGAGGATCTTACTCTAATCTTATCTAGAAATCTGTTTCACTTATTTCTATTTGCTCTCCTCTAAATTCGTTGTTGAAATAATTTCTGATTTTCGTTGTTAATTTTGATCTTGTATCATGATAAATTTGGTGGATTGAATTATGATCTATCCTGATAAGGTAAACGTCTGCTTTAGTTATGGAGTTTAGAATTTATCGCAGCCATATTAGCTGGTATGACAAAAATATAGAGCCTGATTTCGGATATACTATCCTATTCATAGAATTTAGATTTTTTCGCAGCCATACCGGTTGGCATGGCAAGAATTCTAGATAATATGATTTTAGGAAGTATACCTTAGTTATGACTCTATCGTTTATTGCATCTAAGCTTACTGGTGTGGCGAGAATTCTGGCAACATGATTTCAGGAAGACGTGTATGGTTATCAGATCATATCTCAACTTGGTTCACTTCGTTATGACCGAATGAGCAAGAACAAATTCTTATTATCATTCTTCTCCGTCTTGATTAACTATGTCCTATCTACATCTACAAATAGGATTACAGGTTCTCTAGGACTCTCCAATAGGATTGCTTTCATGTTATCTTTTTGAACATAATTATTTTTGTGTTCCATCTTTCCTATGACTTGACTAAACTCTTCTTCGTTAACCTCTTGGGTAATTCTTCTCGTCATGTATCCCGTTGTCTTCGTACCATTCTTGGAGATTTTTTGATAAACTTTCCTGTCTTGCTTGACCCTTTAACTTGTTTGGACACTATTATGGATTGCTTGACCCAGTCTTAGGCCTTATTACCTTCTATTTGATAAGCGACCGAAATAGTCAAACCTTGTTAACTGGTTCTATAGTATAATTATAAATGTATTGTGTGATTATGATAAATACTTATCCTGGGGATTGGTTAGATTAAGCTTATAGGACAAGTATGGGTGACTGACTGTAGCAGACTTGGAAACCATTAAGAACGATTGTATTGATAGAATGACTTGATGATAGGGTATCTAAGATGGAGAAATGAGATATTATATTGCTATGACTATGGATTGAGGATTAGAATCTTGTACTTAGCAGATTGAGGATTTAGCATTTGTAGAATTTTGGTTGGTTATCTATAGCTGATTACATGTGACTAGAGGGTAGATCGATATGTGGAATGATATAGAATAAGTTAGAATGAGTTATCATATTGCGTACGAGATTGGGAAGATATTAGTTAAAGAGACAAGAAACGAGGCAAAGACATATGTGCATTGGTAATTAATAAATTGGGAGTTTTGAAATCGAGGATTTATATTCGGAGGACTTGTTGAGTAAAAAGAAGAAGGCTCTACGCCAAGGATTAGAATTGAACGTATGATTTCAAGAAGAAGCTGTAGGAAAGGATTGACGACAAATGATGCAAAGGAACTGTGGATTGATATAATAAGGATACTTAGGATACGATAAGGAAATCAAGTATTTATAAATTGAGGTTAGAAATATGATTGATGATTAAGCATTTTAGGCTTACAAACATACCCAGAGAATGACCTATAGTTTAGGGTATACATAAATGTTCCATGTTAGTATGGAAGATTCTAAAGGATATATGACGTATTTTATGATAGAAGGACCTTTGTTGAACCTGAACCAAAAAGATTGTAAAGAGAAACAGAAGAGATGATTACAAAGGTGGCAGTTTGAGTATCGTAGCCAGAGCAGCTGCACGTTATAGTTTGACCTATAGGATGATTTTTAATTTCGAGGACGAAATTTTTGTAAAGTGGGTAGGATGTAAGCCCCCTGAATTTCAGGGCTATTTTAAATTTTCTAAATGAATTATTTTCTATTATTTAATTGTTTTGATCATTAATGTTCCTTCCCGTGACTTTGACTTCTGGAGCGTCAGGGATACCAATCTCTGTAAACTCTCTTCACGAGTTTTGAAGTAGACAAGAATATCTTCGTTTTGATATATCGTGTCCCACTTGAACTCGTTCTCTTGTGCTCTTTTTGTATCACACAACTTCGGGTCAACTTAGACCAATTAAACATTGAATAATTATTCCCACTTTTATCTTTGATCATCGTTTGCACGTTACCGTGACTTTTAATTTAGGAGCACCAGACCAGTCGTTTTCTCAGAACCAACTTCTCATGAATGATCTACTCGAGACGCTCTTCACCCATAACCTTCGTGTCCCACTCAGACACTCCATTTTGTACTTCATTTTCTTCGCACAACTTCCGGGTCAATTTAGGCCGATTTATTTTCTACCGTGAAACCTGATTTATTTTCCAATTTAATTTCGGGACCCGACATCGATCCAACCTAGTCGACCCAAAGCGTGGACATGGCCCACATGAAGCCTACTACCCACATGACGCTTGTGTCCTATTTATTGGAGTCCCCGTATATTATTTATTTACCCGTGATTATAAATACATATTTAATTTCATTATTTTACCCTGTCCGATTTTTACCCGACCCGGCTCGATCGAACCCGAACCAAAGCTCCACATTGCCCTTTCATGACTGTCCAAATACCTTACATAATTTTCCTATTTCTCCTATTTTGAAAATATCTCTCCCTCTCTCTATTTTACAAATATCTCATGTATATATATATACATATATATATATACATATATATATATATATATATACATATATATATATATATATATATATATATAAACATATATTTAACTCTCTCTCTGTAGTGCCCCGTCCCTACATCGTGCCCCGTTGTTCGTCCACGGGGTGCGCGAGAAAGGAACACTGTCGCTATCGACTCGGTCGGGACCGATAGGTCGGGATCGATCGAATCGATCGAACGGGAACGGTTGAATTAAGATCCATTCTCCGTTATGGAATGACTTCTTCAGAACCAAGTCCCATATTCAGCGGGCTGCGCCTCAAGGATTGACTCTGCGGATGAGTCCGGAGAGACCTCCCGTTGCTCTGCTTTTTACGCCGCTTGCGTTGGTTTTAGCTTTGTTTTCTGAATGCGTTTTCGTGAATGATTTCGATGGTTTTCATGGCTTACGTTTCGAACTTCGCATTCATATCGAATTTCCTTGAATAACACAGTGTTCTAATCGGTTGCTTGTGCAATTTCAGGTGATCGCGTAGGCAACGTCTAGCGCGGCCAACAAGTTCCTCGCCTCAAGTAAATACTAAGGTGAGTGGCTGACCCTTCTCCCCTCGACCCTCTTCTCTAATACATTATCAATATTAGACATGTGCTATGCTAGATGTAATGCAACGACATGAATGATATTCTGATGAACGGTCACACGACGTCCCACGAACATGAACTATACAGATGCTTGTCATAAAATATTATTGTGCTTACAATTATCAAATCATATAGAACCGTGCTAAGGAAGGATGAATCGATTAAATGAATGTCGCAACGATACTATAAGATGTGCCTTGAAATAACAAATTAACTTAGCACGGTCATGGACAACTTGTCGACAAGGGCGTTTGTTTCTTCGGACGGTATCCCGAGGCCACGGGACCGTTCTGGCCTAGGAAGAAACACGGATAGCTATGCCGGATGCATGCCACGATAGGCAGTGGCTTTCAACGGGGCTCACTACCCGCGCTGAAGGACCTCTGTCTACCAAGCTATATGTCCAGGAAGGCTTGTCGTGCCAGTGACCTTCACGAACGCACTCTATTACGTTTTATTATTATCCACATGACAGGGAAGAACATGGTAAGTTTACGCTACGACGGCGCGCTCTACCGGGGGTAAGATCTATCGTCATTATTCGGTTGTGCCTTCAAATATAAGTTTGAATTGAGTAGGATGGCTAGCAACTTCATTAAATATTTGCATGTACGCTCACTTGAATTCTTCAACAAATGAGAGCACGAGATTTAAATTGCCACGCACTGTAGAAGCATGGAATTTCACAACCAGAAGGCCCATGCGCCAGACACTACATACGCCAGAGTTCGGACAAAATACTTCACAGCAAAAGCAACAAATATAGACATGGAAAGAGAACTTTTTTATTTCACATATAAAAGTCTATTACATGTCTAGAGAAGGCTGTACAAAGGAAAACTTCTACAAAGGAAAGATCCTAAGTCTACGGCCAGCAGTCACCATGCGCCTCCAGTCAGGCACAGCAGCCACCATACGCCTCCAGTCAGGCGCAGCAGTCACCATGCGCCCTCAGTAAGGCACATCCTTTTCAGCAGCTCAGTTATATGCATCCCCAGTTATGTGCATCCCTTCAGCAGCCCAGTTATGTGCCGCTCTTCCAACCAGGCTCACCTGGCCGAGCAGGACGAGGGTGGCAATTAACCCTCCCATCCAGAGAAAGAGCCTCAAAAGCCAAAGGAAGACGGCCTAGCACCGCTATTCCGATCTACGGCCCTTCCGGAACAACGGAGACGAGGCCCGAGCATCCCTATCTTTGGATGCAACAGGCATCTTCTGCCTGCCTCGGAAGCCCTCGACTCCGTCTTTTGGATGTAACAGTCACCTTCAAGTGCATCAATGACGACATGGCGTCTCATCTTCACCCTCGGGAGCACTTCGTCAACAGAATGCACTCGAGTACCCAAGTTCATGTTAGAAGTACATGAGAGAACGAGAAGCAAACCTTCTCTCCATGCTACTATTTATAGGCCGGGCAGATCAATCCCACGCGCCAAGTGGATGGCTCTCCGAATTCTGAGCAATGAACTTGCATTTAATGGATGAACCGGACGCCTCGAATTCAGCCAAACGGCTATTTAAAGCACTCGAGGAACGAAACAGCCGCACGCGCCCTTCGACTTCAGGCGCATCACACAGACGCGCCCTTCAGAACCAAGCGCATCACAGAGGATGCGCCCCCCATGCGTCCCCTTACCCAGTGGAACGCCAATCGACGCGCCCCCTCCGTTGTCTATCGAATGTCAGAAACATTAAATGCTGAACTGACAGAGTTGGCAGCACACCTTCCAAAGTCTGAACAGTTGATAGCTTTTTCAGAAAATGAAGCGTCGGCAACGTCAGCATTATCATGACTTTACTCCGACGGCTACTGCCACGTGGCCACTCAACCACCCGTATGCGCGTCTACAGCCATGCGTCCAAATTTGCATACACCTCAAAAGCCATGCGCCTCAGACTCTTCACTGATCCCTAAAGACAGAAGGAAAGTCTCCATTTGAAGCCCTGCATGCGCCTCAAAAGCCATGCGCCCCAGACTGCTCTCTGATCCCAAAAGACAGAAGAAAAGTCGCCTGCATGCGCCTCAAAAGCCATGCGCCCAGAATGGTTCGTGACTCATAAAGGTTACGAGCCAAAGTCTCCTCATGTGCCCAATCCTAGGCGCATCCTACCAGATCATTCCCCCATCAAATCTGAGATCTCCGAGCTATGGGACGATGACACGTGTCCTTTGACTCAACTCATCCAAGATCTCAGCAACAGAAAGATCTTCTTCTCTGCTACGTGCCAGCTCATAACAGCAACATGAAGAAGTCAACCCCCCGATCAGGGCGCATCACCCATGCGCCTCCATCAGCAATCTCTACGTGGCGTCCCCACGTACCAGCGTATCCTACATATGCGCACATGAGCAGCCAACCTGCCCAGCTATAAATAGAGGGATCATTTCCTTCTTCCACACCTACACACACGGACAAGACAGAGAACATCCAACGAAGGAACATATCACCAGAGAGGCAGATACAGACACTTAACGTCTTCCTCCTCTCAGCAAGCTCCAGCACCCAGAGCAATCCAAACCTTCAGAGAACCGATAACCGTCGTCAGCTCGTCAATGGAGTCAACGCATTACCATTCGCTCCACCGGCACATGGGACCCATATAAACAAAAGTGTACTCCTAGGACTACATCTAAGTCCTATATTATAATACTGTTCTGTTTGTATTGAAATTACATCAAAAGATTTTAATGGCAAACAAGCTGGCGACTCTGCTGGGGACCTCTTTCTTCTCTACCGAGAAAGTCGTGTCGCAAGCCGACGACGTGAAGGTGGGCTACTTCCACAAGACGCTGGTCGTACGCCTCAATCAACAGGCGTATGAGGAGTTCATATCTGAAGGCAGTACGAGTCCTTCGAAGCGGCTGCCGAAGCCGAAGAAGACCCGCCGAGTCTGGGTGCGCAAGGTCGACGCCTCGGGCACCACCACTGAAGGGGATGCACCAATCCAGCCTTCCCTTCCTGCTGACATCCTCAGCAACCAAGGTGCGCCCACTGATGCAGCGCATCTCTCGGGGAAGCGTGCGGCTGACCACATTCCCCAGCCATCTCCCTTTCAGGCGAGGAAGATGCGTCGACGGAGCAGGGGCACAGCCAATGCCCCGCGCATCACCTCTGATGCGCCACAGAAGATCTCTGTCTTTGACAGACTCACTCGCTGTAGTGGCAAGGAGAATTTGGATTCTGAGTACTACGCGCCCCAGCGGCCTGGTACGAAGAAGTCCAAGGCAGTACGGGCCATGCGTACCAAACGTGCTATGCCAGCAACAAGCCAGGAGCATGCGCTCACAATCATGCGTGCTACTGATGGTAAGTTGTACAAGGTCGACTCGAGTGCTGCGGTGCCGAGAACGAGCCGACCTTCAAAGCCCTTGTCTCACTTGGGCGCATCTACTGCGTGCACAACCAAGTCGAGCAAGGCAAATCCAGTGGTCTTGAACGCCCGCGCCTCCTCCGGTGGTACGTTTGAGGTCCGTTCAAGTCACTCCAAATGTTGTGGTTCTCCCACTACTGATCGGGATGCCTGTTTGGTATTAGATCAGGGGGCGCAGCACTCACCTGACCACCCCGACGTTTGGCCTTGCCATGTGCCTGAAGGGGGTGTGAAGGTAGCACTCTCCTCCAACGACCTGCGTAACGTGATCACTCACAAGCGCCGGTCAGAAGAGCCGACCAACAAGCATGATACGTCTCTCACGGGGCATATTTGTACGGTGGTCACCATCAACTACTGTTGCAAGGCGGCAGTACCACCAAGGCAGTCAGTCTTTCAGCGGCTGTAATCATCGACACCCCTCCGACATCGCCTTGGAATGAAGGTGTCAATAGAAGAGGAGACAAAGTTTGCTTCATGCAACGTGATCTCCAACTCCTCGTCAGTCCGAAAGACGACCGGCAATTCCTCGTCCTCATCCAAAAGCCAGCCGAGGAAAACCAAGGCAGCTGTCTCGTCCTCCGGAGTGTTCGAAGGCACTCGGTCGAGAAGAAAGTTCTTGGAAGGAGCTGGGGGTAGTCAGACCCTTGTTTTCGAAGACGAAGATGTCCAAAGCACAGCTGCGGCGGATCTTCATCCTCGAGGCGAAGTCAGCCTCCCAGAAGCCCCTCAAAACGAGGATGTCCCCCAGAACACAGCTGGGGGTAGTTTTGGAAACGAAGAGGCCCTTCAAGATGGAGCTGAGGGTAATCAGACCCTTGCAGATGCGCCCGTCGAGAATGACCTCCAGAACGTGGCTGGGGGTGGCAAAGATGAAACTCCAGGAGAGGCGACTCCCCTACATAAGAGTGAGGCCGAGAGCGAAGCCTCAACCAATCCATCCACTCCCGGCCGTGTCATGACAGTATACATGGCTGGGGATGATTTCGAGTCTGATACGCCGCCGCAGGTGTAATGCCTGTGGTTCGTATTACGTATTCTTGGAATACGTGTACGTATTTTATTCTTGTATTGCATAATTTCCTGGCTTGGCATTTCCTTCTGGGCTTGGTTTATTCCTGGTTCGGGTTGGTTGGTTCGGCTTGGCTTGGTTTTGATTGGGTTCATGATGAACCCAAGGTGAACCCCTACCTACCACCACCATTTGTATTTATTAGCCCTCTTCATTCTCTCTCTTCATTATTCATCTTCTTCTTCCTCATTTACTCCCTTCACCTACCAAAGAGAGAAGAGAGAGATCTAGGCAAGTGCAACTTGCTTCCACAAGAGAGCCCATTTTTTTATTGTTCCATTAGCTTCTCTCCATGTTTCTAAGACACATTAGAACTTGTCATTTTCCATTTTGAGGCTTTAATTTTTGTAGATCTAGAAATTAGTTATTTTTGGATTTTGGTGGTTTTGATCTATTAAACTTCTTTGTTTTCAAGTTTTGATGGTTCTATGTTGTAGAGAATTTTATTCTACCCAATTTTGACCTTTGAAAAGTTGGATTTGGACTTATTTTGACCATGTTATGGACTTTTGAAGCTTTGGGTTCAACCCATGGAGTTCTTGCTGATTTGGAGAAGACAGTGAGCAGTGTACGCGAGCTTTTTAGCTTGCGCTACTGAGCTGCGTGCGCTCTTTAGCGCAGCACAGTCCGATCCATACGCTGCCTTTTGGGAGCGTATGTCTTGCATACGCTCACTTGGGTGACAAGGAGTCGTATGGAGTCCATACGCTGTCTTTTGGGAGCGTATGTCTTGCATACGCTCACTTGGGTGACAAGGAGTCGTATGGAGTCCACACGCTACCTTTTGGGAGCGTATGTCTTGCATACGCTCACTTGGGTGACAAGGAGTCGTATGGACCTCATACGCTGCCTTTTGGAGGCGTATAGAGTACTTGTACTGAGCGTATGACTTTTGCACTGAGCGTATGGCCTTTGGCTGACTTGGTCTTATGTCAGCGTGTCAGATCTGGTTTTATTTTCCTTAAGCTTGGCTCTTCTATAGCCCTGTATATTAATATTTTATTAGATATTTTACGCCCATTTTATATCCTTACGCCTTTTGTCATGAACTTGATAACCACGAACTTATGTAATATGTTTAGAAAGGATAACTGAGCCTGACACGATAGTGACCAGTAGTGGTGCACTCCTGACATAATAACCTGACATGACCTGATAGTGGCCCGTCGTGGCGCACTCCTGGCAAGTACACTTGACCTGATAACCTGACATGTTATATCTTGATAAGCTGTTGCGACGGCCACTTGACATGACATGACCTGTATAATAACCTGGACACCATGGGCGATTGTGCTTGTATAAATAAACTAGTCCTGTCTTGCATCATGTCTAGGACAGGGACTCCTGAGTACCACGGTCAGGAGTACCTACTAAAATGGACTAAGGCTAATAACTAGATTAATACATTAGTCATGACGAGATTTCCCAGCTACAGGCAATCCCGTTACCTGGGCACGCCTTGGAATCTGTAGCCTGCCGTCGAGTAGGGCACATTTCCAGCACACTGTCATGTGTTGCACCCTTCAAGCTACCTAAGGGTACATTCGTTTCCTGGACGATGTACCCACCTGAATTCAACTCTAACCTTTTAACCCGGGTAACCTGGATGGTCTGCAGGGCTTGTGGCTGTAGAATAATCTTACTGCATCTTGTTAGTAATTAGGCTTGTGACAACCCTAGTTAGTTAAAGTATCAAGCCGTAATTCTTGCTTGGCCGTGAAGTGATTGGACGGAGTCTAACCAGTCTAGTCTTGCCCCGATCCTGTTCCAGATTATTGAATGACCAGAATGCTTGTATTTATTTTACCGATAAATGGTGAGAATTTCAAGTTCTGTTCAGACGAAGGGTTACAACCCCGGTCCTTGTTTGGTTTACGGGTTGTAACCTGGTTATCTGAATAGTTCCATGGTTATCTCGCCGTATATCATCCTGGTGTATTTTCTTTATTTCCAGTTCTTACTTTTATTTATATCTTGTACTGATTGCTGGTTTTAGCTCTTAAGTGAAGCCTCCTTTGTGGCACTTGCTCTTTCTGGGGTCTGACCCAGCTGGTTTTGTGTGGCCAGATTTCGGAGCAGCTCCAGAGGATCTACCAACCTTCCTGCCAGATGGTGAACACTAGACGGAACCCTGGCAACGAGTGGATTTTATTTTGCTCTCCTACTCCCGTGTAAAAATATTCTTTTGAGGCATTTAGCCGACGAGCACCTGTTTAGCTCGATTGCACTTACATACTATCTGCCTACGGGCTGTAACATGATTAACAGATCCTAGGGTTGATCATGTATGACTAAACTCTTGCTAGTCCTAACATTTTGTAACGACTAGATTCATGATCAGCTGAATATGTAATATTTGGGACGCCTTATCATTATATATTTAATGATCATACATCTTGTAACTTTTACTTACTTGCTTGTGATTGAGACAATAGGCTTGTTCATGACCTTAAGAGACTGCTGGCTTGTAGATAAACCCTCATGTATCTAGACAGCCGTGACCGTATAGCGAGATGGATTCCATTTCATATACGTAGCTGGCTATGTCTGCCCCCGCTCTCCAGTATTCTGGTTCTGGGGCGTGACAGCAGGACATCGTCCAGCGCATAGACATATTAGAGGGAGGACTCAAAACCCTCTCTGCTTCCATGCAAACACTGACTCAGATGGTGTTTGAAATACGGTCGGCCTTGACCCGAACACCTTCGACCGGTCCCGACCCAGGGGCCAATGGGGAGTCGAGTGTACCCCTTCAACAGGTACCCTCAGACACAGACCGCCGAGAAGTACCCCGGACGTCTGAGCCCTCAAACGCTCAACTCCAGGTGGTACCACCTTCCCCGACTCCCAGCTCCACGGAGGATGTGGTCGAAATGATCAAGGACTTGCGGGAGCGCTTTGAGTCCAAGAACAGGCAAGAGGAGCGCCAGAAGATGGGCATCCCCCAACCCTATCCCCTCGAGTGGAACAAGGTGGTTTATCCTCCAAAGTATAAACCACAAACACTGACGCCATACGACGGGAAGGACTCTCCGCGTCGCTACCTGACATACTTCCAGTCCCAAATAGGACATCTCCCGAAGGAGGACGCGCTCCTCACTAGCATATTTGTCGGAGCATTAAAGGGAGTGGCGTATGACTGGTACTGCAGCCTCCCCGACAATTCTATATCATCCTTCAACGATTTGACGCGCCTCTTCCTCGACCGCTTCTACGACGGCGGAAAGGACATGACGATGGCGTCCCTCATAGAGATACGCCAGAAGGAGAAGGAAACGGTTCGGGTGTTCATCGAACGCTTCCGACAGGCCTGCTTCAGACTACTTCCAGGCATGCCGGAACATGCGCTCCTCTCCTCTTGCAGCATGAACATGCTGCCTGCAGTCAAACTCTGGCTCAACTCTACCCCCCCTCCCGACTGGAGCTCCCTGATCATCGAAGCAGAAGCCGCAGAAAAGAAGGCGGCCAATGCACGTCTTCTGGGGGTCAGCTTCCCTGCCTTTGATGACAAGGAAAAAAGGTCTACAGCCAACAACCCCGGACGTGAGACAAAGGGGAAGCATGCATTGACTGTTAATGCCTCAAAAGGCGCATCTGTGCCTACTCAGAAGCCTCCACTTGCACCAAGGCCCAAGGAGGTTTATTCGTTCAACGACGAAGACACCTTGTAACTTTTTGAAATACTGAAGCAGGGTGACAAGATCAAGCTACCGGACCCAAAGCGGCCCGATGAAGTTGGAAAAGTGGACAACCCGAGGTACTGTCACTACCATCGGTTTGTCGGACACCCGACCAAGGACTGTTATGTCCTCAAAAATTACATCCAGCGCATGATCAATGCGGATGTAATCTCCGTCGACTACGAAGAGAAGACGGTGTCAGCCAATGTGGTGTCACTCCAGTTCGGCACCTTGCCACCAACTACCACACAAGATGGCGTCGTCCCCATTCCTAAGGCGACAATGGATGTGGTTAACTTACCACCTACCCGTGACAATATGAGTGGACTCATCCCACTCACCACATCTCGAGGAGAGGTCCTATGGGTCCACCCCGACCTCGTCTCCGAGGTGACTCAACCGGAGGTACGTCCTACCTCCAAATCTAAAGGCAGGAAGATCAAGTCTTGTCGCATGGTCTCTTCTTCAACAGAAGAGGCACTCCCTGTGCAGACGCGTGCACAACAGAACGCCCAACCCGGCGAAGCTGCCGCCGATGTGGTGCCTCCTTGCACCGTCCCTGCTGTCCAGGAAGAGGGCCCGTCTAAGCCCTCAGCAGCCAATAAGCAGAATCAGGTGGAGGCTCGTTTCGACAGACCTCTACGAAAGAAGAATGCTTCGGGGCTAGCCAAGCCCCACAACTTCGATATACTGGCACAACTGGCCAGTACTCCTGCCCGCCTATCTTTGTTCGAGCTCCTGCGTCTTTCCAAAGACTCCCGAGAAGCTCTCTGTGAAGCTCTGAAGGATGCCGAATCCTTTCTCAGTTAGGTCAAGCAGCCTGAAGACCTCCCAACTACTTGTGCGCACTGTCATTGTGCGGAGGAGGTTATTCCCAATATAACCTTCACCCAACAGGACATGTTGCTCAAATACAATCGACACAACAGGCCGCTGTATTACATAGGGTATATCGATTCAGTCAAGGTGAACCGGATTCAGATCGATCCGGAGTCTTCTCTCAGCATCATTCCGAAGGCGCTGTTATCAACACTGGGGATCCCAATGTACCGGCTGGCGTCCTCCAACACAACCATCAGTGGCTTCAACGCTAGCAAAAGTGAGCCACTGGGCAAAATTCGGCTGAAGTGTCATAACAGTAACCTCAAAACTGAGGTGACCTGCTATGTTGTGGATGTCGAGGTCAACTACAACATGCTGCTCGGTCGACCATGGCTACATGAGTACATGGTGGTGCCATCCACGCTCCACCAATGCATGAAATATGTATCCACCAACGACGTCATCAGGACGGAGTTCGCAGACATCGATCCTTTCAAAGGGATTGAAGCCTACTTCACCGATTCCGACTTGTACAAGTCACTTGACGAGGAGGAAGCCAACGATGCTGATGATGAGGCAGAGACGGCAGCTGAGCCGGACATGGAGCCTGAGATGACTCTCGATGCCCCTTTGAAGATCCAACTCAAGGGCAAACCGCCCCAGAAGGTGCCTCCAATGAGCATCAAGCTACCAGAAAAAGCACCAACTCCTGAAGCTCCCCTGAAGATACGCCTCAAAGGGAAGCCGCCTCAAACATCGGCTCCCCTGGTGGTAAAATTACAGGGGAAGGCACCAATCACTGGAGGCGCAGTTGAGGTACCACTGAAGGTGCGTCTTAAGGGCAAGCCACCGCAGTCATCTAAGATGCCAGGGAGGGCTCACATAACCCTCTCGGACCCCAAAATCAAAGCTGTGGTGGACTCTCCTGATCCAACCCCAGTGCTTACAGATGAGGAGCTTGGCGAATATATCTCTGCTGATGTAGATGCACCCTCCTTAGACAATGTAATCCCACGGGATAAAATCTTGTATTTTATCAATAATAGAGTGTCTTTTAATTATTCTTGTCTTCCACATTGGAATTCTATGTATACATTAGATAACGCTCTACGGTCGTTGCAAACACAAATAACGACCGTCCATCATGTAAATCGAGTAGTCCCGTCTCAAGGAGTCTGTTACATAGTCCCTCCACGAAGTCGAGACGAAGAATCCATCATCTTCGGCAAGGTCGAGCGTCATCAGGACCTTCCGCCACTCGAGCCAGAACCAGATGCCGGTAGAATGCAACTCTATCGGTACACGGATAAGGCAAAGTACCTCATCCAAAAGATGGGCTTCGACCTGAACAGCAACAAAGGCCTAAACTACGGCAAGGGTCGACGTCTCCCTCTCCGGCTTCCAACACCTAAAGGAAAGCCGCAGGACTACTACAACAAAATTCGACGGGGGGTAGGCTATGTCACGCCGCCATCAACTCCAGAGAGTTCAGACGCAGAAGACGTAGAACATTCCCACTCGTCCGAAGCATCGACTTGGGATTCCGATACCAGTATCGGATCAGTCTTCAGAAAAGTGCTGTCAGCTAACATGACATCAGTACAACCTCAAAAAGATGAAGGCGAAGACCAAGCACCGGAACCCTTCGAAGAAGAACCCTGGGCTCAATGCCTAGGATAACAATGGGAGTCTCGTTTCAAGTTACGTGAACCTCCCACCGAAGATGAAGTCGAGCAGATCGACCTTGGGGACGGGTCTTCTTCCAAACCCATCTTTATTAGCAAAAGCCTAGAAGAAGAAGACCGAGAGTCTTTAATCCAACTGGCTAAGGAGTATATCGACGTCTTCGCTTGGAGCTACGAAGATATGTCGGGACTTGATTCCCAGATTGCGATGCATAGGTTGAACATCTTGCCTGATGCCAAGCCTATCAAGCAACAACAGCGGCGCTTCCGTCCGGACATCATGAACGCCATCGATCAGGAGGTAGACAAACTCTTGACTAGCGGCTTCATTCGTGAAGAGCAACACCCAGATTGGGTAGCCAATGTCGTACATGTCACCAAAAAGAATGGGAAGATACGAGTCTGTATCGACTTCAGGGATCTCAACTCTGCTTGCCCGAAGGACGAATTTCTGCTTCCAATCACTGACGTGATGATCGACAACACGTGTGGCTTCGAGCACATATCTTTCATGGACGGGTATTCGGGCTACAACCAGATCAAGATGTTCCCCGATGACACGAAACACACGTCATTTAGGACTCCAAAGGGTGTTTTCTGCTACACAGTGATGCCTTTCGGCTTGAAGAACGTCGGTGCGACATACCAACGAGCTATGAGCACCATCTTCCGTCAACATCTTCGCAAAACAGTCGAATGCTATGTTGACGACATCGCGGTCAAGTGTCGCCTTAAAGAAGATCACCTACAGGACCCGAAGACAGTCTTTGATCTCATGCGGGCACATCAACTCAAGATGAACCCCGCTAAATCTTTCCTGGGGGTTTCTAGCGGAAAATTCTTGGACTTTGTTATCACGGCGAAAGGCATTCATGTTGATCCCGAGAAGACCAAAGCCATCCTCAGCATGGACCCTCCGAAGAATCTTCGAGAACTTCGGGGCTTACAGGGACGTCTGGCATACATCCGGAGGTTCATAGAAAACCTTTCCGGTAAATGTCAACCCTTTACTCAGCTCATGAAGAAGGGAGTCTCTTACGTCTGGATAGAGGAGTGCCAAAAGGCTTTCGACGACATCAAGGCTTACTTGACAAGCCCGCCAGTCCTGGTAGCACCTGTCGTCGGTAAACCATTTCTCTTCTACGTTCGTGCCATGGATCATTCCCTGGGCGCACTGCTGGATCAAAACAGCGATACAGGCTACGAGCAAGCGATCTACTACCTCAGTCGAACACTCATCGGGGTTGAACACCGGTACAACCCCATTGAAAAGGAGTGCTTGGCCTTGGTGTTTGCCATCCAGAAGACTCGCCATTATGTATCGGGCCAGACAATTCATGTCATCTTCCGAGTCAATCCACTCAGAGTCCTCATGACGAAGCCAGGGTCATTAAACTCTCGGCTAGCTACATGGGCGATCCTGCTAACACTATACAATATGGTGTTTGTGCCACAAAAAGCCGTTAAGGGTCAGGCCCTGGCCGACTTTTTAGGTGCACACCCCATCCCGGAGTCCTCAAGACTCTATGAAGACATCCTGGATGAGGTTCAAGAATCAAACGTCACCGAAGGAAGCTCCGTTTGGCGGATGTTTTTCGATGGCGCTTCAAGAACAGGCCCCAAAGGCCAGATCGTCACAGGAGTGGGGGTAGTCTTAGTCTCCCCCGATCAGCTAATCATCCAGCGTGCTTACTCTCTTTCGAAGCCGTGCTCCAACAATGTTGCCGAGTACAACACGCTCATTATGGGACTCCAGCTGGCACAACAGCTGGGAGTGGATCATCTGGAAGCCTACGGCGACTCGAAACTCGTCGTAAACCAGATCCGAGGGCAATACGAGGTTCGCCATGAAGATCTGATCCCTTACCATGAAGTTGCATTGAACATCATTTCAACCTTCACCGGGTTCTTCATCGAGCACGTACCTCATCTGCAAAACCTAGAGGCTGATGCTCTGGCTGGCCTCGCGGCCTCATTAGCAACACCCTTTGGGACTCAACACTACGTCACGGTAGTTGGTCGAGACTTGGTTTGTCCTAGAAACAACCTGTACTTACGAGTGGACCACGCCATGCCGACAAGTACTGGTGTTAATGTCCGAGACTGGAGGTTCCCGTTCATCGACTTTGCCGTCTATAGAATTCTCCCAGAGGACCCGAAGGAAGCCGTCTCAGTCAGGAGACATTCTCTTCGATTCTATTATGATACAGCCACTAAAATGCTGTATCGGCGCTCCTATGATGGGCTTCTCCTTCGATGCCTGTCCAACGAAGAGGCGACTGAAGCTCTTCGAGAAGCTCATGACGGAAATTGCGGAGCTCATCAACCTGGTCCTAAGTTGTAGGATCGACTGCGACGCATGGGCTACTATTGGCCAACCATGGCCGTTGATGCTGTCGACTATGCGAAGAAGTGCCATGCGTGCCAACTTCACGCAGACTTTATTCATACGCCGTCAGAACCACTACGTCCTACAGTCGCCTCCTGGCCCTTCGAAGCCTGGGGCATGGACATTGTAGGACCGATCACCCCTCCTTCATCAAGGGGGCACCGCTTTATCCTGGCCATTACCGATTACTTCTCCAAGTGGGCAGAAGCAGTCCCATTGGCGGAAGTAAAGAGCTCCAGGGTGGTCAGCTTTATCAAACACCATATCATTTACCGTTTTGGAGTACCCAGGCGGATCATCCATGATAATGGTCCTCAGTTCATCAGCCATATTTTTAGCAGATTCTGTGACAAGAGTCGCATTCAGAACGTGGCCTCAACCGCCTACAATCCGGCAGCAAACGGATTGGCCGAGACGTTCAACAAAACTATCGTTAGGCTGCTCAAAAAAGTCGTGTCATCCAACAAACGCGACTAAGACGAAAAGCTTGGCGAATGTCTTTGGGCCTACCGCACAACGGTACGAACCCCAACAGGTAACACACCATTCTCCCTGGTCTACGGGAGTGAAGCGGTACTGCCTCTCGAGATCCAGATACCCTCACTCCGTGTAGCAATCACAAACAAACTCACAGAAGAGGACAATCAACGTCGTTGTCTGCGGGAGTTGGAGGCACTTGACGAAAAGCGTCTCCTAGCTCAACAACGTATCGAACTCTACCAAGCCCGTATATCACAGGCTTTCAACAAGAAGGTCAAACAGAGAACTTTTCAAGTTGGCGACCTGGTTCTGGCAGCCAGGAGGCCGATGGTGTTAACTCACAAGACACCAGAAAAGTTCGAGCCCAAGTGGGAAGGACCTTTCATCATTGAGACGGTATACTCAAACGGTGCTTACCGCCTCGCTAAACCCAATGGGGACTTGTTCATGATGCCCATCAACGGCAAGTTCCTGAAGAAGTACTACCCTTGACAGCTTTCAGATATGTGCTTCCACAAGGGGATCTATGGACCCAATCATCAGGATTCACAGACAATTCCCTTCCAACAAAACCATACGCTTCCGGAACCCAGCTGTTCCGTAGCATCCTCTAGTAGAAAGACAACCACGTCCACATCACCTCTGAGTTGTTCCCCCCTACATCCTACAAAGCGGAATCTTACACTTCGTAAGCCTACGCTATCCTTCATGTTTACCACGTCCACATTACCTCTGAGTAAACATCTCGTACAAACAACCCTTGCGTTGTCGTACATTGATCGCAGAACTTCCACGTCCACATCACCTCTGAGTTGTTCAGCTTATCCCCCAGGATCATTCCTACCACGTCCATAATACCTCTGAGTAGGAAGATTCTATCATTTGAACCCCAATGATTGCCACGTCCACATTACCTCTGAGCAAACATGTTGGTTCCTTCAAACTTATTATCTGTACCAAAAGCCAAGGTGCGCAAAAGATAATAGGTCCACACAAATCATCAAGTTTATGATAACAAAAATGAACACATCACAAAAAAAAAGTTGCGTACTTCTTTATTTTCTAAAAAAGAGAGAGTACAGAACTACACTATTCCCCAGCAAGAGTTGCAAAAACATAAAAAGGAGACGCTACAGTCCCTAAACATCTCCAGGGTTGGCTGAGAGCTCTCTAACTCGATGTCTCAAGTCGGCCGCATGAGTCTCCACAGTCGCCAGGACTCGACGCTCAACTTCTTGACGCATCAATTCAACAGCCTCAGCGGAAGTATCATTCTCATGCTTCTCATCAAGCTGTTGTCGCTGCCGAGCCAGGGCAAGAGCCCGGCGAGTGAAGGTTGCTTCCTCCTTCTTGAATGCTACGTGTTCAGCCTGGACACGTTCGGCATCTAACTGGAGTTGGGCCCGCTGGTCCTCAAGGCGGCGCATCTGGGCGTTGATCTCCGCGATATTAGCGTCCAACGCAACTCGTGTTTCCATTGTCTCCTTCATGGACTGAGACAACTGCCCTACCGCAGCCTCAGTCTCAGCCACCTCGTGCTTCCAGATGCTCACAGTGGCCTGGTAGGAAGACTCAATCTCGGCGATCAACTTCTCCTTCTCCGCATCTATCAAGACGGAAAGGTCATTTCGTTGGATGTGCTGAAGTTCCGTGAGCCGCTGGTCCAGCTCGATCACCGAAGCCTCTAGGATCTCGGCCATATGGTCGTGGCCTTGGTGAACGCGGATCAGCTCGATATAAGGCATTGCCAGAGTTCTTACCGTTGCAAAACTCCTGTTGGCATCCATCACCGCAGATACACCCCTCTGCAGCATTTTATACACCCCCTCGACGATGAATTTCACATATTCATCTGTGTCCGCCAACACCTGCGGTGTCATAGCACGAGTTGGAGGGGCTGCTGTAGTTAGCGGACCGGAAGAAGATCCGCCAACCTCAACCTGCGAGACTGGAATCTCGGTATTAATAGGCTCTTCATCAACATAGGCCGGACTGCTAGCCCGAGGAGCCGAAGGAACAGAGGAATCCGGCACAGGCGTCGAGATAGTACCCCAAGTAGGAGGAGCAACAGAGGGTTCCACGCCCTTACCCTTCTCAAGTTTGGAGGAACCACCGACGTCAACGGCCACCTCTTCTGCCCCCAGCATCCTATCAGCGGTTAGTACCTCCCCTGGCAGAACGGGGAGATCAACACTCATCTCCTGGCCCGCCCCGGGAGACAGGACTGGCAGATGAGTCTCATCCTTCTCAAGTCCCTCTGCAGGGACAGGATCTGTCGCTACCGCCTGATCGGTAGCCACCTCAACTTCCACGGGTGAAGCTGGGGTGGGACTCGACAATGATACTGCCGACCTCCCTTCATCATGACAAGGAGGGGAATCAACCCTCTCTGTTGCCCCCGCAACAGACTCTTGCAACGCTGGAGGGACGTCATCGGAAGGCGACGAACTCCACCCCACATCATCACCAGGAAGCCTCGTGTCTGCTGGACCCTCGGCATCCAAGGCCCCAGCCGCGGCCTTTATCATCTCGGAGGCTGCTGCATCCTCAGTTTCCCTTCTGACATAATCCGGGGACGCTGGAATCTCCACGACAACAGCGTCCTCCGGATTCTCCTTCATAGGAGACATCATAGTCGGCGGGATGCGCACTTCACATGAACCCGCCATCTCCTTTGGCCTGCTCCCACCAGATTTTAGAGTACGAGGCTTTCTTTTTAGCGGCTCCTGTACAAAAGGAAAGCATTGATTACATAAAATGGAACCCAAACCTGACTATGTGGGGGATCCTTACCTCTGCAAATGCTGAATCCGATGACACTGTCGGTGACGATGTCTTCTTTAGCTTCTTTGACGCAGGAGATCCAGCCCCTGCATCTGCACGTCGTTTCGGTTGATCAACCGAAGGTGCAGCTTGACCCACCCCTGGTGGACGGTGTGGTCGAGCCTTAGCCGATACATGCCAGTTACCGCTAACGGGGTGCCTACAACGAGACTCGTCTCCCTATCATACCCGGAAGGCGCGGCAGCCATAACACAGTAAAACTTGGCGGCTGAGTAAAGAATGGGCGGCCGCGGATCCTGGGCAGGCAGCGTAAAGCGAGCTCCGGTACATCCGGCATTATAGTAATGCCAAGCTCGTGCGCCATCCAGCAAACTTCCAGCATACCCCAGGGTGATACTGGGATTATCCAACATCAGCTGCGCATAACCGAATTGACGTGCAAAGCGACTCGGCAAATACGGTTCCAGGAAGCACTGATTCCTGTTCCGGTATACCAGGTGGGATGGCCGAATACTTTGCAACCAGCAGAATCTCCATGGAGGCAGGGCGGTGGCGTCTTCACCTAAATCCCTTAAGTCTTCGTTGGCCTCAAAACCCAAGAAGATCGAACCAACTTTGGTGATCTCCCATCCCTGAAGATGGGATAACACCCTTCTGCAAACAGGGACGCCAGTGTGCGACCAACTCCTCTGGTGGAAACGGCGGAGGAATGCATCTCCGGCCCTGTAGTCTTCTTCTGAACCCGGACTCATTATGTTGGGATGGTGTAAAATTAACCACCCCATCAAATAGTGAAACGGCAGTTCAGTACACAGGAAGTTATCCTTTCGACCCCGGTCATGAATCACATTTCCCGCGAACTCGCGTAAACCTCGCAGTAAATTACATACCATTGCGGGAAGCAGAGCCAGGCGCCGGCCAAAGACCAACTTCACAGCTGGCAGGATCAAGTGCCGGGTCACTCTCTCTACAGAGCCGGAACCGCCCGGGAAGACATAATTCCGAAGCCAAACCATGAGATACGCGACCAATACTGCTTTTGACGACATTCGATGAGCAAGATGCCAGAAATAGCTGTAGGAGCGTTCATCAGACTGCTGGTCCTCGTTTTCCCGGGGATTCTTTTCATCTAACCTGCTCATCTCAGAGAGCACTTCACTACGAGAGAGCGCCGGCGGAGTGGAGAACTGCGAGGGATCCCCCTTGTCTTGCCTAAAGACGTAATCTCTCCAAGCGGTCACATGAGGCTGTAATCCGCCCTTGTCCCTCTTCTGCATATAGTAATGATGACTAGCCACTTCCTTAAAGACGGCCGTCATCTCTTCAGCCTTGTCCCCCAGGACTTGAAATTCTTCGTTGGTCGAAAAATACTCTTCATAGGGTTCCGATCCCCAAGGGAGCTTTGATACCTCATACATCTCATGAAGTGCGAGCCCTAACTCCCCTACCGGAGTAAAAAAGGTCCCGGTATGGATATCAAACATTTCCAAGAGGGCGAGGAATGTCTGTTAATGTCAACACCTGCCTGGGTGGCACGAATCGCGGCAGTCAGCCCAATTTCTCGGAGCTCAGTCTGGAACCGCGACAAAACCCAGAGTGTCAGTTTATCCCATTTAGAAACGTAATGACACCAACCCTCTACCCGAAACTCCCCTTTCGGGTATGAGCATTCCATCAACAGCATGCGATGTGCAAAAGTCAAGGCACTATAAGCAAATGTATCAAGGGGAACAACACTGTAAATGCTCCCAGGACGTAGCGTCCGCCAGGTGAAAGAAGACCCAGACCGCACCGCGGTCAAAGTATCTCTCTGATCGGAGGCAGAATCAATTTTGATGATGCCAGTCACCGCTCCCCCCTGAGAGGGGGTAAGATCCCAAGACATCCTCCTCTTCGAAGCGAGACGACAGAAGGCCATCAAAGGCCATTGGCGTTCAAGTTGCTTAACGGTCATATGCACCCCTTTTGCTGTGAAAAACCAGTCTTCCTTGACCTTCAACACTATTGATTTAGTAGAAGTGAAGCGGTCCCCGAATAGGAACTCAGGCTTCAAGAAGGTCACTTTATCAGATGTGGCAGATTTCAAAACTCCACGCTCCATCATCCGTTTGAGGAACCCATACTGTTGTTCCCGGATTTGAGTCATTCTCTCGGGATGCTGATCCAGCATAAAAACATCTTGAGCAGGGTTTATCACTTCCTCGTCATAATCTACCCCCGTCTGACTGAGGGCAGCCTCCAAAAGCACTTCATTCAAAGACGGGATAGTCATTGACACTAGCAAAGATTCAAAAATGTTAGAAGTAACAAAAGAGTCTAAAACCCATCAGAAGCACATAGTGTGTTTGGGAAAAATTGCTTCGGCGCATCATCAGGGTTTAAACCCAGGCGCGTCAGCAGTGCTTTGGCGCATCATCAGGGTCTAAACCCATGCGCGTCAGCGGTAGAGCTTTGGCGCATCATCAGGGTCTAAACCCATGCGCGTCAACGGTAGAGCCTCAGCGCATCATCAGAGTTTAAACCCATGCACGTCGGCAGGCAAAAACTGCGGCACATCATCAAAGACTCAAGGTCTATGTGCGTTGGTGTACGTAAAATGAGACTCACCAACCACCTCCGGCCGAACTTCGACAGGCCGACGGGGGACGTCAGCCGCCACAACTTTCACAGGCTCCTTTCCTTTCTCCTTTTCCTTGCCGGCACCGCCGCGAGGTGTCTTGGGAGCCATTCTCTCAAGAAGAAAAAGTTAGGATTTTTGAAGAAGAATTCTAAAGAAAGCAAAAGCAAGGAGAAGAAGAACTCTCTCTTTCCATCTCTTGCCTATTTATAGGGCTTGGTCGCACGCGTGACCCGATGATGTGTGATCTCAGCCGTCGCCTCGGGTTCTGTGAAGAGATAACAGCAAACAAAACCAAAAGATCATCATTAATCTTTTCGATTACCGAGGCATCGTCATATGCATTAACTGAGAGGAGCATGCGCCCGAACAGACATGAGCCCCAACATCATGTGCCCTGACCTCCATGCTTCTTATTCAAAGTATTCCAAAACTTATCCAAAAGTTTTGAAAACTTTGAAGGGGGTCTTGTAGAAGCATGGAATTTCACAACCAGAAGGCCCATGCGCCAGACACTACATACGCCAGAGCTCGGACAAAATACTTCACAGCAAAAGCAACAAATATAGACATAGAAAGAGAACTTTTTATTTCACATATAAAAGTCTATTACATGTCTAGAGAAGGCTGTACAAAGGAAAACTTCTACAAAGGAAAGATCCTAAGACTACGGCCAGCAGTCACCATGCGCCTCCAGTCAGGCGCAACAACCACCATGAGCCTCCAGTCAGGCACAGCAGCCACCATGCGCCTCCAGTCAGCTGCAGCAGTCACCATGCGCCCTCAGTAAGGCGTATCCTTTTCAGCAGCTCAGTTATGTGCATACCCAGTTATGTGCATCCCTTCAGCAGCCCAGTTATGTACCGCTCTTCCAACCAGGCTCACCTGGCCGAGCAGGACGAGGGTGGCAATTAACCCTCCTATCCAGAGAAAGAGCCTCAAAAGACAAAGGAAGACGGCCTAGCACCGCCATTCCGATCTACGGCCTTTCCGGAACAACGGAGATGAGGCCCGAGCATCCCTATCTTTGGATGCAACATGCACCTTTCGCCTGCCTCGGAAGCCATCGACTCCGTCTTTTGGATGTAACAGTCACCTTCAAGTGCATCAATGACGACATGGCGTCTCATCTTCACCCTCGGGAGCACTTCGTCAAAAGAATGCACTCGAGTACCCAAGTTTATGTTGGAAGTATGTAAGAGAACGAGAAGCAAACCTTCTCTCCATGCCACTATTTATAGGCCGGGCAGATCAAACCCACGCGCCAAGTGGATGGCTCTCCGAATTCTGAGCAATGAACTTGTATTTAATGGATGAACCGGACGCCTCGAATTCAGCCAAACGGCTATTTAAAGCACTCGAGGAACGAAACAGCCGCACGTGCCCTTCGACTTCAGGCGCATCACACAGACGCGCCCTTCAGAACCAAGCGCATCACAGAGGATGCGCCCCCCATGCGTCCCCTTACCCAGTGGAACGCCAATCGATGCGCCCCCTCAGCTGTCCATCGAATGTCAGAAACATTAAATGCTGAACTGACAGAGTTGGCAGCACACCTCCCAAAGTCTGAACAGTTGACAGCTTTTTCAGAAAACGAAGCGTCGGCAACGTCAGCATCATCATGACTTTACTCCGACGGCTACTGCTACGTGGCCACTCAACCACCCGCATGCGCCTCTACAGCCATGCGTCCAAATCTGCATGCGCCTCAAAAGCCATGCGCCTCAGACTCTTCACTGATCCCTAAAGACAGAAGGAAAGTCTCCATTTGAAGCCCTGTATGCGCCTCAAAAGCCATGCGCCCCAGACTGCTCTCTGATCCTAAAAGACAGAAGGAAAATCGCCTGCATGCGCCTCAAAAGCCATGCGCCCAGAATGGTTCGTGACTCATAAAGGTTACGAGCCAAAGTCTCCTCATGCGCCTAATCCTAGGCACATCCTACCAGATCATTCCTCCATCAAATTCGAGATCTCCGAGCCATGGGACGATGACACGTGTCCTTTGACTCAACTCATCCAAGATCTCAGCAACAGAAAGATCTTCTTCTCTGCTACGTGCCGGCTCACAACAGCAACATGAAAAAGTTAACCCCCCGATCAGGGCGCATCACCCATGCGTCTCCATCAGCAATCTCCACGTGGCATCCCCACGCACCAGCGCATCCTATATATGCGCACATGAGCAGCCAACCTGCCCAGCTATAAATAGAGGGATCATTTCCTTCTTCCACACCTATACACACGGACAAGGCAGAGAACATCCAACAAAGGAACATATCACCAGAGAGGCAGATACAGACACTCAACGTCTTCCTCCTTTCAACAAGCTCAAGTACCCAGAGCAATCCAAACCTTCAGAGAACCGATAACCGTCGTCAGCTCGTCAATGGAGTCAACGCATTACCACTCGCTCCATCGGCACAAGGGACCCAGATAAATAAAAGTGTACTCCTAAGACTACGTCTAAGTTCTATATTGTAACACTGTTTTGTTTGTATTGAAATTACATCAAAAGATTTTAATGACAAACACGCACCAGCACAAAGTATAAAGTGCTGACCCTTGCTCTCAACAGGTACTCGGGACCAGGATAGCGTGCCAAGGAACTGAAGGCGACGCTCCTTTCTTTTGAAGCCTTGCTAGAGCGAAGGCTAGCTCTGCAACATTTTGAACATTTTGAAGACTCCGACCCAACTGCATCATGAGTCACAAACTCTCGCCGATCCCAGGTCTTAGAGAGTCATTTTGATGTTTGTAAAAAGGGATGTAAATGTATGGAATGACTATCTCATCGATGTCGGTTGTGAGCCCGCGAGGCCTCTCTTATAATCGAGTCTGTAACCTAACTTATTATAAATGAAAATGTAAGTTTTTTTTTCTAAATGAATGTGTTCAATTTCTCTGCATACTCTTACCTATGCTGTTGTTTCGGATAACCTTATGAACCGTCTTGTGCAAGCGCAACTTAGGCTTGCACGGCATCACGCCCGGGGGACGACTATTGATTCTATCGAATCGGGGCGTGACATATTGGTATCAGAGCACGGCTTTACGTCCTTGGCCTCCAGTGTCGAGTTTTTAGTCTCAAAACCGTTGGTCCCGTGTCGATGAGATATATCGTTCCATACGAGTGAGCCCGTAATAAGTTTTGTGACTAATGTATTTTGTCTTCAAAAATCCCAGAAGGCACGTCGGTGAATGTGGCGACGAACGAAGAAAGTGCTTCGAGCGGCTCGAGTAGCTCGAGACCCGGACCCTCAAACGATGCCATGGAGCGGATGTTGCGCATGCTGGAATCGCAACAACGCCAAGTTGAGGAGAGTCAACGCCAGAATGAGCAACATCGACGGCAGACGGAGGCACGTCAAACTCAGTTCGAGGCCCGATTCGAAGCACAATTCAAGTTGCAGCAGAAACAGCTTGATACTCTCCAGCAGATCGTTCAGACGGTGGTGGCCAATAACAACAACTCCATGACAACCTATGTCGTAACCGAGCCTGTGGTCAGACAAAGTGAATTCGATTCGGAGGCACCCGAGCCTATACATGCAGCACCGAGAAGTTCTAACTTCGACGTATCGAAATTCACAAAGAGTTGTCGTACTTCCTTCAACGGCACGGAAGATCCCTCCTTGGCGATCGACTGGTTAGAGGAACTGGAAGACAAGTTCGATCTGTTGGGCGTCGAAGAGTCCAAGAAAGTTGCATGCGCTCAACTTCTACTCCGGTCGAACGCGCACGACTGGTGGGCCGTACAAAAGCGAGCGATCAGACGTGACGACGAGACAGCGGCAATTTTTTGGGCCACCTTCCGCGAGGCGTTCGAGATCGAGTACCTCCCCGAAGCCGTTCGACAAGAGAAAAAAAATGAATTCATGCAGCTAAGGCAAGGGAACATGACGGTACGGCAGTACGCGGCAGAGACATAGTGCGATTCAGAGATCGAGTACCTCCCCTGAACATGATTGTTTTACTTATCTTTAACAATAAATGGGTAGAGACATAGTGCTATTCAGGCGAAGGGTTACAACCCTGGTCTTTGTTTGGTTTATGGGTTGTAACCTGGCTCCCGGAATGGTTCCACGTCCCTAGTCGTTTATTGTCCTGCTATGCTCCTTATTACTTGTACTTTTCTTCTATTCCTTATGTTCTGATATGCTGGCTTTTGTTCTTATTTTGTGGCCTTCCTTGTGGCACTTGCTCTTTCTGGGGTTTGACCCAGCTGGTTTTGTGTGGCCAGATTTCGGAGCAACACCCGAGGATCTACCGAACTTCCAGCCCGATGGTGGCGACTAGAAGGAACCCGAGCTACGAGTGGGTTTTTTATTTGTTTCGCTCACTACATTGTAAAATTATTCTTTTGAGGCGTTTAGCCGACTAACACCTGTTAGCTCGATGCATATTTACTTACTGTCTGCCTACGGGCTGTAACATGATTAATAAATCCTAGGGTTGATCATGTATGACTGAACTCTTGCTAGTCTTAACATTTTGTACGACTAGCTTCATGATCATCCAATATGTAATATTTGGAACGCCTTTTATTGTATATTTGGTGGTCTAACATCTTGTAATTATTATTGCTTGCTTGAGATTGAGATAAAAGGCTTGACCTTAAAAGACCGTTGGCTTGTAGTAAACCCTTATATCTAGACAGTCGTGACCGTATAGCGAGATGGATTCTATTTCTATATACGTAGCTGGCTATGTACGTCCCTGCTCTCCAGTATTCTGGTTTTGGGGCGTCACATGGTTTAAGTGGTGGCCCATGCAGGTCTTGGCATTCAAGAATGTGAGGGTTTACCTAGTAGATGTCTCAATCAGTATTCGCCCTTGATCTCTGCTCGTATCTTCGAATCCCTGAGAATCTTGACCTGATCACATACTTGTGTCGTTGATCTGTCCTGGTCCTTCCTTATTGTTTCTTGTGTCGTCTTCTTCAGTGGCACTGTACCAGACCCCACCGATCAGCAAGGTGGAGCACTTCCCGTGGACCAGCAGCAACCCGGAGATCAAGTCCAGCATTCCGAAGTAGCCTCCAGAGTTGTACCTACTGGAGGAGAGCCCCCAGTTCAGCCTGTTCGACCTGCCGAGCCTGATGATGGCACCTTGGTAGGTCTCATCAGGACCTTGATAGCTTTCCAGGATCGTAGAGGAGACGCCTTGCACCAGGTAGTGGCAGATGCTTTGACCAGAGGCGGCCATCTAGGGAACAGCGCGGCCAACAGCTTCAAGCGCTTGAACCCTCCATTCTTCGACGGCAGCGAAGATGCGATTGCTGCGGACGCTTGGCTTCAGGTGTAATGCCTGTGGTTTATATTACGTATTTTTGGAATACGTGTACGTATTTTATCTTGTATTACATGTTTTCTTGCTTAGTTTTCTTCTTGGCTTGGTTTATTTCTTGGTTCGGGTTGGCTTGGTTCGGTTTGGGATTGCTATTGGTTCATCACGGACCAAGGGGTGAACCCCCTTCCTACCACCACCACTACCATTTATTAACCCCACTTCCTTCTCTCTCTTCATTACTCTCCTTCTTTTCTTCATTAATTTCTTCACCTACCAGAGAGAGAGAGAGAGAGAGGTCTAGGCAACTGCAACTTGCTTCATGGAGGAACTCCAATTTTATTGCTTCATTCTTTTCCTTACAGCATTTTAACTTACTTTAAACTTGGCATTTCCACTTTTCATGGCTAGATTCTTGTAGATCTAAGTTTATTTTATTTTCAGATTTCTTGGGTTTTGATCTATTTAATCTTGTTATTTCTAAGTTTTGATGGTTCTATGTTGTAGAGCATTTCATTCTGCCCCGTTTTGACCTATAGAAGTCTGGATTTGGACTTAGGATGAAGAAATTATGAGCCTTGGAACCCTGAACTCCTTGGTTCTTCTTCTCGAACAAGTGGAGAAGAAGAACAGTGCTGACCGCATGAACCCCTTTAGCCGCATGACAGCACTTGACCGCATGAACCTTCATACGGCGAGTCTTCCAGCCGCATAGGCTTCGGCATAATTCGAGCCGCATGGACTCCGTCTACCGGTAGCCGCATAGGCTCGTATTCCTTATCAGCCGCATGCGCGTTCATATTTTTCCCAGCCGCATATACCCAGTGGCGCAGCCACATAAGACTTAGGCATGGCGCAGCCGCATATGCTCGTGATCATTCAGCCGCATGTGGACCCGCTTCCTCCCAGTTGCTTAGGCCTTCTTCCTAGCCGCATGAATGCTCTGACTGAGCTGCATGCACCCCCTTCATCTCCTGGCCGCATAAGCGCATGGCTCGTCCAGCCGTATGAGACTTTGCTCCCTGCAGACCGCATGAAGACCTTATATATCTAGTCGCATATGCTCGTGATCATTCAGCTTCTTAGGGGCCCACTCTCTGAGAACCGCATGGGACTTGCTCAATCCCAGCCGCATAATACTCTGCACTATGGAGCCGCATGGACCTGCTTCCTGGTTGCCGTATAAGGCTCAACTTCTTGAGCCGCATGCTGCCCGCTTGCTCTAGCCGCATGCGCCTGACCCTATTCAGCCGCATGGGTTGTTCCCACCCTCAGCCGCATGAGCTGCTCCCGCATGGATTCTCTCCTTGGCCGTATGTGCCTGAGCCGCATGGCCCCTGTACCTTGCTTTGATGATTAGTTATTATTATTATTACTTAATTATTACTGATTAATTCATGTCTTGTAACCTCAGAATCAACTTGGGTCTCCTGATTGAATGCTTGCACTATGATGCCTTGCACATGTACCTGAACACGAAAGTGACCCGTCGTAGTGCACTCCTGATAAGTGAACATGACATGACCTGATAGTGGCCCATCGTGGCGCAATCTTGACCAGTACTCTTGACATGATAACCTGACCTGATATATCTTGATAAGCTGTTGCGACGGCTGCCTGACATGACATGACCTGTATGAATAACCTGGACACCGTGGGCGATTGTGCTTGTACAAATAATCCAGTCCTGTCTTGCATCATGTCTAGGAGGGGAATCCTGAGTACCACGGTCAGGAGTACCTACTGAAATGGACTAAGGCTAATAACTAGATTAATACATTAGTCATAAAGAGATCTCCCAGCTACAAGCAATCCCGTTACCTGGGCGCGCCTGGGATCTGTAGTCTGCCGTCGAGTAGGGCACATTTCCAACACACTGGTCATAGAGTGTTTTAACGACACTTAAAAAGTGTCGTGAATGACTTTCCATGGCACTTTTTGAGTGTAGTCTAGAGGGGGTGTCATAGAAAGTATTTTTTTTTCAACGACACTTCGTAAGTGCCATACAATAACTTTATGACAATACTTTCTGAAAATCGTGTTAACCATGTTTGCACAGCACTGTGCTGGTGCCATCTTAACGTGTTTTAATAACACCTGATAAGTGTCGTCGTAATTTTAAATAGCCATGTAATTATTGTTTGCAAAAACAAAAGTATAGAACTTTATTGATACAAACTGTAATAAAGATTACAAGAATTCTGGGAAAATTACAACTATAGGAATCCAATCTCGATGACGATTGCTTTATCCCTTGGACGATGTGAACTGTAAAGACGAAGCCTTTGAAGTTGAAAACAACTCTGGAAACTGAAGGCAAAAGCCTCTGAAGTTGAAGACAAAAGTCTCGGAAGAATGCAGCAGCACTTTGGCAAGAACTCCTGGACTCTCTGATTTTTGATTTCTGATCTTGATATATGATCTCTGATCTCTGCCCCTTGAATGAAGACTTGAAACTCTATTTATAGAGTTCTGGAAATAACTAACTTTCAGTTATTTTGGACTGCGCATGATGATTTGCGCAGCATTGGTTTGCGCAACATTGATTTGCGCAGATAGTTACTGGATCGTGGGCCGACTATCATGGACACATGGCATGATTTGATCGAAATGCGCATGATCGTGCATAAACAGTTGCCACGTAATGAACAATCGATGGCATGAATGCCACGTGTAACTTAACAGTTACGTTTGATAGAGTGCGCAGAGTTGAATTGCGCATACATGGTTTACGCAAACTCAAACTGCGCAGGATTGGTTTGCGCTGCCAGCTGCCAGCCGCCCTCGAGCACTGTGCGGCGCAGGAAACGAACAGACTCCTTGTTATCCGCGCTGTCAGTTGTCAGAAAAGATTTGATTTGATTTAGTAATGATGACTTCTGCCACGTCAGCTTGCGCAATCGGTTGTGTGCGCAAATTAGAATGCGCAATCGGTTGGCTGCGTAATCTGTTGTCTGCGCAATTCAACAAGATGATGTATATTTTGATTTCTTGATTTTGTTGATTGATGCAACTTGATTTTTTAGGACCTACAAGACCCCCTTCAAAGTTTTCGAAAGTTGATTTGATTCAAAGTTTCGAAATACTTTGAATTTTTGAATTTTTGAATCAAGTTGCGCATGATGATGAGCTGTCTGCGCAAAGCGAAGTATTCCCCGATCTTAGGCGCAATCCAAGGCAGCCGTTTCGTATTTCAAAGGCTATAAATAGCCCACTTCTTCATTTCATTTTTTTACTTTGCCTCTTTCGTGCTTTTGAGAGAAAAATTCCCGAACCCTTTCTGTCTTCTTTCTCCGACGACTTCCATGGCGCCCCGACGATCTAATGTTGTCGCCACCGCCGCTGCGAAGGGAAAAGCTCCGGCCGAATCTTCTGACAGAGTTGCTCGGCGAGCATCTCGACATGAGTCTGCGCACCCTGCTCTGATAGGTAGTAAAACCGATCGAAACCCCTTTTTAGGGTGTTTTGACTTCCGCCAATCTTCGAAACTCATTTCTTTTTAGAGATGAGTTCAACTTGCGCCACCCTTTTTAGGGTTTTTGGTTGCATAAACAGTCAGTCTTCATTTTTATGAAGACTGTAATCCTGCGCAATCTATCGAATTGTGCTGACAGAAAGTCAGCACAATCGATTGATTTGTGCTGAATGTCAGCGCAATCGATTGGTTTGCGCACCCTATTATGATGCGCAAACTAATGTTGCGCAATCCATATTAGCGCAATCTGAGGATTGTGTACTCTTCTTTTTTACTTGTCTGAAAAATAGAGTTTTTGACTTGTACTGATCTTCCTCTGTTTTTGATGCAGTTGAAACCAATGAAGATCCAAACTATGAACATTTTGTGGGAACTTTGTCTGAATCTGAATATAAAGAAGATTTGTCTCACGTCCATTATCCTCAATACGATCTGCCGACTTCTCGTCAGGCAATATTGATTTCTCAGGACAACAAAACTTTAATGTGTCTAATAAATGGACAGCCTCTGGAATCAGCAGATGCTGTTATCCACAAGAAACCCTTATTCTTGTTTGGTGATGCCTTTGAAAAAGTCTCCCAGCCTAGGCCAATGATGGAGGAGATGGTAGTCCACCGGAAAGACAGATCATTCTTCATTCCTAAAATTGCTCGATGCCTTCCTTTGTCACGGTATGCTCATGCAAGCTACCCAAGGAAAATGGATTGGAACATCACCCTTCTCCAGGATGCTCGTGCAGGGAAGATCTTTGTAAAGAAGGTTAACGGGAAAGATATGTTTTACAGCTCTTCTGACAGATACAGTGTTATGTTGAGAGGTTTAAGACCCAGCTGCATCCCACCGGAAAACTCCTCTATGCTGATGCCCGTCAGAACCCCTATCTTCGCAAATGAATTTGCGAAGGAAGAAGGAAGATACCCTGAACAGGATATCAGAATGACTGGATTAGTGAATCCAGATTACAAACGATAGAATTGCATTGCAAATTGGGTTCTGACAACCTTCCAAGATAAACTTCAACAAATTAACCTGTTTCAAGCAGTGCATGCCACTGTATACGGGTTTGCTCCTAACCCTCAAATGTTTTTGGCCTTGGCTGAGCGATACAATTACAGAACAGGAACCTTCATGACCCCGGGTGGAGAGATGGGGTTTGCACTCCACGAGATGAAGTACATCTCATACTTGCCCATGGCGGATGCTCCATATGAGGAGTTTGTTCCCACAAATAACGAGTTAGAGAAACTCAGAAAAGAAAATGCAGAAATGGTAGCAGTATTTGAAGAACTGCTATGCCATTACAAAATTTGCTCTTTGTACTATAAGAGTGCTACGGCCAACACTTGCTATTCTTCGAAGTGGTTGCCATATTTGTTCTTAAATCATATTGAAGAGAAGAAAACCAAGGAAAATGACAAATGTTACCCTCATTTTTTCAAACCCTTGATTAACACGGAAGTCATGAAGATGATGGAAGAAAGTAAACATTATGATAAGGAAATGAAGGATGATTATCAATGTCCACCTTTAAAGAAAGGTGACATTTTGGAGAGTTTTTTGAGAATGGGTTACAGACCCATGTCCAAAGAAGCCCAGTTAGCAGGGTTTCTGACACACTGGCTCAGACGATTCGTGGTCCCGGGATCTAGTGCAGTGGACCGTTTTCATCGCGGTGTACTTTTTACTGCCGTCAAGCTAGTCTTCGGTTATAAGGTCGACTTGTTATCGGCAATGACCTGCAGATTGAATGCGAGTCTTCGCTTGTATGTTGACTCGATGCTGAAGGCAAAGGGAGAGAAAGAATTCCCCCGTCTCGAAATGCCGTACACTTATCTCTTTGGATGGTTACTCCTCCACTATCCAACTTTAATGGACCCTGGTATGGGACCAGTAGATGGCAGCTTCTTGCGCAGATATTCTCAGGGTAAATGGAAGTACACCTCTCTGAGTGAATGCAGATTCGTTTTAAATTTGAACAGAGGATGGAACTTCTGTTGCGCGCCTCTCCCGGCCGGTCATGACCAGATGCCACCCAACATGGTAGATTCAAAACTGCAGCCCTTAAACCGTGTGGCCTTTGAATGGTTGAAGACAATTCGACCATCTCATTTAGTATACCGCTTTGAAGAAGAATGCTTTTTGGAACCATACCTCCCTAGCCGTTTTGCTAGACAATTTGGGTATGATCAGTTCCACGTAGGGAACGCAATCACCTGCCTTCAGGGCAAGGGTTTCTTGATTGACGGGGCCCGAGCTTGGGCCTACTACAATGCCCGTGACACAAAGGCTACCTTCTCTATGCCACCAAAGAGCACTCCTCAAGGGCCTCGGATGCTCTTTACATACTCGGTATTCTACACATCTGCAAATACTTTTGCCGAGAACTTTAATCTCGCCGATAGTTTTGCTTCTGCGATAAGATTGAGGAAAGGGAGGATAGCTTTATCAATCCCTGCCAATGATGAGGCAAACGAACCGGCGGATGAACCCCTTGAAACTTCAAGAGAAATGATGTTCCAACAAGAGATAAACGCAGCAATGCGGATCTCTCTAAGAGTGGGAAAGTCTCCTGCCAAGAAAAGAAGAAGAGAGGAGCCTCCTGCTCCTGCAGCAAAGAAGAAATTGGTCTTGGAGCATTCTTCTGATAAAGTGACTACAAGATCCCAATCTCGGCAGCTAGCCGAGACAAATCAAGAAGTTACTACTACACCAACTTCTGTACAGAAGCAAACAGCACCAATAAATGTAGAGAGTCCCGATAGACCTCTACACAGAAAGAAGAAGAAGTTGGTTACCAGAAGAAATTTAGAAGCCTCTTCTTCCAAACAACTCCTGACTTCAGTAGATGCTGCAGCAGGATTTATAATGCCATCTCCCACCCCTGTTTCTGAATCAGGGAATAAAATCCTTGAAGAGACTGAACAAAGGGGAGATCTTGACCCCAGAACTGAAGTTGAAATACTCAGAGAAAACATCATTGAAGAGGAGCTAAATATTACACGACCCCTTTCACCTGTCGTGGAGACGACTCAGCTTCCTCCTACCCCAAAGACTCTTCGTGAAGAAGAAGAGCATAAAATGATCGAAGCTTTAGAAGATTGTTATAGCCTGCAGGAGGATCTCACCGCAACTGACAGTGGGAATGTAGCCCAAGAAGAAGAAGAAGATAAGGATGAAGAAAGCTCTTCGTCTGGAAATATTGATAAGTATATACAGAATCCTGAAGGGGACAACGAAGAACACATATCTCTTGAAACCGCCGACGATGCTTCGGATCCTAAAAAGGATATTGAAGTAGAGGCGTTAGTAGAAAAGGTTGTTAACCCTGATGAAGACGTCGAGATAGAAGTATCCCCTGAAGAAGTGGCTGGTGAAGATGTTCAGCAAGAGAGTCCCGCTACCAATCCCCAAGGTATAAAATGATATTTAACAATCTTCTTTCTTTAAAATAGATTGATATCTAATATCTTCATTTGTAGTTCTTGCAGGTCTTGATACTCTACCAACACCTCCGAGGGACCTGGCTATGGTGCCTATTCCAACGGTAGTTGTTAGTAGTAGCCATCATTTATCTTGCGGCTCTGAAGCGGGCAGCAGCCAAGCTGTCGCAATTGAAGCTACTTCCGTTCAACGGGAGTCTATTCCAGCAGGAAATGCAGTTGTTGTTAGATCCAATCAAGGTAAGACTGCTTTTTTATTTTGATCTTTTTGTTTATTGGCAAATTAGTAAAATAATAATTTTACTTTTTTGCAGAAGAACAAACAGGAGGAGCAGCTAGTTCTACTCTGGCTCCTTTGTTTAAAGAGCCTATCATTCATCAGCAAAGGATTGTGCAACCGAATACTCCATCCTCAACAGGGGTAGCTTCGACTCCTGGAACCATAGCCATCAATCAGCAAGTTGTCCAATCTTTTACCAGATGTTTCTTTGAGTCATTGGGATCTCTTGTCCGTAAAATGATAGAGAAGGAAGGAGCTAACTTCATTATGGTTAGGGACCCCACTTCTTTCCTGATAAAAGCCATAAGAGGCCAAGGAGACGAAGCCCAAGCCGTTCTTCTTGAACATATATTAGATGAGTTGGAAGTATCCATAAGGAAATATAAAGAGCTCAAGAAGAAGAATATAGACTCTCTGGTGCAAGCTGAATATGAACGACTAGCCCAAGAAGCTGATATAGAAAGGATAAACCTTCAGAACCTTTTAGAAGCTCATTCTGCAAAGTCAGCTGAATTCAACTCAAAGATAGAATCAGTTACTTTGGCAGCTGAGAACAAAGGACAGAGGCTTGCTGAATTGAAAGCGGAAATTATTCGCCTTCAGAAGGAATTTGAAGAAGAAACTGCCAATCAACGATTTATGATTGAACAACTCAATGCCCTAATTCAGGAGAAAAATGAGTATGACGAGACTCATAGTGCTGAAATTACCCGCAGGACAGTAGATATGTCCATCTTTGATGAAGAAAATGGGATGGAGGAAGCAAGAATGAGAGTAACAACTAGTCACAAAGAAGAGCTGCAGACCTTAAAGCAGCAAATTGACAATCTGATTGTCCCTCCTTCTTGATTTTGTATTTGTGTTTTATTGCTATAGCTACATTTTTGTAATGTCCCGTATTTTGATATAAAAGACATTTTATTGTGGCTCCATTATTTATTGCATATCTTATTTAGATATAAATAAATAGAGATAGAAAATATATTCAGAGGTGCAAGACATGATATATTTCTTGATAATTTTGTAGAAAATAATTATATTCATTATATCTGCTCAGAGGTAATATGGACATGGCAGAATATATTGAATATTATTATTTCGATTTTGACAACTTAATCGAAAACGACAAGTTGCTGATGTAGATAATGAACGATGATGAATCGTCAATATTTATGAAAATGAATGAACGGGAAGACCATCAAATGATGGATGACAATGAACGGGTGAACCATCAAATGAATATGGTAAATGAACGGATGAACCGTCGGGCCTTTAATGAACGGATGAACCGTCTGATGAATGTGATAAATGAACGGATGAACCGTCTCTTCGTTATTTGAGGAACTTCTGCCTATAAATATAACAGAAGTCTGACAGGAATGAACACTTCTGCTTTTCAACATAAAAATGTCGTCCGGAGAAGCATCTAAGAAGGCCGAGATCGCCCCGAAGGTTGAGAAGGGCACTGAAGAGCGCCCTGTCGATCCAATCCAGCCGAAGGAGGCAAAAACGGGCGAAGGTCCGTCTGCACCCCAGCCGCCACGGGATATCTTGGACTTCCTGCTCGAACCAGGAAAGACTGAAGAAGAAGAAGCCATGAGGATGGCCGCCTGCAAATTCCTCGTGGGTTCCAGTAAGGAGGTTCTTAGCTCTTTTACTGATCATGTCTTCGAGAAGGACGGCAGTGGCCCGCGTCCGAATATAGAAAAAGATGATAGTGACCTTTGATATTATGTACTATCATATGATGAAATAAAATTTGCATTTTATTTATGAACCTGATCCTGTTTGACGATTTTACAAGCATTTACATTTATACATAATACTTCTTGAGAAATTTGCCATTGATAGGCATCATGGCAATTCGACCATCGAGCTCTGAAAGTTGATAGGCTCCATTTGAAAAGACTTTGCTTACAACATAGGGACCTTCCCATTTCGCATCGAATTTCCCTTTGCTCATATGAGTCATAGTCATAGGACGTCTGACTGCTATAACAAGTTCTCCTTGCTGAAATGCTCTGACTTTAACTTTGCGATTGAAAGTCTTTGAGATGCGGGCTTGATATAGCTCAATATGCTGTTGAGCCATTAATCGCTTCTCATCTAACGCTTCTAACTCTTGAAGTCGAAGAAGATCGTTGTTCTCTGTAGTAAGCTTGTTAGCGACGGCAATCCTTAAAGAAGGAATTTGTAGCTCTAAAGGAAGAACGGCTTCACAGCCATACACTAAAGAGAAAGGTGTAAAGCCTGTTGGATTACGGACTGTAGTTCGATAGGCCCAAAGACATTCGCCAAGTTTCTCGCTCCAGTTCCGTTTGTTAGTGGAAACAAACTTCTTGAGGAGTTTAATGATGGTTTTGTTAAAAGCTTCAGCTAAACCATTAGCGGCATGATTGTATGCTGTTGAAGCAACATTATCAATCCGATGATCATCGCAGAATCTAGTGAACTTCTGACTGATGAACTGAGGTCCATTGTCATGAATGATTCTTCGGGGTACACCAAATCTATAGATGACGTGGTGTTTAACGAAGTTGATGACACTGCTAGTCTTAACCTCAGTCAGTGGTATAGCTTCAGCCCACTTGGAGAAATAGTCCGTTATCGCCAATATGAACCAATGTCCTCTAGAAGAAGGAGGATTAATGGGCCCTATGATATCCATACCCCAAGCTTCAAAAGGCCAAGAAGCAGCCGTCGGGTGTAAAAATTCTGATGGTTGATGAATGAAGTCTGCATGGATTTGACAGGCTCGACATTTCCTTGCATACTCAATGGCATCCGATACCATAGAGGGCCAGTAGTAACCCATGCGTCTAATGCGGTCCTGTAGCTTAGGACCAGGCTGATGTGCTCCACATACACCGTCATGAGCTTCACGCAGTACTTGCTTAGCTTCATCACCAGCGAGACAGCGTAAAAGAAGACCGTCATAAGTTCGTCGATAGAGAGTTTTAGTAGTTTGATTATAATAGAATCGGAGAGATCGTCGACGAACACTTGTAGCCTCCTTAGGATCTTCGGGAAGTATGTCATGTACCACGAAATCGATAAAAGGAGTTCTCCAGTCATCATCGATAACATTAACTTCAGCAAAATTGCTGAATTCAATATTACGATTATTTTCAATACAGAACAGTTCTCGATTGGAGATAACTACCACCTGCTGTCTTTTAATAGGGATAGCTAAGACAGCTGCAAGATTGGCTAAAGCGTCTGCTTCAGTATTGCAAGCCCGCCGCACATAGTCAATGAAGAAATCTTTGAATGATATAGCTAAATTGATTGCCGCCTCATGATAAGGTACTAGGTCTTGATGACGGACTTCATAGGTTCCTCTAACCTGATTAACAACCAGTTTAGAATCACCGTATACTTCAAGATATTCAACGTTCAGTTGTTTAGCTAACTGAAGACCAATAAGTAGAGCATTATACTCTACTACATTGTTAGAACAAGGTTCATCTAAAGAATAGGCTCTTTGGATAGTTGATCCATCTGGAGAAACGAGGACCACTCCAACACCTGCCACAACAACACCATTTGGTCCAATCCTTGATGCACCATCAAAGAATAAACGCCAGGTTGGAAATTCTTCGGAGATCATGTTGACTTCCAATGTTTCGTCTGGAATTTCGTCATAGAGCTTAGATGTCTCAGGTACAGGATGAGCCGCTAAAAAGTCCGCCAGCGCTTGACCTTTGACAGACTTTTGTGGAACATACACCATGTCATATTGAGCTAGCAGGATTGCCCATGTAGCCAACCGAGAATTAAGTGTACTTGGTTTCTTCATAAGTACCCGGAGAGGATTAACTCGAGATATAACATGAATAGTTTGACCAATGATATAATGCCTCGTCTTTTGTACAGCAAACATGAGAGCCAAGCATTCTTTTTCAACTGGACTATAACGGTGTTCAGCACCAATCATAGTACGGCTAAGATAATAAATGGCCTGTTCGTGACCTTCTTTGTTCTTTTGGGCAAGTAAAGCACCCAATGAATGATCCATAGCACGGACATACATTAAGAACGGAATACCAGAAATAGGTGGCACCAAGACTGGTGGGTTCATGAGATATCGCTTGATATCATCGAATGCTTGTTGACATTCTTCAGTCCAAACGAAAGATACACCTTTCTTCATTAGTTGAGTGAATGGTCTGCAACGTCCAGACAAGTTCGAGATGAATCTCCTGATGTACGCAAGTCGTCCTTGAAATCCTCGTAGCTCTTTTAGATTGCGTGGAGGACGCATCTCTTGGATGGCTTTGATCTTCTCGGGATCCACGTGTATACCTTTAGAGGTAATGACGAAGCCGAGAAATTTGCCACTAGAGACACCTAGGAATGACTTGGTGGGATTCATCTTGAGTTGATGTTGGCGCATGAGATTAAAGATTGTTCTCAAGTCTTGAATGTGATCTTCCTTTTTACGACTTTTGACGGCAATATCGTCAACGTTGCATTCAACGGTTTTGCGCAAATGATCTCGAAAGATAGTGCTCATAGCACGTTGGTAAGTTGCACCAGCATTCTTAAGACCAAATGGCATCACCGTATAGCAATAAACACCACGAGGAGTGCGGAAAGAAGTATGCTTTTCATCTTCAGGATGCATCTTGATTTGATTGTATCCAGAGAATCCATCCATAAAAGATATTCGTTCGAACCCACAAGTATTGTCGATCATGACGTCCGTAATAGGAAGAGGAAATTCATCTTTTGGACATGCTTCATTAAGATCCCGGAAGTCAATACAGACTCGAACTTTGCCAGTTTTCTTCAGAACTGGGACGACATTGGCTACCCAATCAGGATGTTGTTCTTCTCGAATGAAGCCACAAGCAATGAGCTTTTTGACTTCATCATCGATCGCGTCCATCATTTCTGGTTTGAAGCGTCGCTGTTGTTGCTTAACAGGTTTTGCATCCGACCGAATGTTGAGTTTGTGAAGAGCAATATCGGGATTTAACCCCGGCATGTCTTCATAGCTCCAGACGAACACATCAATGTATTCTTTGACAAGTTCCAGCAGCGATTCTCGCTCTTCATCTGTTATACTTTTACTGACGAAGATTGGTTTTGGAGAAGATTCGCTGCCAAGCTCGACCTGTATAACCTCATTTTCAGTAGGAGGTTCTCTCAGTTCGAACCGCTTTTCCCATTGTGCATCCAACTGTTGGGCCCACGGCTCTAGCTCGAGAATTTCAGGGATGTCTTCGTCTTCTTCATAAGCGTCAGCGAATGCCATGTTGACTGACAAGACTTGTCTGAATACATCTCCGATGCTGGTATCTGAGTCGGAAGTTGGTGACCCGGTCGAATGTGAATGCCAGTTACATTCTTCATCTGAACTTTCAGGGGTCGTCGTGGGTGTAACATACCCTAACCCACATCGAGTCTTGCTATAGTAGTCCCATGGATTGCCAGCCGGGACCGATGGCTTCAAAGGTAATCGTCGTCCAGTACCGTAGTTCAAGCTTGGCGTCATCTCCAGATCATACCCCTGTTTTTGCATGAGGTATTTGGATTGGGGGCTATAAAGATACAGAGGCAGTCTTTCGGCATCTGACCCAAGATCGACTTTCTTCTATGGTGAAGGAATGTGGATCGTCCTTCCGGCCGAAGATGATTGGATGGTCCCCTCCCTCGATTATGCGGTAAGCGTCTTCTACTGGAGTAAGCTGGATCGCGGTATACACATTTGTTACCTGTGTGTGTAGGTGAGTGCCTATACCGTGTTCCATAGCATACATTGTACAAAGCTTATTAAGCTCGAGGTAGTTCAAAGATAGACAACTTTGCTGGGGTATTGGCTAGTTGAGCCAATATATCGAAGTTGTAAGGCTTCTCGAGTCCTGTAGGAGACGATTTCTTCAAAGGTTTGTCAAAGCGGATTTGTTGTTTGCCTTTATCAGCAGTCACTGGCTTAGGAGGAATAGGAATCACAACTGGTGAAGGTGCAGCAGGATTCTCTTCAACTAGAGCAGGTTGTGCTGAGGTAGGTTCAGAAGAAGAAGCAAGATTCTCTTGAGTTTCAGGGTAATCCTTCAAATAGGGCTTTCCTGATCTGGTGCCTAATAGAATTTCTTCGTCAACTATGGGATCAAAAGATACCATGTTGCAAATCTTCGTCTTGCCTTTGGAGCGACTTTTCTTCTTGGAAGAAGAAGAATCCTCGAACTCTGAAGTAAGATCGGGGTGAATCCACATAACCTCGCCATTGTCTAGAGACAAAGGAACGAGACCTTCATTTGGTGGAGAAGGAATATTTTCAATCTCAAGAGTAGTTTTCGGAATAGGAATGACACCATGCTGTATCATCTGTGGAGGAAAGTTACCGAACTGAACTGAAACCATATTGGCAGTGACAGTCTTTTCATCTTGTTGCAGAGTAACAACTCCAGCATTAACAAGCTCTTGAATCTTGCCCTTGAGCACATAACATGCTCTAGTAGGATGTCCAATGAATCGGTGGTAAACACAGTACTTAGGATGATCGGTCTTACCGACTTCATCAGGTTTCTTTGGGTCTGGGAGCTGGATCTTATTGCTTTTGAGTAAACAATCGAAGATACTTGCCGTGTCATTCTCGTCAAAAGAATACTCTACCTTAGGACGAGGTTCCCTCGGTTGTGGTGCAGAAGGAGTGGAAGTGGACGTAGGCTGAGCTACGTTGACAGCCAAAGACTCTTTGCTTTTCAGATTAATGTTCAGAGTCTCTTTGTTCTTGCGGTTGTTTTGGCGATTACCACCGCCTGACGCTTGATGTTCATCCCGATCGAGGTTAGACATTTGTACCCCCAACTGTTTGAATTTATCAGCACTTACTTCAGCTGCTTTGGCATTAACAATGAAGGATGGCCAGTCTTGAAACTGAGTTGAGCCTGTCCACATACTGATAATAGGCAAGAGATTTGCCTTACAAGTATCTATGGTAACAGCAGCAGGAGTCCCTGGAGGCATTTTCAGGGCTTCTCGACGAAAACGTTCAATGAAACTCTCTGCAGTCTCGTTATGTTTCTGTTTGATTTTATTTAGGGCTGACATAGTCATGTCATTGAATCCCTCATAGAATCGTTCTAGAAAGATTTGCTTGAGACCTGAGAAAGAAGTGATACAACCATCGGGCAGACTTCTGTACCAGTCATATGCTACGCCGGCTAAACAACCGACGAACACTCTGGTAAGAAGAGCGTCGTTTGGTTGAAGTTGAACAGTCATTACCTCGAAGTGATTGATGAATTGACTTGGTGAGGTACTACCGTCAAAGAGAGCGATTGTTGGAATCTTGTATTTGGGAGGAAATGGAACTTCTTTCCATTCGACGGGATATGGCTGTTTGATTCCCAACCTTTGCAGGTTGTCTTTCTCTTTGAAAGCTTCAAACTGAGTTCGTAAAAGCTTGACTGCTTCATTAGCATCTTCAGATGAAGAGGAAGGAGCCGTGGTAGGAGGAGGGACAGCATTATAAGCACTACCCCCAGCACCTGATTGACTGGGTGTAGTTTGAACTTGTACTTGCACAGGAGGCATCTGAGGAGGTACTACCCCCAGCCCAGTATTGACAGGCACCGATGAAGCTATGATTTCAGGGTTTATAGCAGCCGGTACAGTTGGTGGGGTAGCATGTTGTGCCATAATGATAGAATGCATACTGGCGACCATTTCAGCCATGGTTTTCAATTTGTCCTCCAGTGCAACAATACGCTGTTCTTGGTTTACAGAAGTTGAAGCATCTGGATCATCAGTAACAACATATGCCGTCACTTCTCTAGGCACAGTAGACGAAACTGTTTGTTCAGAGCTTTCACTATATGCATCATAATCAGAGAAAGATTCGTCTCCTGACTGAAAAGTAGGAAGATAAGCTGAAGGATCTTGGGGAAGATTCCTTTGACCGATTGTGTCTCGGCTGTGGGAACGAGTATGTTGAAATACTCCTTCAGAGGATTCTTGGAGTAAATCCAAATATCGTTGGCTTGGTTTGCGAGGCTTACCATGTTTGGAGCACTTTCTACCCCCGGTGTCTCGGGAAGCCATATTGACAGAAGCGTACAACACTTCGTCTTCTTCTGACATTGGTTCTGTTTTAACAAAAGTCAGACGATCGAAGATAGATCGCTTTGTTGTTTGACAACAACATTGGATGATGACTTTATGATTGCAATGATGATCAGATGGTTGATTTGAAGGAGTTGAGACATTATCCCGTTTTTGTCTGAGATGTTCTCGAAGATCAGAAACCATGCCGGGACGGGGAAAAGTTCGAGGAATGTGTTCTTTAACAATATTTGGAACATGGTTTCGATTCTTCAAATGTTTTGTCCCCTGTGTATACAAGGAAGTACTCATCTCATTGGCATAGGTATCAGAATTTATGTTCCTGGAGATTTGTCTTTGAGGCTTAACCTTCGGCATTGGCTGTTTACGTTTTGCCGAAGTTGTCCTGTTAAGATATGTTCGTAGGTCTGCAAATTCACCCCCAGAGGTTTCTGTTTGAGACACCAACAGTTTTCCTTGTTTGGAACGGGATATTTTGAAAGTTGGAAGGTCTTGGAATTCTGCTACTGGGGTAGGCAAAATACCTCTTTGATCAGTGCAAGTTCTTTTTTTATGAAGGTAAAAAGAATCTTTGTTCGTAGGAGATCTTGTACTGACGGGTGTTGAAACACGTGCAATTTGATCTGCTTCAGTAAAGACCGAAGAAGACTGAGAAAAGACCAAAGGGCCTTTTCCTTTGTTCTGAGAAGAAGGGATAACTAAAGAGCATTTCCCTCTGTTGTCTTCCAAGTCATGAGACAAGGAAGTTTGAGAAAAGACCAACGGGCCTTTTCCTTTGATCTGAGAAGGAGGAGGAATAGCCAAAGGACTACCCCCAGTAGATTGTGCTAGAACAGCATGATGTTTAAGAGGAGAATCAGATATTTTCTCTTGATTATGAGAAGGAGAGAATTTAGCCAAAGGGCTGTTTCCCTTGGTTTGCGCAGAAGTGATTTGCGCATGAGTGGAGAGTGCATTGGTTCTGGTCACAGAAGTAGGAGTCCTTGCTTTAGAGTGTTTAGGATGCACTTTAGTTGCTGGAATGCTGTTTTGCGCAGGAAAAGCCACTGCCAATTGCGCCAGAGTCATAGGAGTCTTCTGTTTTGATAAGGCAGCATATGAAGTAGCTTGCGCAACATTTGCAACGGATTGCGCAGTCTTGACTGCAACAGATTGTGCAGCAGTTGCTGAGACAGACTGTGCAGCAGTTGACACAGCAGTTTGTGCAGCAAACTGGCCAGCAGTTTGTGCAGCAGACTGGCCAACAGATTGTGCAGTATTCTGACTAGTAGATTGTGCAACAGAGTGTGCAGCACCTTTAGTGGCAAAACTGCCAGATTGTGCAGCAGTCTTGGAGACCCAAACTGAGCGCACTTTGCTCTTGGCAGAAGTGGCTGCAGTACGGGGAGTGGTCTTGGAGTTGAGCATTGCCTCGTAGGCTGTCTGGTTGACCTTGACGACCAGGGTCTTCTGCGTCTTCCCGATAGACGCTACGTCACATTGAGTTGCTACTTCCTCGTCGGAGGAGAAAGTTGTCCCCAGCAGAGTCGCCATTTTGTTTGCAAAAACAAAAGTATAGAACTTTATTGATACAAACTGTAATAAAGATTACAAGAATTCTGGGAAAATTACAACTGTAGGAATCCAATCTCGATGACGATTGCTTTATCCCTTGGACGATGTGAACTGTAAAGACGAAGCCTTTGAAGTTGAAAACAACTCTGGAAACTGAAGGCAAAAGCCTCTGAAGTTGAAGACAAAAGTCTCGGAAGAATGCAGCAGCACTTTGGCAAGAACTCCTGGACTCTCTGATTTTTGATTTCTGATCTTGATATCTGATCTCTGATCTCTGCCCCTTGAATGAAGACTTGAAACTCTATTTATAGAGTTCTGGAAATAACTAACTTTCAGTTATTTTGGACTGCGCATGATGATTTGCGCAGCATTGGTTTGCGCAACATTAATTTGCGCAGATAGTTACTGGATCGTGGGCCGACTATCATGGACACATGGCATGATTTGATCGAAATGCGCATGATCGTGCATAAACAGTTGCCACGTAATGAACAATCGATGGCATGAATGCCACGTGTAACTTAACAGTTACGTTTGATAGAGTGCGCAGAGTTGAATTGCGCATACATGGTTTGCGCAAACTCAAACTGCGCAGGATTGGTTTGCGCTGCCAGCTGCCAGCCGCCCTCGAGCACTGTGCGGCGCAGGAAACGAACAGACTCCTTGTTATCTGCGCTGTCAGTTGTCAGAAAAGATTTGATTTGATTTAGTAATGATGACTTCTGCCACGTCAGCTTGCGCAATCGGTTGTGTGCGCAAATTAGAATGCGCAATCGGTTGGCTGCGCAATCTGTTGTCTGCGCAATTCAACAAGATGATGTATATTTTGATTTCTTGATTTTGTTGATTGATGCAACTTGATTTTTTAGGACCTACAATTATTTTAGGACGACACTTCTGGAATGTCGTTTAATACTTATTTTACGACACTTCTGGAATGTCGTTTAATACTTATTTTACGACACTTCTGGAATGTCGTTTAATATCATCAAAGCTTATAAAATATAAATTGATTTCATTTGTATATTTATTTTCATATAATTAACCAAAATCAATTTCCCAGATAGTAGAACTTTAATATACCAACAATAATATATATTAAAATATATCAAATTCATACAAAGTCTCAATAAAAAGTAATATTGAGAACAACAACAAAATCTATTACATAATAAAGTCTATTACATAACAGAGAAGATTCCTAGTAGTACTACTTAGCGCCCAACCCTTTCCAGCATCAAACTCGAACGTAATCCGAACTCATCAAATCGATCTGCACAAAAAAAGATGAGAATTAATATTTCGGCTTTCAAACTGACCATGCAAATATTACTGCAAAACAAGCATTAAAATTAATATTTCAACTTTCGAACTGACTATACAAAATAATACATTTAAACATTCATTACCATTGCTCATAAGAGCATCAAACTCATGGACATAACACTTCCAATGGGAAGTGCCTGACAACTCAAACTCCTCACACAAATATGTATACATGTGTTAATAACTAATGCAATTGTAAACTAAAGAAAACTAAAAAGCAGTTTAGCCAACCAAAATCAAAATAAAAACTGCAATATCACAAGAACACCAAAAGATGGAAAAAAAAATCAAAATAGTATACACAACACAAGGAATAAGCTGATTTCTAATAAAACTACCTTTCCACAGCCTTGATAAGTGCAAACAATCTCTCTCCCATGTATGAATAAGAAAATGCCTTGATAAGTGCACACAATCTACTTTTAATAAAACAGTCAACTATTGCTACCACTGCTGCTACCTTACATCTAACTTTTATGACCTATCACCCAAATCCTAACCTGGACACTCCTATATCTCTCTAATTGCTGTGCTATTTACCAAAATAGCTAATGCTACTGCCATGAATCTCTGTTGTGTGATCAGACAGACCTGGATCCTCCTCCATGTCACTCACTCACAACTCATCACTCAAGGAAAATACTCCCACAGGTTTAAGAGGTAGCACACAGACTTGCCTCAAGCCTAGGACACTACTCTAAGTGTAGGGCTCTGCCTATACTACTCTACATCTAAACTCCTAATTGATATACAAAGGTACTAATATAGGACACTCATATATACATATGTATCTGAAATAACTTATTTAACACCATCATTCATACACACATACACTAATATAAGGACACAATATATATATATATATATATATATATATATATATATATATATATATATATATATATATATATATATATATATATATCAAATCTCTTCCTTCCCCTGCTCTGATACAGATGGGTAACAGTCTCTCCTCATCACTCTAATACACTCACACATCCACACACAGCCTCCTACTCATCTGCCAATGCAGAGGCATGGTAATGAAATCTCTCCTCACTCTACGACTTGATACAAGGAGTAAACACAAGGACTGGACAATGCATATGAAACTGATACTCAAAACCTGGACTAAACAAAAAGGAATGACCAATTTCTTCTTTAAGACTGAAGATGGAATGGCTAATCATTCAAAAATTTGATATCATCTATATATTGGACAGATGCAAGAGTCTAAGGTTGACACTCATAAAAGAAACTTGATTTCTAAAGCAATGATCTGAACTTTATAGTAAGGACAGAACAATAGATACTCATAACTGAACATTAAGAATGTATCAACCCTAAAGTGGACAGGGCATCATGAGTATGCAAATGCATTGAACAAAAGGTAAGGTAGTCTGATACTTCTAATGAAACAAGGAAAAATCTGATACTTCTAATTAAGGTTGTACACTCAAGAAATAATGGATTTGGGTCTGCAATTGGATTTGCAGGAACAATGAAGTGAACACCAATGGAGATTTCACCCGGAATGGCATGAATGATCAAAGATTTAGACTGATACCTTCCAAGTATCAGTTGGTAGACACCTAGGATTGCTATATCAAGGGTCACAGACCTAAACAGATGTTCAAATTGAACAAAACATTTGGTCAGAACAATGCCCATTAATTGGTCATGATCAGGTATCAAATTGTGTAAAACATATATATTGTGTAAAACATTTTCAAGTGTTGTCCACAATATTCATAGAGAACATGTCGAGAATCAGCTTTTGCAAAGTTCCATCAATCAATGAGGACACAAAACCATTGAACAAAGCAGACGTAAAACTTGGTTTGGAACAGTCAATACATAAACATGGTTACTTGGACCAATAAGAAAGAGTAACAAAACAAATTCACAAATAATGTTGACATTTAATCTGCAAGTCTGGTTATCATGTTTGGTACCAGAAAATAACACATGACCACCTATTAATGACAGAACTACGAAGAAAATTTCATAAATTATATTTATGCCGAACTTGGTAAAACGCTAGATATTTGGTAATTACTTGTTTCAACCAGTTTATAGATCGCAAGAAGAAGAGGAAACATTATAAGGAATTAAGCTACTATTTTTACTCTGAGCAGAGAATACTGAACACTCATATCATGCAATGACAATGAAACCATGCAAATATGTATATTCGAATGCATGCAAGAATGATAGATCTCCAAGATATCCCACCATGCAAATATGCAATTCTGCAACAGTACAGTAAAGTTGGAAATGGTGGCTGAAGTATGAGCAGGTTGATAACAAATCATATGCAAGTATTGCAGCATTTGTACATCAAAGTTCAAACCAAAAGGATCATAGATGGTTCTTCTCCACAAAACAAGGAAACAAAAATATATAAGAGACTATCTGTACCTTAGACAGCCAATAATGAGCACAGAAGATAGACCATCTAAGTAAAATGCACACTAGATGGAGAAAATACCCGTTATTCTTCTGTAGCCAAATAGGTCAAAGGGATTCTCCTATGTTGCACGAACATACCACATGCCACAAGATAGATACAGCAAGACAGAATAAGCCAATGAAATTTTTTATGTGACCATGTCATTCGTGACCTGTTCTGACAGTACCAAATATGGCATGTCCATTCTACACAAGACCACATAATTTTGGTGTTCTAGTCGTGTTAGTAATGTGTTCTAGTAGCATCAACTTTGGCATGCAAAGCAGAACAGAACTTTGGGGAAAGTAATGAACTGAAAGTTAGAGGGAAAATAGATTTCCTAAGTATGCAAGGGCTTATCCATATACAACTATTCAAATATATAATTTAGACTGAACTCTAGAATCAATTTTGACTGTACAGGTAAATGAGGACTCATAATAGTAAGGGGTTGCTCAGAACTCCAATTAGTGAATGAATCAAAGAAATATTAGGCTGATACTCTATTCCCAGGAGTGACACCAAGTCCTAATGAATGCATAAGGATGAATTATGTACTGGTATATGGAAAAAATCAAATGAAGGTAGGACATGACATATCTAGACCTACCTGTGCAGGGGTCCTCAAGGCCACGACTGTTACACCCCACAACCAGAATACTGGAGAGCGGGGGACAGACACAGCCAGCTACGTACATTGAAGTGAATCTCACCTCGCAATACGGTCACGGCTGTCTAGATGCATGAGGGTTTACTACAAGCCATCAGTCTCTTAAGGTCAACAACAAGCCTAGTGTCTCAATCTCAAGCAACAAGTAGATATAACAAGATGGTAGATCATCAGACATACAAGGTAAGGCGTCCCATACATTACATATTCAGATGATCATGAAGCTAGTCATACAAAATACGAAGACTAGCAAGAGTTTAAGTCATACATGATCAACCCTATGATTTGTCAATCATGTTACATCCCGTAGGCAGAAAGTAAGTAAAGTTGCAATGAGCTAACACTTGCTCGGCGGCTAAACGCCTCAAAATAATATTTATACAATGGAGTGGGAGAGCAAAATAAAAACCCACTCATTGTCGGGATTCCTTCTAGTGTTCACCATCTGGCAGGAAGGTTGGGAGATCCTCGGTAGCTGCTCCGAAATCTGGCCATACAAAACCAGCTGGGTCAGACCCCAGAAAGAGCAAGTACCACAAAGGGGGCTTCACTTAAGAACTAAAACCAGCATGTCAGCACATAAAGTCATAGGTGAAATAACATAAGACATGAGTTAAAGAAAACAGGATGATAAATGATAAGATAGCTAGAGGATGTAACCAAGTTACAACCCGTAAACCAAACAAGGATCGGGGTTGTAACCCTTCACCTGAACAAAACTTAGCCTCGAACCAATTATCGATAAAGTAAAGCATAAACAAGCATGTCCGGAGATATCTATGCACCGAATCTGGACAAGACTAGACAAGATAGGACTCCATCCATCATTCACGGCCAAGCAAAGAGTACGGCTTGATACTTAACTAACTAGGGTTATCACAAGCTTAGTTACTAGCAAGATGCAATGAGGTACGCCTACGGCCACAAGCCCTGCAGACTATCCAGGTTATCCAGACGCAAGGTTCAAGATTAGAGTTATCATGCCTGGTTAGGTGACTTGGATGCAACACATGACAGTGTGCATAGTAATCGTTTCAGGTAGTGCCCCACATAGCAGTGAGCTGGAAATGTGCCCTACTCGTCGGTAGGCTACAAGTCCATCAAGGAAGGCACCCAGATAACGAGATTGCTTGTAGCCGGAATACCTCTCTATATGCTCTACGTGATCAATCTAGTCATTAACCTAGTCAGATTCAGTATGAATCCCTGACCGTGGTAACCAGGGATACATGTCCTAGACATGATACGAGACAAGACTGGTTGCTTATACAAGCATATTCAATACAATCACCCACGGTGTCAAGAATTCACTTAGCATGTCAGGTTAGCCGTCGCAATAGCGTATTAAGGTTATCATGTCAAGATTACTTGTCAAGGGTGCACCACGGCGGGTCACCATCATGTCATGTTACTTATCAAGATTACTTATCAAGGCAAGGGTGCGTCACAATGGACCACCATCAAGAATTATCATGTCAATTTACTTGTCAAGAGTGCACCACGGCGGGTCACTATAAAGAGTTATCCTGTATGGTCATAATGCCATTTCGTGTTCATACAGGTGTACCACAACGGGTCACTGATTATGCAATTCTATCACTAAGCCGTGTTCAGATTCACATTCATAAACAATGTCATGCTCATATCGGGTTCATGTCGAGTTTACATCAAAAAGGCGTAAGGATATAAAATGGGTGCAAAAATCATAAAAAGAGGAATATGGGGACATAATGCGCCCAAGAGGGAGGAACAATGGGTACTATGGCCAACAAGTGGCATTAGCCCAGTTGCGCCAGGGTAACAGGTTGCGCCAAGACAAGTAGGGTCAAGTCCAGTTGCGCCTGAACATCAGGTTGCGCCTAGGCACTAGGGGTGCCAATCACTAAAATGTACAAGGTCGGGTCAAGTTGTGCCAAGAAGAGTCAGGCCAAGTCATGTTGTGCCAGGCACTAGACTGCGCGAGGCTAGGTTGCGTATGCCTCAGGTTGCGCATGAGTCAGACTGCGCACGAGTGAGACTGCGCACGAGTCAGACTGCACACGAGTCAGACTGAGCACGAGTCAGACTGCGGAAGAGTCAGACTGCGCACGAGTCAGACTGCACACGAGTCAGACTGCGCACGAGTCAGACTGCGCACGAGGCTAGACTGTGCTGTGCTAAAGAGCGTGCGCAACTCAGTGGCGCAAGCTAAAAAGCTCGCACACACTGCTCACTGTCTTCTCCAAAATTAGCAAGAACTCCATGGTTGAACCTATAGCTTCAAAGGTCTATAACTTGGTCAAAATAAGTCTAAATCTAACTTTCAAATGGTCAAAATTGGGTAGAAGAAAATTCTCTACAACATGGAACCATTAAAATTTGAAAACAAAGAAGTTTGATAGATCAAAACCACCAAAATCAAAAAATGACCAATTTCTAGATCTACAAAAATCAAAGCCTCAAAATAGAAAATGACAAGTTCTAATGTGTCTTAGAAACATGAGAAGAAGCTATTGGAACAATAAAAATGGGTTCTCTTATGGAAGCAAGTTGCACTTGCCTAAGGGGTGTTCTTGGTTGGTGGTGGGTTTAATAGAGAAGGAAGAAGAGTTAATGAGAAAGTGGAGGAGAGAGAAAAGTTAGGTGGGTTATAAAGGGGGATGGTGGTGGGTTTAACATGATGAACCAAAGAATAAACCAAGCCAACCCAAAATAAACCAAGTTAAACCATTACATGCCATGATAAACCTGATCATGATTAAACTGAAATTAGCTAGCCAGGCAGAAAAATAAAATACATGTCAGGATTCCGTATACGTATATTGGAAATACGTAGAACAGAAAACGGGGGTGACAACTCTACCCACCTTAAAAGAATTTTGTCCTCGAAATTTAATCAAGAGGCTAGAGATGTCGAGCAAGGTATATCAATTACAGGCAATATATGACTAGCAGTCAATCAAGCAATCATTCATGCAAGCAAGGAACTTAAGCATAAGGCATAAGGAAGACATTATACCTTACGAGCCAAACAGGTTGGGATATCGCGATCGGATATCATCCTCACGCTCCCACGTTGACTCACCCAAAGAGTGATGACCCCAAGCAACACGGACTAAACTAATAGTCTTGTTCTTGAGTATCTTCTCCCTCCGGTCCAATATGGATACGGGTCTCTCCTCATACGAAAGGTTGGTACCAACAACCAATTCCGAATGATCAAGGACATGACTCGGATCCGGGATATACCATCGTAATTGGGATACATGGAAGACATCATGCACCTCACGTAACGACGGTAGAAGAGCGAGACGATATGATACATCACCTACTCGCTCAAGGATATCAAACGACCCTATATACCTAGGACTAAGCTTTCCCCGCACGCTGAATCGAATGACGCCACGGGTAGGTGAGATCCTAAGGAATACATGGTCACCGACAGAAAATTCAAGGGGACGCCGATGAGAATCGGCCCAATGACGCTGGCGATCTTGGGCAACTCGAAGATGATCTCTGACTTGTCTGACCACCTCAATAGTCCGCATCACCATCTCTGGTCCAAGCATTTGTCTCTTACCGATATCGTTCCAAGCTAAAGGAGATCTGCACTTCCTGTCGTACAAGGCCTCAAAAGGTGACATTTGGATACTAGCCTGGAAACTGTTATTGTACGAGAACTCTACGAGATGTAGGTGATCTTCCCACGAACCACCGAAGACGAGTGTACATGACTGCAGCATGTCTTCAAGAGTCTGGATCGTGCGTTCTGACTGACCATCTGTCTGCGGATGGTAGGCTGAACTAAACTTGAGACGAGTCCCCAAACTTTCCTGAAGACTTTCCTAAAAGTGAGATGTGAATCTCGAATCTCTGTCGGACACAATACTGACTGGCACTCCATGCAATCTGACTATCTGCCAGAGGTACATCTCTGCAAGCTGATCTGTCGACTGGCCGATTCTGAAAGGAAGAAAATGAGCTACCTTCGTGAGACGATCAACTATAACCCAGATGGCATCTCTCCCAGCTGGGGATCTAGGTAATCCAGTTACAAAATCCATGGTAATATGCTCCTATTTCCATTCTGGGATCGGTAAAGGTTGAAGAAGTCCAGCTGGTCTCTGATGTTCGGCCTTAACTTATTGACAAACTAAACAACGAGAGACAAACCGGGCTATCTCCCTCTTCATGTCATTCCACCAAAAATGCTGCCGAATATCACGATATATCTTCGTACCGCCGGGATGAATTGAATACTGAGAACTGTGGGCTTCTGCCATGATCTCCTGTCTGATATCACCACTGGGTACACAAAGACGCCTCCCATGTCAGAGTGTACCATCTTCATGAATGCATAACTCTGGTCTCTGTCCTGCCACACATTCTGCCCTAAGCCGCTGAAGCTTAGAGTCTACTGATTGAGCTAACTTGATCCTCTCAACTATACTGGACTGAACTTGCATACTGGCCATCAATGCCACATTGGAAGGAAGAATAATTTCAATATCCATCTTCTGAAGATCTGCTAACAACTCTGGCTGTGCCGTTAGAAAATAAACTCCGGCTCTCCTGCTCAATGCATCTGCTACCACGTTGGCCTTCCCAGGATGATACTGCAAGTTGATGTCATAATCCACAAGTAGCTCTAGCCATCTCCTCTGACGCATATTAAGATCCTTCTGGGTAAACACATACTTCAGACTCTTGTGGTCGGTAAAAATCTCTATCCGATCTCCATACAAATAATGCCTCCAAAGTTTCAATACAAAAACTACGGCTGCTAACTCCAGGTCATAGGTTGGATAATTCCTCTCATGGTCACGAAGTTGACGTGATGCATAAGCGACTACCTTACCATGCTGCATCAAGATACATCCTAATCCCTTGCCGGATGCGTCGCAATAAACTAAAAATCCTTCCGTCCCGTCGGAAAGAGTAAGAATGGGAGCCGTCATCAATCTCCGCTTCAACTTCTCAAATGAACTCTGACACTCTGCTGTCCAAGCAAACTGCATATCCTTACGGGTCAACAGCGTCAGTGGCACAGAAATTCGAGCAAAGTCTGACACAAAGCGTCGGTAATAGCCGGCCAATCCGAGGAAACTCCGAACTTCTGCGACGGTGCTAGGTACTGGCCATGTCTCTATAGCCACTATCTTCTGGGGATCAACTTCCACTCCATCTCTGGAGATGATATGACCCAAGTACGAGATACGATCCAACCAAAACTCGTACTTACTGAACTTTGCGTACAACTGGTGCTCCCTGAGAATCTGAAAAACTACACGAAGATGCTGTTCATGCTCTGCCTCGCTCTTGCTATAGACTAAGATGTCGTCTATGAACACTATCACAAACTGGTCTAAATAGGGCATGAAGATACGATTCATGAGGTCCATGAATACGGTCGGCGCATTGGTTGCTCCAAATAGCATAACAAGAAACTCCCAATGTCCATATCTAGATCTGAATGCTATCTTCGGGATGTCCTGCTCTCTGACTCTGATCTGATGGTATCCCGACCGTAAGTCAATCTTCGAGAATACTGCCGCTCCCTTGAGTTGATCAAATAAATTATCTATTCTTGGCAAAGGATATCTGTTCTTAATTGTTACAGAGTTCAAGGTACGATAATCAACACATAATCTTGACGTACCATCCTTCTTCTTCACAAGAAGCATCGGAGCTCCCCAAGGTGATCCGCTAGCACGAATGAATCCCTTGGTTCTAAGTTCTTCAATCATCTTGTACATGACCTCCAACTCTGATGGTGCCATCCTATAGACTCTCTCTGACACTGGTGCCGTCCCTGGAACCAAGTCGATAGTGAACTCTATCTCTCTCTCGGGGGGCATGCCTGGAAGCTCTTCGGGAAATACGTCAGGAAACTCTTCTACAACTCTGGGAAACTGAACTGCTGTGGCTACGGCCATCCGCAATGCTGCGGAAGAAGGTTCTACTCTGCCTCGAGAAAATAAAAACTCTGGCTCACCGGGAATACTAAAAATAATCTTGCCGACATGGCAATCTATTCTAGCATACTGGTCCCTTAACCAATCCATTCCTAGGATCACATCATAATCGGCCATCGGGAACTCTATCAATCTAGCGGGAAACTCTCTACCGCTAACTACGATTCGACACGAGAAAAACACCCTATCTACACCTACAAGTCCGTTACCAGTAAGTATATTGAGCCTTACTGATAATGACTTGGGCTCCAGTCCTATCCGTGTCGTGAATCGTGCAGACATAAATGAATGCGATGCACCTGAATCAAATAATACTGATGCAGGAAAAGAGTTGACAAGAATGGTACCTGCCACCACCTCACCTGATGCTAACTTCTCTTCTACGGTCAAAGCCATCGCTTGACCGTGCCCTCTGGGTGCTGGTCCCTTCTGCTAGAAACCTCTCTGGCGGTTCTGAACCTGAGCTTGGACCTGGGCATACTGTTGCGGTCACTGCTGCTGGAATGCCTGAGCCTGAGGCGGCAATGGCCTCGGAGGCTGATACTGCTGCTGCTGCACTGGTGCTGGTCCCCTCACCGAGGGACTAGTCTGGGCCGATGAGGATGAACCGGCTCTCTGTGGACAGGACCCTATCATGTGATCCGATGCCCCACAAGCCAAACACAATCCTTGTGCTCAGCGACATTCTGACACTACATGCCCTGGCTTCCCACAATGAGTGCAGCCCATTGTGGAAGACTGCCTCCGCTTCTGCTGCTGAGGATACGACGGAGTCGAATACTAAATCGACGTAACTGATGCTGTCCTCCTCGGAGCTCCAATGGTCAAGGCCCTAGCTGCCGGGGCTGGGGCTGAGGACTGGGTCATCTGACCATGGGACCGCTTCCGTCCTCCAGTTCTGTCTACAATTCTCTGCGAGGTATACTCATGCCTCTTAGCTGCCCACAAAACAGCATCAAATGTTTGATGCTCAAACTGCTCTACTGCTAGAATGATCTCTAGGTGGAGTCTCTGTTGGAACCACTGCGCTCGATCAAACTCGGTTGCCACCAAAGTGGGAGCAAACCGACTCAGTCTTGAAAATTCGGCCGTATATCCATCGACCGTCCTGCTCATCTGCCTGAGATTGGTGAACTTCGTCTGTAGGTCGTGCCGAGCCACAGCATCGAAGTACTTGATCTGAAACTTGTCACTGAATACCGCCCACGGGACAGGCGTTGCCAATCCAACTGCTATCATCGCCCACCAGGTACGGGCTAGGTCCAATAACTGTAGACGTACCACAGCTATCTTCTCTCCTTCTGGAGTCTTGGCTGCATCCAAGATAATCTCAATGTCCTGGAGCCACGCATCAGCTGCAATAGCGTCTTCACTACCATCGAAGAAGGGAGGGTTGAGGCACTTGAAACTACTAGCTGTACTGTTCCCTTGATAACCAACACGGCCCATGGCATCTTGTTCTTCCTGGTGCAGGGCATCGCCCCGACGATCTTGAGACGCAAGCAATGTCCTGATGAGACCCACCAAGGTGCCATCGTCAGGCTCTGCAGGCTGGACTGGCTGAACTGGGGGCTCGGGGACCCCGGAATGCATGACTCGGGAGGCCGCTCCAGAGTGCTGGGCTTGGTCTCCAGGTTGCTGCTGGTCCACTGGAGGTGCTCCGCCTTGCCGATCGGTAGGACCAGGAACAATGCCGCTGAAGAAACGACATGGAGAACAATAAGAAAGGACCATAATAGATCGAGGATATAAACATGTGATCAGGTCAAGGATTCTGAAAGATCAGAAGACACGAGTAGAGATCAAGGGCGAGTGCTGATTGAGACATCTATCCGGTAAACCCTCACACAACTTGATCTACAAGACCTGTATGGGCCACCACTTAAACCGTGTCACATCCCAGAACCAGAATACTGGAGAGCGGGGGACAGACACAGCCAGCTACGTACATTGAAGTGAATCTCACCTCGCAATACGGTCACGGCTGTCTAGATGCATGAGGGTTTACTACAAGCCATCAGTCTCTTAAGGTCAACAACAAGCCTAGTGTCTCAATCTCAAGCAACAAGTAGATATAACAAGATGGTAGATCATCAGACATACAAGGTAAGGCGTCCCATACATTACATATTCAGATGATCATGAAGCTAGTCATACAAAATACGAAGACTAGCAAGAGTTTAAGTCATACATGATCAACCCTAGGATTTGTCAATCATGTTACAGCCCGTAGGCAGACAGTAAGTAAAGTTGCAACGAGCTAACACTTGCTCGGCGGCTAAACGCCTCAAAATAATATTTGTACAATGGAGTGGGAGAGTAAAATAAAAACCCACTCGTTGCCGGGATTCTTTCTAGTGTTCACCATCTGGCAGGAAGGTTGGGAGATCCTTGGTAGCTGCTCCAAAATTTGGCCATACAAAACCAGCTGGGTCAGACCCCAGAAAGAGCAAGTGCCACAAAGGGGGCTTCACTTAAGAACTAAAACCAGCATGTCAGCACATAAAGTCATAGGTGAAATAACATAAGACATGAGTTAAAGAAAACAGGATGATAAACGATAAGATAGCTAGAGGACTATTCTGGTAACCAAGTTACAACCCGTAAACCAAACAAGGACCGGGGTTGTAACCCTTCACCTGAACAGAACTTAGCCTCGAACCAATTATCGATAAAGTAAAGCATAAACAAGCATGTCCGGAGATATCTATGCACCGGATCTGGGCAAGACTAGACAAGATAGGACTCCATCCATCATTCACGGCCAAGCAAAGAGTACGGCTTGATACTTAACTAACTAGGGTTATCACAAGCTTAGTTACTAGCAAGATGTAATAAGGTACGCCTACGGCCACAAGCCCTGCAGACTATCCAGGTTATCCAGACGCAAGGTTCAAGATTAGAGTTATCATGCCTGGTTAGGTGACTTGGATGCAACACATGACAGTGTACATAGTAATTGTTTCAGGTAGTGCCCCACATAGCAGTGAGCTGAAAATGTGTCCTACTCGTCGGTAGGCTACAAGTCCATCAAGGAAGGCACCCAGATAACGGGATTGCTTGTAGCCGGAATACCTCTTTATATGCTCTACATGATCAATCTATTCATTAACCTAGTCAGATTCAGTATGAATCCCTGACCGTGGTAACCAGGGATACATGTCCTAGACATGATGCGAGACAAGACTGATTGCTTATACAAGCATATTCAATACAATCACCCACGGTGTCAAGAATTCACTTAGCATGTCAGGTTAGCCATCGCAATAGCGTATCAAGGTTATCATGTCAAGATTACTTGTCAAGGGTGCACCACGGTGGGTCACCATCATGTCATGTTACTTATCAAGATTACTTATCAAGGCAAGGGTGCGTCACAACGGACCACCATCAAGAATTATCATGTCAATTTACTTGTCAAGAGTGCACCACGGCGGGTCACTATAAAGAGTTATCCTGTAAGGTCATAATGCCATTTCGTGTTCATGCAGGTGCACCACAACGGGTCACTGATCATGCAATTCCATCACTAAGCCGTGTTCAGATTCACATTCATAAACAATGTCATGCTCACATCGGGTTCATGTCGAGTTTATATCAGGTGTCTGATACTAGGCACTAGGGGTACTATGGCCAACAAGTGGCATTAGCCCAGTTGTGCCAGGGTAACAGGTTGCGCCAAGACAAGTAGGGTCAAGTCCAGTTGCGCCTGAACATCAGGTTGCACCTAGGCACTAGGGGTGCCAATCACTAAAATGCACAAGGTCGGGTCAAGTTGTGCCAAGAAGAGTTAGGCCAAGTCATGTTGCGCCAGGCACTAGACTGCGCGAGGCTAGGTTGCACATGCCTCAGGTTGCGCATGAGTCAGACTGCGCACGAGTCAGACTGCGTACGAGTCAGACTGCGCAAGAGTCAGACTGCGCACGAGTCAGACTGCGCACGAGTCAGACTGTGCACGAGACTAGACTGCACTGTACTAAAGAGCGCGTGCAACTCAGTGGCACAAGCTAAAAAGCTCGCGCACACTGCTCACTGTCTTCTCCAAAATCAGCAAGAACTCCATAGTTGAACCCATAGCTTCAAAGGTCTATAACTTGGTCAAAACAAGTCCAAATCCAACTTTTAAATGGTCAAAGTTGGGTAGAAGGAAATTCTCTACAACATGGAACTATCAAAATTTGAAAACAAAGAAGTTTGATAGATCAAAACCACCAAAATCCAAAAATGACCAATTTCTAGATCTACAAAAACCAAAACCTCAAAATGGAAAATGACAAGTTCTAATGTGTCTTAGAAACATGAGAAGAAGCTATTGGAACAATAAAAATGGGTTCTCTTGTGGAAGCAAGTTGCACTTGCCTAAGGGGTGTTCTTGGTTGGTGGTGGGTTTAATGGAGAAGGAAGAAGAGTTAATGAGAAAGTGGATGAGAGAGAAAAGTTAGGTGGGTTATAAAGGGGGATGGTGGTGGGTTTAACATGATGAACCAAAGAATAAACCAAGCCAACCCAAAATAAACCAAGTTAAACCATTACATGCCATGATGAACCTAATCATGATTAAACTGAAATTAGCTAGCCAGGCAGGAAAATAAAATACATGTCAGGATTCCGTATACGTATACTGGAAATACGTAGAACGAAAAACGGGGGTGACAACGACAAACCACACATGGTCTGAACCAATAACTAATATAGGCAGTTGCTAAAATCTGAACAAAAAAAGGTGCATATGACTGGGCTAACATGTCAGGGGTTGCAGTGAAATGAATAATGAGTGGTGCTTAAGAGTATGAGCCCAATAGCTAATCAGATCAGGTTATCTGTGAAAGAGACAGATGTTCAAGCCCAGGTATCAACTAGACTATAGGAATGTGACTAATCCCCAGAAAGAACTTGACTGCACATTCAAAGTGTATCAACTGATACCAAGTGGCTAACATGGTCTGCGCAAGTATAATGGGATGATAGGGAGACAGGACAACCATGAATGCAGTGAAAAGTATTAACTAAGATGAACAGTTGCATTCAAACATGGCCTTGTCTGAACCCAATACAATTTGGCAAGGGAAATATGGACTGCACTCACAAACTCCTAAAACTTCCGACACTAACATGTGTCTGATACTAGCAATAGGTTATACTAACACCTTAACCTACCTACCTCTCAACTTGACACTCACAAACCTACTCTTGTTACCAAACTCCCGCTGCTTTGCAATGTGGCCTACTCAACTCGAGCCCTCTAATACAAGCCCTGCTCCCTGTTCTAATGCACAAACCACTCAACCTCTTCACTTGCTACTACTCCTTCATACATGCTCCCGCCTTCACACGCTACTGCAACTAAAGTCCCCTCCTCATACCTGTGTTTTAATAGAGAAAGTAGTGGGGGCACAGGATACTGTAATGACCATGGTTTTGGTATAATAGGTGCCAGATATTTGCAGCATGGCAACAACAATAGTCATTTTGCTAGTTCAAAGAAGGATAAATCTAGTAATGCCAACAATGCTTCAGCCGGATGCATTACATCCTTGGAAAAGGGTGTTTCCCAACCAGGAGTGAGTTCAAGTGATGGTGGATTTTCTTTCCCATGCCGTTTTAAAACTCTAGACATGCAAGTAATGGATGCTGGTAACTCTGTATGGGCAAATAGGATTCCAGTTGTTAGGCCCAACACAGGTAGAAGTATCCGCAATATAGGTGTCCTCTACTCCTAGCCAACTGCAGGGAGGAAATTATAGTAGCAAGAGAAAATTATCACATTTACAGAAACTGAAAATCCTGTTAAATATGAAATAAAATATATAAATTTGCTATAGAACAAGTTTATGAATGAAGAAACTTTGCAAGCTATGTCAAATTTTAAGGACCTTGTTCCTGCTGATCTTAAAATTTGCAAGCACAAATATCAAGAGAGCAAAGATTATATCATATTCTTCATTTCATGTAGACACTCGTTAAAACCAGCAAGTTGAAAGAACATTGTCAAATGAGCATGTCTCAGACAAGATTAAAATAACTGATATTGCAAACCGTTAATAAGACAACCACAAATCAACATGTTTCAGGTGCCTCCTGGAAACTTGCACCCCTAACCCTAATACGTTTAAACCCTTCAGGTTTGACTAACCTACTAAATTAAGCCTTGCCCTTCGAGTAGGTCAGTCTAAAATTTTATTTTTAAGTGGGTTCTGCTCAGTTTGAGGTAAACCCAACCCATTCCTAATACTTAAAATACTATAATACAGGGAAAAAAAACAAGGTGGAAGGAACAAAGTAGAGTAGAGTGCAGATTTAACATGTAACTACAAATTTAAGCAAAGGTGCCTGAAGCTAAAGCTTATTCTTGAACATATTGATCCAGGGATGAAATTCATATCCAGTTACCAAGAGAATGAAAATTAAAAAAGCGAAAAAAGATTTCTCGATGTTACACATTCTGAAATTCTCTCCATGGTTTTTAAATTACCTCTTTCTTGTAATTTGTTATATTTCCTTGATCTATTTTTCTTTTTGTTTATCGTGTATTACTACTTAACAAATTTCAGTAGGGAATTACCTACGGGACTGCATGTAGCAGTAGTTTAGGGATATATTGACCGATTTAAGAAGGAAAAAAAGTTGAATAATTCACTTGGTTCAGTTACCAGAAGAGTATAAGTAGGCAGTTATTAAGTATGAATCAAACAGTTTCCAAATCAAACCAAACTGTAGAAAATTTTGTCATACCTTAAACAGTTTTCAAATTCTGACCTTCACCATTACTATACAAGCAAGTTTTACCGGTCAAGAACTTGACAACCTTTTGGTACTCCTCTAAAACAATAAACAAGGAAGATTGAACCATTAGCACAAATGTACATATACTCGATATGAAATAATGTGCTAATCAACATCCTTCTTTACAAATACAATGGAACTAAGTTAAACATACATCTTAATAATTTAATTACCTGAATATCTTCTAAACTAATATACTTGTGTGGCCAAGCAATTGTACTTCCTATAGCATCATCAAGGGTGAAAAATTCTCTTGAGGCTCGAAACAAAATAACATCTGGAACTAAAACTTGCTTAACCCAAACTTTGTAGCAATCTGGCCCAAGTATGACATGATGTACCATTGACGTAGAATCCGTGGAAGCAATTTCCGCCTTTGCCACCACCTGTCCTGTGGCATTCCAGTTTAACAAGTCGCACTTAGCGCCCATAAGGTTTGTAGTAGCACTAGCATTCACACTCTCTTGACGGGACTACAAAGAAACAAGGAGCTAAAAGTAAGTTTACTATTTCAGCATTAAATATCAATAACATACCATAAAAAATACCTGTCGACTTGAGGTAGCTGGCAACTCTCCTCCACTGCTGCTAGGCTCTCCTGGAAACTGTAAAACAATTTTATGACTTGAGTTTTGTGAAACTTAAGATTGATAGGTTTTCAAAAAAAACATGAGTTGAAGATAAAATTACCACAACTTACCATGTCTGGCCTAAGCTCTCTTAGAATTTTTTGCGTAAGATCCTGAGTTTTGCGAACCTCATTTAACTCATTAATAACAGATTGCATCCATGTTTTGTTTTGTAAGTGGGCCTCTATTTTAGATGGGATAACTCCAAATCCAAGGCCTCTAATAAAACCTGAGCGTTCTGGACCAAAATACTTACTCACTGCATCCTCATTTATAGAGGTCGAACTATCTGAAAGCTCTTTCAACTTTTTTATATCCGACTAAAAAAGAGATGGTATTAGCATATTGTGAGAATCATAAAAAACACAAGATAATAACAAATTTGAAATAAATAAGTTTTAGTTACAAACAATTGCCTTATCTGCAACATCGTTGATCGGCTCTCCCCTATTCTCGCCCTTCCTTTTCTTATGTCCTTCGATCCACAGGTCTAACCTCGATATAGATTTGCCCTCATTTTCAATTTTCTATCAAAAATCGAATGACAAAATGATTGAAACATATCAAGTTTATTACAAGCAAGAGAATTTTAAAGATACATGAACTAAAAACAAGTACAACTTATACCCAATCATGCTCATATCTTGCATAACCTTTACGGCTCAAAGTATAAGGCATCGTTTGTTTTGCCCTTGCAGCCTGCTTCATTTGACTTAATTCCTATACAAAATAAGTTAAGACAAAGCTTATAACTCTAATACAAATATACAATGCATATGATTTAAAAACAATTAGATATCATATTTACCTTAAATTGATCGGAGGTTCGAACCTTTACAAATTCATCCCACTCACGGTCCGTAGGTTCGGCCGGTTTGAGGAGGGTAATATGTCGAGATACATCCACACCAGCATCTATAACTTTCCTTAAGTTTCGAGATATATAGGATTTCCAATTTCGCCATGACTTTCCCATCAAACGCAGGATAAACTTCTTGTAACAATCCTCAATAACATATTTTTGCTACATTTACAAGTAAAATCAAGGATAAGTAATTTTATTAAATGCTTTACAAGAAGGGACAATAATAATATACGTAAACAAAGTACATACCATAATCAAAGTCCATAATTTCTCTTTGATTCCCTTATCTACGTTGTGCCATGTATTTATGTTTATTGGAACATTCTCGCAAATAATACACCCAACAATTGTACTGAATCTAACTGATATTTTTCCCACAGGTTGTCCATATTCATTCCACTCAATCATTGTACGATTCTTTTCACCAACTGCAATAACTGGGACCTTTGTTTTTCCTCTGGTTCTCTTTTTTTTACCACCAGCATTAATATTTCCTTCTGTCCCAGAATCGGTGTCCTCATCAGAACTATCATGAGGTAACCTAGATAAAGGTGGGCTTTCATAAACGACATGTGATGATTTCCCTGCCATATCACTATAAAAAGATGAATTAAATCAGTATCAATAGAAAGTATAATTCAGTTCATGTTTAAAAGATGAATTAGATTACATTACATCTAAATTTTCTAGATTACGAGCAAACACAACTTTTTGGGAAGTGACAGCAATCCCAAGCCAGGCCTAAGAGCTGGTTTAGGGTTGCTGTTTTCAGAATTCAGCAGCAAAAGCACCTTCTGAAAGTAGCCACTCACTTGCTTTCGAAAGCTGACTCAATTGAAGTAGCTTTTCAAAAAAAATATTGATATACCAAAGAGCCTTTGGGACTGTCTTTCAATCAAATAAGCAAAAGGCAACCAGGATAAAAAAAAAATCCCAAAACCAGACAAGCATATAGGAAAAACATTTGAACTGATAGGATGTGAAAGCCTAAGGGGGTCAATATTGGGCAAAGGCCAAGGTATTAGAGTGAAAATTAGCCTAAAATATTATGAAAGACACTTCTGCTTTCTTCTCCATTGCAACTTTTTTTGCAAGGTATACCAGTAACAAACATATATGAAAAATTAGGATTTGCATGCAATAAAAACTGAAGTGCTCAAAACATTCATCGGTACGTATTTTGACAAATAGATTTAATGAAATCTCTATACATCAAAAGAAGGCAAAGATCACTAAGTGGGGAAGTTGGGCATCTAATCTAATAGATGATACATATTTAAGTTTAACAAAAATAAAAAAATCAGTTTATACTCCTTATTGTTCCTTTGATAATTTCCTGCTGTGATTGGTGATACCTACAAACTTAACTCTTTAGTTCTGTGTCCATGTCTGTTTCAATGGTCAGTCGAGATTAAAATAATTGAAACCAAACTTTCCTACCGGTTATTCCTCTTCTTCTTAGCTAAAAATTTATTTGGATAGATGATACAGATTTAAGTTTAACAAAAATAAAAGATCAGTTTATACCCTTTATTGTTCCTTTGATAATTTCCTGCTACGATTGGTCATACCTGCAAACTTAACTCTTTAGTACATAATAGAGATGCACGTTCATTGTTATTGACATTAGTTTCACGAATAACTATCGAAATTGATCTTTCTAGAGCGCATACAAACCCTAGAAAACCCAATCCATGAGACAAACTCTAGCATTTCAACTACAAGAGTCCACTTAACTCTATACTACAACGGGCAACAAGAATGATAATGTTCTTTGGAGATTTTACTGATATCTATATCAGTATCCTTAGTTTCCTTTTTCTAAAATTCACATCAGCATACCTGGCTGGGATTACTCAGCATGGACTTTATATAAGGGTACAAATCTTCAGACATTGTAGCTGGATATAGCCTCAAATACTTTCTACCAACAACCAGAAAGAAAGTTGGAAAACCAGAGAAAGAAACAAGTCAATTTACAAACATTACTATAATATAGGAATTAAATATATCCAGTAACTGATAAATAAAAAAGCCAACAAAAGTACTAACATTTATGTCGCAATGGGAACTTTTAACTGTTTAAATTGTCATAGATTGGTCAAATAGTTTGATCCTTCTAGCCAACCTCGTTTTACAAGAAAAAGCTGAGGTATCTGTGTCTACCTTGGTTTCAATCAAACTTTCCAACGCACTTGTACTGCTGGATTCAGAAAACATGTCTTATATGAGGGACATTGCAGTCTTTCACTAATATTTAATATGAATGTACATACACTATGTAACAAAAAGTGGGATTATATAGTTGTATATGGAAATAATTGTTGGGTACAGTACAAAAGTTGTGGAGGGGCCTATATTTTTTTTTGAGTGTCAGGTAAAACATTTTATTCAGAACAAATGGAGACTCATATATAAAGAAGGACCATATTTAGATAATATTTTACTGAAATGCATACCTTATATGCTATAAAAAAATGTGTAACATAGCATATGTAGACAGTCATTTCAGACTGGCATTTGGAGTTTGCAGTACTTACAGAGCTTCAGAGATGATGCTTTACTGGAAAATTCAACAAGCAGACTCAAAGAGCTTCAGAGATGAAAAATCCATGTACTGATGAAAAATCAAAGAGCTTCAGAGCTTCAGAGATGAAAATTCAACAAGCAGACTCAAATACCAAATAACTTGAAGAAGAGAATGTGCATAGAAAAATTTCAGGAATTCTAACAAAATACTAATTCATGGATAAAACACAAATTAAGCCACATTTGTCCAAGATAAAAACACAAATTAAGCCACATAAGTACAATAGAAAATAGAAAGGTTGGCTGATTTGAGCCACATTTGTCCAAGATAAAAACACAAATTAATCAAAATGATTCTCTATAATTCAGCCCAACTACTATAGCGACACAAGAAGACCTTCACAATTCCTCCTCTTGTACAGCTCATCACCATCCCTATGGTCTATCTCAAGTGCAGAAACATCTTGTGGGGCATATGACGTATAAACACTTTCATCAAAGGTAGCTAGGTCATGAAAGCTTCTTGGTGGCGCCTTTAATACTACATGCCAATTTGATCTTTCACTTTCTTTGGAGTAAAATACTTGCTTTGCTTGTGATGCAAAATGAATGGATCTCTTTCAAATGTACTTAGTCCTTCATGAAGATTAACTAAGGTGAATCCATCCTCTTTCTTTATACCACTAACTATGTTGGCCCAATCACATTGAAAGAAAGGAATTCGAAATGTGTTTGAAGTCCAATAACAAAATATCCCTTATAACCCCATAATAAGAAACATTTGCAACAACTTGTGATGTATCCCTGGCGCTGGATCTATATATAGTCTCAGCTTCGATATAAACACCATAATCTTGAGTAGATCTCTCAACTTCTGTTGTATGAAAGCGTTTTCCATTTATCACATAACCCAAGTACGAGATTGCCACACATCTAGGTCCTTGCACAAGCCATCTAAGCGTATCTGATATTATGCCCGCTGCACTTTCAAGACTAATCTGTAAAAACATAACTAGTATTAAAATTTACCTATCATAACTACTATAACTTGTATATGGTGTGTCTGTGTATGTATATCTGACCTTCTCTGACATCCATGAAATGAATGTTTCTAAATGCCTCTTCTGCAGCAAATTATTATCCCGTAATAAGCGTCGATCATCACGCTTTAACTCCTCCATGTGTACTCTAATAATGACATCAAAGTTTATATAGTTACCAATATATGTATAAAAAAATTTAATGCAACTTTTGATATTGGAATGTGTTGGTAGTATACTCACGGAATATATGGTTCAACTTCTGCACTGTTTAGAAGAAGTTAAAGATGAGCGGCCTTCAATATTTCACTTGATAAGGTAACTACTTTTCCTTTTGAAATTGGACGCCCCTCTATAATTGCGTCATCCTCAAAATCTTCATTGCGATGTAACTTTGTGCCTAAAGCTGCTGTTTGTGGCATGTATTCACTACAAAATCTCACACATTCATCTACTAGATAGCATTCAGCTATGCATCCTTCCGGTCGAGCACGATTTCTAACAAATCCCTTAAGATACTTCATAAATCTGTTGGAAGTAAAAACAAGAAGAAAAATTAACAAATAGTGGATGATCTGATTTAGGAATTTGTTGAATAAACTATAAATCCCAAAAATATAAAGAGGTTCAATTACATACCTCTCAAAAGGGTACATCCATCGATAATGCACTGGCCCGTATAATCTAGCCTCTCGTCCTAAATGTATTGTCAGATGAACCATGATATCAAAAAAAAATTGGAGGAAAATACCTTTCCAACATGCATACAGTCTCCACAATTTCATCTTCCAGTACTTCCAATTTATTTTTGTCAATGACTCTTTGACATAGTTCATTAAAAAAAGAACACAAATGAAAGATTGCCTTCCTTGGTCCATCTGGAAGAAGTCCTTTTAAAGCAACTGACAGTAATTGTTGCATTAAAACATGATAATCATGGAACTTGAGACCAATAATCTTGCATTCTTCCAGCTTGACACAATTGCTAATATTTGAACTATAACCATCAGGTATCTTCAAATCAAACAGTCTCTTACAAAATTTTTGCTTTTCAGCTTTTGATAGTGTATAAGGTGCTGGAGGAAGAAAAAATCTTTGTCCTCTTGGTTCTGCATATAAGTCGGACCTAATATTCATGTCCGCTAAATCTCCACGAGACTGTAATCCATCCTTCGTATGTCCTTTAATATTCAATAGTGTTCCTAAGATGCTTTGACAAATATTTTTCTCAGTATGCATCACATCCAAGTTGTGACGCAACGGTATAGCCTGTTATACAAAAAAAATGTACCAAGTCTCTAAAAAATTAATCTCTTATATTAAAATTAAATAAAAACTGAGAATTGTAGTGAAAAATAATTTACCTCCCAATATGGTAATTGAAAAAATATTGACTTCTTTTTCCACATTTGAGGAGGTTCATTCTGCTTTCTTTTCTTCTTCTTGCTCTTTCCCCACACATTTTGAACTTCATTTACGGCATGTAAAATTTCATTGTTAGTCAATGGTTTTGGTGGGAGCCCTTTTTTCTTAGTCCCATCAAACCAGCTAGCCTTATCACGCCACAAGTGTCTAGGTGGAAGAAATTGCCTATGAGACATATACACAGTCTTATGCGACTTCTTTAAATATCGAGAACATGTATTAGGACCACATATAGGACATACAAGTTTTTCTTTTGTTGTACAACCAGCCAAATTACCATAAGCTGGAAAATCATTGATTGTCCACATCAAAATAGCTTTCAAATTAAATACAAACTTAGTGAATGCATCATATGCCTCCACACCATGGCTCCAAAGCTCCTTCAAGTCATCAATAAGTGGTTCAAGATATACATCTATGTCGTTTCCTGGTTCATCTTTGCAAGGTATAAGTAAAGTCAACATCAAATTCTCTTGTGCCATGCATACATTGGGGGGCAAGTTGTATATACATAGCAAGACCGGCCACATACTATATTGGGTACTGAGATTTTTGTAAGGATTAAAGCCATCTGATGATAGCCCAAGCCTGATATTTCTTGGATCCGAAGCAAAATCGGGCCATTTTTTATCAATAGAATCCCACACAACCGAGTCTACTGGATGGCGCATTCTTTCATCTTGACTGTGGTGGGTGGAGTACCAAATCAATTGTTCTACCTTATCTTTTGACATAAACATCCTTTTTAATCTTGGTATTATTGGAAAGTATCGCAAAACCTTCGCAGGCACTCCTTTTCGGATCTTGCTTGTTCGTGGGTTTACTTTCCATCGTGAAGAACCACAGGTAGAACATGTTTCCAGGTGCTCTTTCTCTTTTCTAAACAAACAACAATTATTGACACAAGCATGTATCTTCTCATATCCTAAATCAAACTCTTTTAGAAACTTTTTTGTCGCATATAAAAAATCTGGAATGTTGTTTTCCTCTTGTAACATATCCTGTAAAATCTCAAGAAGTTCATTAAATACTTTATCTGACAATCCATTTGTAGCCTTATGCTTGTAAAGAGTAGTGATCGCTGATATCTTTGTGTACTTGGTACAACTTGGATACAAAGGAGCTTCAGCCTCTTCCAACTTTTTTCTAAAAACCTCATCTGTATTCATATTTATACCCTCAGTAGCCTCTGAATCTCCAGCAAAAGGAATGTATGCATCATGGTACATCCTGTGAGCATCTGGCATCTGAGAAGCCTCATTTTATTCAAAATTACTTGAATGTTCCCCGTGAAGAACCCAAAGTTGATATGAAGGATCAAAACCAACTCGTACCAAGTGATCATATACTACATCATTTTTTTGTGACTTTTCAACTTTACATTCTTTACATGAGCATATGATCCTATCAGGATTCCTAGCATAGTTCTTAGCATTTGTTATAATCTTTTCACTCCTTCTAAGTACTCATCACTAGACCTACAAATAGAAGCAAAAAACTATGACTTATGTAATTATTCATATATTTCATAGCTTAGAAGTAAATATATATCAAAGAAAGTTAGGACCTTGGATAATTTGTCCATGTTTTATCCATCCTTAACAAATAAATTTAGTGACTTCGTTGGATGCTCACCACAACTACAATTCCGAACCAAAATAACCTATCATGGACACCAAAAGAAAGTTAGAGTTTTGTATACGTAACGAAACTATATATTGAGTAAATATAACAGTCTAAATTCAAACAATGTTTCATTCAGATAATCATCGCCTTAGGTACACATGTATACATAGAAGAGAAAAAAAATTAGATAGGAAAGATAGAATGAGAAAGAGAGCCAGATTCACCTTCGATCCAAAATATTATTGATATCTTGACACTTGTTGGCAATCAATGAGGTCGAGATGAGACACATGAAACACAAAAGTTTTAATATAACTTAAATATTTCATGCATAACAAATCAGATATATGCAACTGCTTTAAGCGCCCAATTTTTTTACAATATGTATCTTACCAAAAGATGTACTTTAAGGATAGAGCAAATCAATACATGCATGCTCACCAACAGATAATAGCCGGAGAGGCTATAGCGGACAAGAACTGGGAGGAGTGTAGTTGTTCTAACAACCTAAATCTTCCACTATATAATGAGAGCACACAATTATTTATTTCAGACCCTTTTGTTTCTATTTCACTATAATTTATGATAGCAATAAATATAAATAGTATGTACATTGTATCATTATATTAGCCCCTAGTTAATGTTAGGCTGGAAAGAAATACCCCAACTTTTGGGGTCAGGTATTGGTTGTTCCATATGAATCGGCATTCATTGACAGACAATAGATCCTCAATTTGAAATATAGATCTAGTAACTCCATAGCTATGTTGATACGGAGAAGGGCAATCTTAATGCAACTAATCTGCAATAGCGAAGATATAGGTTAATCATAGTGGCAAGTAAAATGTTAAGTCGTGATTATAATGATCAGTCAAAACAAGGGCTAATTTGGTTCCGTTTGAAATGGAGCTTTTACCATTTCCGTCTGCATCTTGACCAAAATGGCAAATCAATTTTTTTGGTTCACAGAGTTTGTTGTTTTCAACGTAAAGATATGGCCGGAAACGAAAAACGCTTGTGACAGCACCATTTGGCATTTGCCATTTCAAATGGAATGTTTGCCATTTCAAATGGGAAACAAACTAGTCCAACATACCTTGAATCTAGTACAACACTCTCATGTCACTCATTCAGTCGTATCTGGCCAATAAATACTAAGTTACAAATATTCAGCAAATAATACACAAACAAAATCATAGAAGAAAATAACATAAATATTCAGCCGTATCCTGTCAATCTAGTACAGCACTCTCCTTGTGATGAAGTATTTGGGTGTGTTACAGTTCATAGAAGAAAATAACAAAATCATTATACCATATAATACACAAACAAAATCATAGAAGAAAATAACATCCAAGACCCAATATGTTCTCCCCAATTCTGAACCTACAATCTAATGTTCCCAAAATGAATTACTTAAAGGGAATTGATCTTTAAAAGATATTCTTAGTTACTCGTGGTCTAAAATAAATTACCAAATAAAAAATTCATTCACACACAATCTAAAATTCATCTGGAACCTACAATCTAAGACCCAATTATGAATTTCATTCACACACAACAAATAAAAACTTATGTTACAGAAATTAAACTCCAAATAAAAAACTTAATCTTCCCAAAGTTTTGAAGCACAAACAAATTCCTAAATTTTGAACCATAGATTTTAATTTCTTCATGTAAACCCTAAATAAGAAAGGAAACCCTATATAATAAATCAAGGAAGAAAAATTCATAAAAAGAAATGGGAAAGATGAAGGAGTGAGAGATGACCTAAACACGGTGGTGACGGCGGTGACGGCGATGACAGTGGTGACGGCGGTGACGGCGGTGAAGATAGCCCTCTTGCCGCCAACTCTGGAAGAGAACGGAGAAGAGAGAGAGAGAAAGTAAAAAGAGAGAACGGATGGAAAAGAAAAATTGGGAAAGGTTTTTATGAGCTTTGAGCTCCAAACTGAGAGAGAATCGGGCGGTAAAGCTAAAAAATTGGGAGATTACAGCCATGCCGCGGGCGGCAAACAAAAAAAAGGGGGGGAAATAAATTTGACACAACACTTTTCAAGTGTTGTATTTACTTTATAATATTATATGACATTTTAAAAGTGTTGTATATAGTATATATTATTATACGACATTTATAAATGTCCTTAAAAGTGTTGTTAAATTTATGTTTACGACACTTTAAAGGAGGTGTCGTAGATTATGATAAATACTCATTTATGACGACACGTTTTCGTAGAGTGCCATCATGACGAAAGAATAATGAAACTTATTTAGAAAGTGTCGTAGATAAAGTGTCGTTACTAACCTATTTTGTTGTAGTGCCCAGCATTCCGGAGTAGCCTCCAGAGTTGTACCTACTGGAGGAGAGCCCCCAGTTCAGCCCGTTGGACCTGTCGAGCCTGATGATGGCACCTTGGTAGGTCTCATCAGGACCTTGATAGCTTCCCAGGATCGTAGAGGAGACGCCTTGCACCAGGTAGTGGCAGATGCTTTGACCAGAGGCGGTCATCCAGGGAACAGCGCGGCCAACAGCTTCAAGTGCTTGAACCCTCCATTCTTCGACGGCAGCGAAGATGCGATTGCCGCGGACGCTTGGCTTCAGGTGTAATGCCTGTGGTTCGTATTACATATTTTTGGAATACGTGTACGTATTTTATCTTGTATTGCATGTTTCCTTGCTTAGTTTTCTTCTTGACTTGGTTTATTTCTTGGTTCGGGTTGGCTTGGTTCGGTTTGGGATTGCTATTGGTTCATCATGGACGAAGGGGTGAACCCCCTACCTACCACCACCACTACCATTTATTAACCCCACTTCCTTCTCTCTCTTCATTACTCTCCTTCTTTTCTTCGTTAATTTCTTCACCTACCAGAGAGAGAGAGAGAGAGAGGGAGAGAGAGGTCTAGGCAAGTGCAACTTGCTTCATGGAGGAACTCCAATTTTATTGCTTCATTCTCTTCCTTACAGCATTTTAACTTACTTTAATACTTGGCATTTCCACTTTTCATGGCTAGATTCTTGTAGATCTAAGTTTATTTTATTTTCGGATTTCTTGGGTTTTGATCTATTTAATCTTGTTATTTCTAAGTTTTGATGGTTCTATATTGTAGAGCATTTCATTCTGCCCCGTTTTGACCTATGGAAGTCTGGATTTGGACTTGGGATGAAGAAATTATGAGCCTTGGAACCCTGAACTCCTTGGTTCTTCTTCTCGGACAAGTGGAGAAGAAGAATAGTGCTGACCGCATGAACCCCCTTAGCCGTATGGCAGCACTTGACCGCATGAACCTTCATGCGGCGAGTCTTCCAGCAGCATAGGCTTCGGCATAATCCGAGCCGCATGGACTCTGTCTACCTGTAGCCGCATAGGCTCGTATTCCTTATCAGCCGCATGCGCGTTCATATTTTTCCCAGCCGTATATACCCAGTGGCGTAGCCACATAAGACTTAGGCATGGCGCAGCCGCATATGCTCGTGATCATTCAGCCGCATGTGGACCCACTTCCTTCCAGTCGCTTAGGCCTTCTTCCTAGCCGTATGAATGCTCTGACTGAGCCGCATGCACCCCCTTCATCTTCTTGCAGCATAAGCGCATGGCTCGTGCGTCCAGCCGCATGAGACCTTGCTCCCTGCAGACCGCATGAAGACCTTATATATCTAGCCGCATATGCTCGTGATCATTCAGCTGCTTAGGGGCCCACTCTCTGAGAACCGCATGGGACTTGCTCGATCCCAGCCGCATAATACTCTGCACTATGGAGCCGCATGGACCTGCTTCCTGCTTGCCGCATAAGGCTCAACTTCTTGAGCCGCATGCTGCCCGCTTGCTCTAGCCGTATGCGCCTGACCCTATTCAGCCGCATGGGTTGTTCCCATCCTCAGCCGCATGAGCTGCTCCCGCATGGATTCTCTCCTTGGCCGCATGTGCCTGAGCCGCATGGCCCCTGTACCTTGCTTTGATGATTAGTTATTATTATTATTACTTGATTATTACTGATTAATTTATGTCTTGTAACCTCAGAATCAACTTGGGTCTCCTGATTGAATGCTTGCACTATGATGCCTTGCACATGTACCTGAACACGAAAGTGACCCGTCGTGGTGCACTCCTGACAAGTGAACATGACATGACCTGATAGTGGCCCGTCGTGGCACAATCTTGACCAGTACTCTTGACATGATAACCTGACCTGATATATCTTGATAAGCTGTTGCGACGGCTGCCTGACATAACATGACCTGTATAAATAACCTAGACACCGTGGGCGATTATGCCTGTACAAATAATCCAGTCCTGTCTTACATCATATCTAGGAGGGGAATCCTGAGTACCACGGTCAGAAGTACCTACTGAAATGGACTAAGGCTAATAACTAGATTAATACATTAGTCATAAAGAGATCTCCCAACTACAGGTAATCCCGTTACCTGGACACGCCTGGGATCTGTAGCCTACCGTCGAGTAGGGCACATTTCCAGCACACTGTCATGTGTTGCACCCTTCAAGCTACCTAAGGGTACATGCGTTTCCTGGACGATGTACCCACCTGAATTCAACCCCTAATTTTTGACCTGGATAACCTGGATGGTCTGCAGAGCTTGTGGCTGTGGAATAATCTCACTGTATCTTGCTAGTAACTAGGCCTGTAATAACCCTAGTTAGTTAAAGTATCAAGCCATACTCATTGCTTGGCCGTGATTGATTGAATGAGGAATAATCTGTCTAGTCTTGATCCTGTATAAATTGTTACATGCTCCGACTTCTTATATTATCTTGCTGATAAATGGGAGAAACCAAGTTCGGTTCAGACGAAGGATTACAATCCCGGTCCTTGTTTGGTTTAAGAATTGTAACCTGGTTATCTGAATGGTCCTATGGTTATCTTACTGTATATCCCTGTGATGTTATATTTTCTCCAGTTTTACTATATATTATTATCTTCTGTGCTAATTGCTGGTTTTAGTTCCTAAGTGAAGCTTCCTTTGTGGCACTTGCTCTTTCTGGGATCTGACCCAGCTGGTTTTGTATGGCCAGATTTTGGAGCAGCTCCAGAGGATCTATCGATTTTCTAGCCCGATGGTGACCACCAGGCGTAATCAGGGCAACGAGTGGGTTATTTTTGGCTCTCCCACTCTATTGTAAACATATTCTTTTGAGGCGTTTAGCCGACGAGCACCTGTTTAGCTCGATTGCACTTACTTACTGTCTGCCTACGGGCTGTAACATGATTGACAGATCCTAGGATTGATCATGTATGACTAAACTCTTGCTAGTCTTAACATTTTGTAACGACCAGCTTCATGATCAGCTGAATATGTAATATTTGGGATGCCTTACTATTGTATATTTGGTGATCTAACATCTTGTAACATTTACTTACTTGCTTGTGATTGAGACACTAGGCTTGTTCATGACCATAGGAGACTGTTGGCTTGTAGTAAACCCTCACGTATCTAGACAGCCGTGACCGTATAGCGAGATGGATTCCATTTCATATACGTAGCTGGCTATGTCTGCCCCCGTCCTCCAGTATTATGGTTCTGGGACGTGACATCAAGATACCGAGGTGGTTCTGGAAGCAGCTAGGACACCTGAGAATGAGAAGGTGGCGGTGGTACGCCTACAGTTGCTAGACTTAGCTCGCAGTTGGTGGGCGACACAGGCCGTGGGATTAGCGGTACCGGTTACTTGGGCGGTATTTAAAGAAATATTCCAGACGAAGTATTTTGATGCTGTAGCTCGGTACGACCTACAGACGAGATTTACCAACTTGAAGCAAGGAGGCAGATCGGTCGACGGTTATGCATCTGAGTTTTTTAGACTCAGTAGGTTTGCCCCCACCTTGGTGGCGACCGAGTTTGATAGGGCCCAACGTTTCCAGCAGGGACTGCATTTGGAGATCTTGTTGGCAGTTGAGCAGTTCGAGCACCAGATGTTCGATGCAGTATTGAGAGCAGCTAGGAGGCACGAGTACACCTTCCAGAGGATAGTGGACAGGACCAGAGGTCGAAAGCGATCTCACAATCAGATGTACCAATCATCAGCTCCAGCCCCGGCAGCTAGAGGTTTGACAATTGAAACTCCGAGGCAGGCGGCCTCAGTGACGTCGATCACGTTCCCTCAATAACAGAAGCAGAAACAGTCTTCCGCAATGGGCTGCACTCATTGTGGGAAGCCAGGACATGTTGTTTCAGAGTGTTGCAGAGCTCAGAGATTGTGTTTGACTTGTGGGGTACCGGACCACAAGATAGGGTCCTGTCCGAATAGGGCCAGTTCATCATCGGCCCAGACTAGTCCCTCGGTAAGGGGACCAGCACCCGTACCAGAGCAGCAGCAGTACCAGCCTCCGAGGCCATTACCGCCTCCGGCCTAAGTCTTCCAGCAGCAGAGACCCCAACAGTATGCCCTGGTCCAAGCTCAGATTCAGAACCGACAGAGAGATTTCTAGCAGGATATTTTTCCTCTTCCTCATGCCTTCAAATTCCTTGCTTGCATGATTGATTGTTTGATTGATTGCTTAGTATAGCTTAGTCCTAGGTATATAGGGCCATTTGATATCCTAGAGCGAGTAGGAGATGTATCCTATCGTCTCGCTCTTCCACCGTCGCTAAGTGAGGTGCATGATGTATTCCATGTGTCCCAATTACGACGGTACATCCCAGACCCGAGCCATATCCTGGATCATTCAGAATTGGTTGTTGGTACTAACCTTTCGTATGAGGAGAGGCCCGTGTCTGTATTGGACCGGAGAGAAAAGATACTCAAGAACAAGACTATTTGCTTAGTTCGTGTTGCTTGGGGTCATCACTCCCCAGGTGAGTCAACGTGGGAGCGTGAGGACGACATCCGATCGCGATATCCTGATTTGTTTGACTCATAAGGTATAATGTCTTCATTATGCCTTATGCTTTCCATCCCTCGCTTGCATGTATGATTGTATGATTGTTTGCTTAGTATAGCATATTTGTGGATGGCATAGCTGGCTCTTACATCTCTAAGCATCTTGATTTAAATTTCGAGGACGGAATTCTTTTAAGGTGGGTAGAGTTGTAATGCCCGTATTTTGGAATACGTATTTTGATTAGGCCTATATGCATTTCGGACCTGTATTTTATTTTTTCGGATTTTGGCCTGTAATTGTATTTTGGCCCGACTTGCAGATTTTGGTTTTCTCATAAAATGGGTTTTGGACCTGGCTTGGTTTTATTTTGTGGAGAAAAAATTGGTTTGGTTTGGTTTAGTATGCATTGGACTACCTTAGCTAACCTCCACCCTCAACACAACATACCCTCCCTCATTAAAACCCCACCTAACTTTCTCTCTCCTCATAACTTCCATTAATTTTTCTTCATCTTCTTCTTCCTTCCTCCACCAACACCATAGGCAAGTGCACCTTGCCACCACATAAGGACCCTATTTTATTTGTCCATTAGCTAGATTAGGCCATGGTGAACAACATTAGAACTTGGCATTTTGTGATTTGGAGCTTCCATTTTTCTAGATCTAAGTTTTAACTATTTTCGGATTTTCTTGGTTTTGATATATTAAACCTAGATTTTTCCTTGTTTTGAGGCTTCCATGTGGAAGAGAATTCAATTTTACACAAGTTAGAACTTTGAAAATCCAAATTTGGTTTTGTTTTGGCTAAGATATGAAGATTTGAAATTTAGGGTTCTTGGGGTCTTCCTCTCGGCCTGATGGAGAAGATGACTCTCGGCCTGCGCTCTTTAGCGCATGACCGAATTGTGCTACTCCTCGGCCAGCGCTTTGCGCTGGGCTGACTTGCGCTGGCGCTTCTTAGCTCCAGCGCCTTCCTCCCATTGGCGCACTTGATTGCTGCGCCGCTCGCTCCAGCGCAACTCAACTCTGCGCAACTCAACCCTGCGCGCTTGACCTCAGCGCAAACCGTCCTTAGCGCAGCTCGCTCCAGCGCAACCCAATTCCGGCGCAGCTCACCCCCTACGCGGCTTGACCCAGCGCAACCTGCTCTCAGCGCAACCCGACCCAGCGCAGTCCATCCCCTGCGCAGTCCATCTCCTGCGCAGTCCATTCCCCCTGCGCAGTCTGACCCCCTGCGCAACCCACTTGCCCATGGTGATTTGGTTTTATTTCCTTGGACTTGGCTACTCTTTTGTGGATTAGAGTTTTGAGATCTTGTTCCACACAACACGACTGTCTCGACCCAACACGACCTGGCACGGTTTTTGGTGTTTTGCTTATGACTAGTACTTTCTGATCTCCTTAGTAGTGACCCGATGGGGTGTGCTCTTAACTTGTAACATGTGATTCATAATTAATCTTGGTACTGGATAACTTGATAGTGGCCCGTGGCGGCGCACTCCTGACGTGTAACTTGTAACCTGACTTGTAACTTGACTTGACTTGATGCTGTTGCGATGGCTAACTTGACTCATATAATCAACTCTGACGTCGTGGGTGTTCATTCTTGCTGCTTTGTGCAATCCACTTGTCTTGTCTTGCATCATGTCTAGGACGTGACTCCCTGGTTACCACGGTCAGGGATTCGTACTGAATATGGATTAGGCTAATTACTAGATCAAACTATAGTTCATGGAGAATTTCCAGTCACAGGCGATCTCGTTATCTGGGCGCTTTAAACGGACTTGTAGCCTGCCGACGAGTAGGGCACATTTCCAGCATACTGTCATGTGTTGCACCTTCTAAGTCACCTAAGGGTACATTGTCTCCCGGGTAATGTACCCAACCATACTCTCAATCCGCGGAAAGATAACTAGATAGTCTGCAGGGCTTGGGACTGGGAATTTCTCATTTGCATCTTGTTAGTAATTAGGCTTGTGATAACCCTAGTTAGTTAAGTAGTAAGCCGTAGTAATTGCTTGGCCGTTTGTGAATGGATGGTGTCCAGTCCTGTCGAAGTCTCGTCTAGTCCCTGTACCTGGTACCCCTGAACATGATTGTTTTACTTATCTTTAACAATAAATGGGTAGAGACATAGTGCTATTCAGGCGAAGGGTTACAACCCTGGTCCTTGTTTGGTTTACGGGTTGTAACCTGGCTCCCAGAATGGTTCCACGTTCCTAGTCGTTTATTGTCCTGCTGTGCTCCTTATTACTTGTACTTTTCTTCTATTTCCTTATGTTCTGATATGCTGGCTTTTGTTCTTATTTCGTGGCCTTCCTTGTGGAACTTGCTCTTTCTGGGGTTTGACCCAGCTGGTTTTGTGTGGCCAGATTTCGGAGCAGCACCCGAGGATCTACCGAACTTCCAGCCCGTTGGTGGCAACTAGAAGGAACCCGGGCTACGAGTGGGTTTTCTATTTTATTTAGCTCACTATATTGTAAAATTATTCTTTTGAGGCGTTTAGCCGACGAGCACCTGTTAGCTCGATGCATATTTACTTACTGTCTGCCTACGGGCTGTAACATGATTAACAAATCCTAGGGTTGATCATGTATGACTGAACTCTTGCTAGTCTTGACATTTTGTACGACTAGCTTCATGATCATCCAATATGTAATATTTGGGACGCCTTTTATTGTATATTTGGTGGTCTAACATCTTGTAATTATTATTGCTTGCTTGAGATTGAGACAATAGGCTTGACCTTAAGAGACCGTTGGCTTGTAGTAAACCCTCATATCTAGACAGCCGTGACCGTATAGCGAGATGGATTCCATTTTTATATACGTAGCTGGCTATGTACGCCCCCGCTCTCCAGTATTCTGGTTCTGGGGCGTCACAATTCTGTATGCTGATGACTGGCTCGAGGATATCGAGCGTCAGATAAGGGCCTCCCGCCTGGCAGACGACCTGAAGGTCGAGGCGGTTGGCTTGTAGTTATTAGATGTTGCCCGGACATGGTTCCGGAACGAGCCGGCTCTTGCAGGAGAGGGCCACACTTGGGCTGAGTTTCGGGCCCTGTTCAGAAAGAAGTTCTTTTATCCCACAGACAAGATCGGCCTAGTGCGACAGTTTCAGAACCTGCAGCAGGACAGTATGACTGTGGAGGAGTATGCGGCGAAGTTCGGCCGGCTGAGCCGATACGTCGAGTACATGGTGAGCGACCCAGTGATCCGAGCAGAGCGCTTCCGGGAGGGATTGACATGGGATATCAAGATCCTGATCCCTTCCTTCTATGCGACATATGCAGAGGTCTATACGGAGGCTCGGAAGGTGGAAAGAGAGTGGGGCTTGAAGCCGAAGAGGGATCGTGAGTTGTTTTCGGGGGCCAGTAGCAGCGCGGGGGCTGCTAAGCGCCCTCAGCTTCAGCATCAGCTGTTCCAGCATCATCATTAGCAGGTGCAGGCCAGGGCATCTGTCCACAGGGTTCAGCAGCGTCCTGGGCAGGATGATCCACCGTGCCACTACTGCAAGAAGCCCGGTCACCTCTTTGAGTTCTGCAGGAGGAGGCTGGATTTGTGTCTCTTTTGCGGTACCGCTGGGCATCAGATGCGGGAGTGTCCCAAGAACTCCCGTGTCACTAGAGCAGCTCAGAGGGCACCTGTTTCGAGGGCACTAGCTAGTGTGCCGGTAGTTCAGCAGCGGGGTCCACTTTCGACCCAGCAGCAGCAGTTTGTCCAGCAATGCCAGCAGAAGGGTGTTCAGGATAGATCTTTTGCTCTTGCAGCCGAGGAGATGGAGCCTATTGCAGATGTTGTCGCAGGTTCTGTTCTGCTCGATTCTTTTCCAGCTTTAGCCTTGTTTGATTCTGGTGCTACGCACAGTTTTGTGTCTGTTTCTTTTGCTCTTAGGCACAATATCATTGCTGAGTATCTTGGTAGGACTTGCAAGATTATGACTGGAAATGGCATCATCCTGGTTAATAATGTTTGCAAGGGACGGAGAGTTTCTTTGAGAGGCCGGAAGCTGAGTGCGTGTTTGCTCGTAATGCCACTTCCGAGTTACGATGTGGTACTCGGTATGGACTGGTTGAGCATGCACCATGCTAGCATAGATTGTAGGGGAGGCAGGATTCTGTTCAGGCCGTCGGGAGAGCCGGAGTTTGAGTTCACCAGGGGTGCAGCGGAGCCAGAAGATAGATTTTGTGGAGCATTGTTGGCGGGGCCGGTGTTGCCACATCCACTTATTGCTGAGTTCTTGGATGTCTTTCCCGGGGAGTTGTCGAGATGCCGCCAGATCGTGATGTTTAGTTTTCTATAGACCTAGTGCCGGGCGCTGAGCCTATCTCACAGCACGTTTATAGGATCAACAACAATAAGTTAGCAGAGCTGAAGAAACAGGTCGATGAGCTGGAGGACAAGGGCTTTATCTGATCTAGTTCTTCACCTTGGGGCGTGCCAGTTCTTTTTGTCCCGAAGAAGGATGGTACGGTACGTATGTGCATTGATTACAGGGTGCTCAACAACCTTACCATCAAGAACAAGTATCCTTTGCCAAGGATTGATGACTTGTTCGACCAGTTGAGCGGCACGAGGGTGTTCTCAAAGATCGACTTGCGTACCGGGTACTATCAGCTGAAGGTGAAGCGGGATGACATTTCGAAGACTGCATTTCGGACTCGCTATGGCCAGTATGAGTATACCGTCATGCCGTTTGGGTTGACCAACGCCCCGACGGTATTCATGAACTTGATGAACAAGGTATTTCATCAGTACCTTGACAAGTTCGTGGTGGTCTTCATTGATGACATTTTTATCTATTCGAAGACACCAGAGGAGCACGAGGAGCACCTGAGGATTGTGTTGGACACTCTCAGGAGGGAGCAGCTGTATGGGAAGCTGTCGAAGTGCGAGTTCTTCTTGGATCGCGTAGAGTTCCTAGGCCATATTGTCTCTGGCGAGGGGATTTCAGTTGATCCGAAGAAGATTTCTGCAGTGGAGTCCTGGTCTACGCCGAGCTCAGTAGCAGAGGTTCGGAGTTTTCTGGGTCTGGCAGGTTATTACCGGAGGTTCGTGCAGGACTTTTCCAGGATTGCCCAGCCGATGACCCGACTTACCAGGAAAGACGAGGAGTTTGTTTGGTCCGAGGAGTGCCAGGCCGCCTTCGAGGAGCTGAAGGCGAGGTTGACTACAGCTTCTATCTTGACGCTGCCATCTGGATCTGGTGGTTATACGATCTACAGTGATGCTTCAGGATATGGTTTGGGTTGTGTACTTCAGCATCACGGAAAGGTGATTGCCTATGCATCTAGGCAGTTACGTCCTCATGAGAGGAACTACCCTACCCACGATCTGGAGCTGGCAGCGGTCATCTTTGCTTTGAAGCTGTGGAAACACTATCTGTACGGAGAGCGAGTTGAGATCTATACAGATCACAAGAGCTTGAAGTACGTGTTTACCCAGAAGGAGTTGAATATGAGGCAGAGGCGATGGTTAGAGCTGATGAAGGATTTTGATATATCCTTACACTACCATCCAGGGAAGGCCAACGTGGTCGCGGATGCTTTGAGCAGGTATCCCGTGGCCATGTGTTTGACGATGGATCGTCACCTTCTGGAAGATCTGGAGAGTTTGGGCATAGAGGTGATAGTTTCTGGGTTTGAGGAGCAGATGTGGGGTCTCCAGGTGTAGTCAGAGCTGATGGACAGAGTCAGGGCAGCTCAGTTTGAGGATGAGGCTCTAAGGGTCATCAGGGAGCAGGTCCGGGCAGGACTGTTGGATGAGTTCTCTATAGCGGGAGATGGGTCGTTGAGGCATGGTACCAGATTGTGCGTACTGAGCGGAGGACTTCGGGAGGAGGTTCTTCAGGAGGCGCATCGTTCTCAGTACTCTATGCATCCAGGTGCCAACAAGATGTATAGAGACTTACGACAGCATGTTTGGTGGTATGGCATGAAACGCGAGGTGGCTCAGTTCGTTTCTAGATGCTTGGTGTGCCAGCAGGTGAAAGCCGAGAGGCAGAGACCCGGTGGATTGCTCCAGCCACTACCCATTCCTGAGTGGAAGTGGGAGCATATCACTATGGACTTTGTATCTGGGCTTCTGCGCTCTCCAGGAGGGAAGGATGCGATTTGGGTCATTGTTGATCGATTGACCAAATCGGCCCACTTTTTGCCTTTCAAGGTGGGTTTGTCTACGGAGAGGTTGGCCGATATGTACGTGCGACAGATAGTCCGATTGCACGTTCCAGTGAGTATAGTCTCGGATCGGGACAGCCGATTCACTTTCTACTTCTTGAGGAGTTTGCAGCTTAGCTTGGGCACATCGCTCAAGTTCAGTACCGCATACCACCCCCAGACAGACGGGCAGTCGGAGAGGACGATTCAGACCCTCGAGGATATGCTTCGTACCTGTGTCTTGGACTTCGAGGGATCTTGGGAGGACCACCTTCACTTGGTAGAGTTTGCTTACAACAACAGCTACCAAGCCAGTATAGAGATGTCACCTTTCGAGGCTCTATACGGACGGAGGTGCCGTACTCCCTTGTCTTGGGATGATGTCGGCGAGAGGGTTTTGCTTGGCCCTGAGATGGTAGTGGATGCTGCAGAGAAGGTCAGGGTTATCAGAGATAGACTTCGGGTGGCGCAGGATAGGCAGCGGCATTGGGCCGATAGCCACCGGAGGCCGTTGGAGTTTGAGGTATAGTTTAGATTTTTCTAGTATTTGAGTCTGATTGTGATTGTTTTAGAACAAGCTTTAAGCCTTGTGTTTTGTTCTAGGTTGATGATCTTGTGTTCCTGCAGATTTCTCCGACGCATGGCACGATTCGTTTTGGTGGCGGCGGGAAGCTTAGTCTACGATACATCGGACCCTTCCGTATCTTGGGCAGGGTCGGTGCAGTGGCTTACCGACTGGAGTTACCGCCCGCACTAGAGGGAGTGCACAACGTGTTCCACGTGTCGCAGCTGAGACGGTACATGGCAGATCCCAGTCACGTTTGGACCACTCCGAGATCGAAGTGGGATCGACACTCAGCTATCCAGAGAAGCCGGTTGAGATCTTGGACCGAAGAGAGAAGGTGCTCCGGAACCAGGTCATTTCCTTGGTTCGCGTTGCATGGAGGCACCACTCTCCAGGTGAGTCTACCTGGGAGAGAGATGATGACATGTGGGAGCGATTCCCATATCTCTTCGAGCCTTGAGGTAAATTCTTTCTTTTCCTTCCTTGCATGTTGTTGTGTTAGTTCTCATTCAATTTCGAGGACGAAATTCTTTTAAGGAGGGTAGATTTGTTATCCCCAGTTTTTGAATTAGGGGTATTTTCGTTATTTTCTAAGTTTTATAATTTTGGGAAATTTTATTTTGATTTTACATGATTTTTAGGGATTTGTTTGATTTAGTTTGAATTTTATCCAAATTGGACTTAAGTTGGAGACCCAGGTAGTCTGGACCATAGTGGGACCCACATACTAGCTGGGCTTGGCCCACATGCCATCCTAACTAGGCTAGAAACCAATAAACCATACCCCCATGGCTTAACTAGTCAATTAGAGGCTTAATTAGTCATTTAGAGTTAAACCAATTCAAACCGAACCAAACTAAGTCTATTGGGTGTGGAGGCCTAATGGGTCTCCACCCAAACCCATTAAACCCTCCCATGGCCGGACATATAGGCCACCTCCCCCTCCCCTTTGCTTCATCTCAAAGTAATCTCTCTCTCTTCATTTCACTCTTTTCTTTTGAAGCTTCTTATTCCTCAAGGAAATCAATTCTAGGTATGCTCATTAACCCCCATTAATTCCCTCTTTATCATTTATTCCTTCACAATAAATGTAGAGGAGACCATTCTCTACATTATGACCATAGCTTTTATAGGTTTTCCTAAAAACCTAGTTTAAGGATTTATTAGGGGTTTTCCTTTTTAGAGAGGAATATATACATGTGTATATATATATGTATTGTGTATGTGTGTAGAGGAGAGTGGTGGTGGTGGTGTCAGAGGAGAGTGTGTGTTTTAGTGTGTGTGTGTGTATATATATATTTACGTGTGTGTGTATGTATTTATATATATATAGATATGTGTGTGTGTGTGTGTATGTATTTATATATATATAGGTAGGAGTGTGTGTGTGAGTATCTATATATATATGTAGATGTGTTGTGTGTTTGAGAGTCTATATATATATATATATATATATATATATATATATATATATATATATATATATATATATATATATATATATAGATAGCTAGATGTTTAGATAAATATATAGATAGATAGATATATATATATAGAGGGGAAAAAAAAAATATATAGAGGGAGGGAATGAAGAGAATAAGAAGTAGCAGCAATAGCAGTAGGAAGCAGGAGCAGCAGCAGCAGCAGCAGCAGCATTAGCCATAGCATTGGCAGCAGCAGCAGTTAGCAGGAATAGCAGTAGGAGCAGCAGTATACGGAGAATAAGGAAAAGGAGACGGAGAATAAGACGGAGAATAAGAAGAAGGAGACGGAGAATAAGGAGAATAAGACGAAGAATACGACGGAGAATAAGGAGAAGTAGACGGAGAATAAGGAGAAGGAGACGGAGAATAAGACGGAGAATAAGAATAAGGAGAAGGGAAGAAAATAAGAGAAGGAGAAGGAGAAGGAGAAGGGAATGTAGGAAATCAAATTAGAGAGGGTTTGTGAGTGAGTCGAATTTAGGGAAAGGGTAAACTAAGATATTGGCCTACGGCCAAGATATGGGTTTCGGAGTTCAAGATGGACTCGGATATGGGTTGACTTCCAATGTTCTCCTATGACCAAGGTTGACCTAACTAGACTTGTCTTGACCTAGAATGACAGAATAGGATTTAATTTGATTTGACTTTACTTCCTAAACATAGTATTGATACGTCTTATTCTCTATAGGTTCTCGAGACGCTGCATTGGATCCAGTTGACATATTTTATCATATCACAGGCGAGTACATTCTCTGATAACTTTTTCCCAATTTATGATAACTGTTATGATTCATGTACTTAGTGTAGATATGCTTATTCCTGACACATGGTTCTCACGGATTGGTATTCCTGGATCTCGACGAGAGATGTTTCTCCTTCTTATGTTGGGATGTATTGTGCAAGCTTCCTTGTAGCTCTTGCACAATATGTGGTCACTGATTCTAGAGAAGACTTGCTCCCTTCTCATTAGAATCCCGTGCAGTGACGTGTCCTGTTTGGATCCATTCTACCAGTTGGGGGTAGGGAGAGTAGTAGCGTATTCCTGTGATCAAATCCATTCTTGCATTCTTGAACAGTGTTAGTCATATACCGCACTTATGACTAGCCAGGCCAGATTTTACAGGTTTCCAAGCCGGTCACAAGCTGAAACTACTACTCACACACATTGGATATATGGCTTACCTTGATTTGAGTACATACCATAATTCAGTTCTACTTTCCTGTTCTAGCTCTAGCTCTACAGCTTACCATGCCATGATACATATATGTACACTCCATGATTTTATTGTATATGCTCCATTTACAGTCTTATAGCTTTTATTCTATCTTGAGATCTGTTATGAGATATATGTACTCGTTCCATCCTGACCGGATGTCATGCCCCAGAACCAGAATACTAGAGAGCGGGGGAATGACTCAGTCAGCTACGTATTACGGGTAGATGAATACCGTATAATACGATCAATGCTGTCTAACCAGACGAGGGGGGTGCATACTACATGAAAGTCTTACTATGGTCACTTCACATCTATTGTCTCAATCATTCAAACAAGAAGCAAAAATAGAGAACATGTAAGATAAAGCAGTAAGGCGTCCCAAACGCTTAGTCAAAATATTCTTGAGATATGGCTTTACAAAACATAGCCAGATGGTATAGTAACATATACACAATTGTTATCAGCTGCAGTCTGACTTAGTTACAATTATGTAAAAGTAAGTGCAAGACAATTCGACTAATATGTCGGTGCCAAACGGCTAAGTATGAAGTAAATAACAAAACGAGCGGTGGAGTAAGGAACCCACTCGAGTCCTCCTACGATCATTTCCCTAGTATTGACCATCTTGGAGGTGGAAGTAAGCTGGATCCTCGGGGACCGGCTCTAAATCTGGCCATGCAAAACCAGAGAGGTTAGACCTCTAATAGCAAGTACCACAAGGAAGCACGATATGAAGGATTAAACCAGTAAGTAAGAGAATATAATAATAGATCTCTGCTTTCCACTAGGATTCACATAACATCACGACACTTCGAACCAACCTCCCAACCAAACAAGGACAGAAGTTGGCCCGTCATGTCCTGACATTCTGATCATCTCAGTTAGGCAACAGAGTAGGTACAGTACACAAACAAATCATCTTGAACGGCCAATCAACTCCTACGGCTTGCTATTGTGAGTCCCAAGTTATCCTAGAATTATACAAATAGGGATTCCTCAGTTCTTACCATGTGCGAGCAAGGCTAGTCTATCCAGTCAATCAATTGTGCCAATCATGAATTAGACGAGTCCCAGCGGGACGTCCGTCATCAATATACAATATACAATAATAATATAAGCAGATACCGCTCCCTGCCCGTGTGGCAGGTTTACAGTATCTGTGGGAACCAGCCGGCCTGTCGGGCACTACTAGTCCCAAGAGGGCTGCCATGTAAGAACTTGGAAATCCATTCTCTCCATGCCATCATTATTTTATTTGACTTAATAGTCCCTACGTTGAGTGAAATCCCATGCCGTGGATCATAGTCATTCAAATGAGTACTTTCGTACGGGGTACGATATGCGCAACTCTACAACGATACCCGTGCGGCTAGGTTGTAGGTCTTACATAGCGTAATGCAACAATCAAATCTAACCATGGAGTAATCATGCCTTGACCATAAGTACACATGTTACTTTTGTAAAATAAATAAATAAATAAATAAATTGAAGCCTGCATGTGCCTGTACGTCAATATTCGGGATCAGCCAGTCGATTACATGAACGTGTCTCATTCATTCAATTCAATAAGACGACTAGCCAGTCTCTTAGTTCCAACTAGGAACATATGATCAATTTTAGTCAAGATAACCATTATTATCAATGGTGACAAGGCATGAAAGTCAATTAGTATCAAATGGGGTCGAGTCTATAACTCTCAAGGTTAAGTTCCAATCTCACTGGGTATCCATAAACCAATCAAGATACAGGGCACGTTCTACATAACCATATCTATTAAAAATATTAACATGCCAAGATTATCGAGTTCATGCAAAAAGTATAAGGATATAATAGGAGAACTATCATGCCACCATTAAATGAATAACTTATAGAACAAATAGAAACACCCAGGTCAGGAAGTCACGCCAACAAGTCTAGGCTATGGCCAATAAGTCACGCCAACAAGTCTATGCTAAGGCCAACAAGTCACGCCAAGTCTAGTAGGTAGGAGTGAGCGTAATAACAGCGTGAGCGTGAAAAGTGGTTCACGTTGGCATGCACAGCGTGAGCGTGAAGGGTAATTCATGCACTCGTAACGTGAGCGTGAAAAGTAACTCACGCACGCACAGCGTGAGCGTGGAAAGTGAGCGTGGAAAATGATAAGAAATCCACGCACGCACGCAAAGATGTGATAAGAAATTCACGCACGCACACAAAGACGTGTGCGTAACTAAAATGTCACGCTGACACGCAAGAACGTGTGCGTGACTAAAAATTCACGCACTCATGTAAGAACGTGTGCGTGACTAAAAATTTACGCAAACACGTAAAGACGTGTGCGTGATTGAAAATTCACGCAGACACGTAAGAACGTGTGCGTGACTGAAAATTTACGCAGACACGTAAGAACGTGTGCGTGACTGAAAATTCATGCTGGCACGTAAGAACGTGTGCGTGACTGAAAATTCACGCTGGCACGTAAGAACGTATGCGTGACTGAAAATTCACGCAGACACGTAAGAACGTGTGCGCGACTGAACCTTCGTTCCAAGCCAGAAGTTCCCATGGTTCAGAATCCATGGACAACCGAGAATACACGCCAGGTTGGGAGATCAAAACCCATGAACAATCGAGAATACAACAACTTAGATCTAGAAGCAACAAGCCAAAGAAATCAAAAATGCTAAGTACTAAACTCTCTCAGGATCATGAGAGGAAGACAAATGAACCATAAAAATGGTTCTCCAAGTGGGAAGCAAGAAGCAAGATGTACTTGCCTGCTGTTGGTTGGTGGAAGAGAGTGGTGAGGAAGAAGAAGAAGTAATGGAGAAGGAGAGTTATGAGGAGAGAGAAGGAGATGGGGGCTTTAAATAGAAAGGGTGGTGGTAGGTGGGGTTCGGTTCATTGAACCACCATGAACCCGAGAAAAACCAGCCTAGGCCGAACCACAATAAGACTAAAGCAGAGAAGTTAAAAGCAAAAATAAAATACAGGAAATAAAATGCAGGAATAAAATTGCAGGAAATAAAATGCAGATAATTAATTAACATGAAATTAAAGAAATTTAAATACAGGATGATACATGATAAATATTAAATAAATATATATGAGTTGCACATGTATAAAAATACGCATTCTGGAAATGGGGAGTGACATCTCTACCCACCTTAGAAAAATTTCGTCCTCGAAATTTCAAGTCCAAGCAGGTAGAAATATCGGAGCTAAACTAATACAAGCAATTCTAGTGAGCAAGCAATCATTTTTACCATATCAAAAGCAAGTATTATATATGTAAATTCATCAATCCACGATATCAAGTAGCTCTACCCATGAGGTGATAAGCATGAAGAATCAGGACAATCAAGGTATACAGAAAGAGATATACCTTGTGAGTCAAACAGGTGTGGATACCGTGATCGGATATCATCCTCACGTTCCCACGTTGACTCTCCCAAGGAGTGATGACCCCAAGCAACACGGACAAGACTAATTGTTCGGTTCTTGAGTACCTTCTCTCTTCGGTCCAAAATAGACACAGGCTGTTCCTCGTAAGACAGGTTGGTACCAACAACCAGCTCAGAATGATCGAGGATATGGCTTGGGTCCGATACATACCTACGTAATTGAGATACATGAAACATGTCATACACCTCTCGTAACGAAGGTGGGAGGGATAAACGATAAGCAACATCGCCTATCCGATCAAGGATAACAAATGGGCCCACGTACCGCGGACTCAATTTCCCGCGAACGCCAAATCTAATGACCCCACGAGTAGGTGAGATCCGTAAGAATACGTGGTCCCTAACAGAGAACTCTAACGGCCTACGATGCTGGTCCGCCCAATGACGATGCCGGTCCTGCACAACTCGAAGTCGCTCTCTAATTTCCTTAACCACTTCAACCGTCTGAACAATCATTTCTGGGCCTAACATCTTCCTCTCCCCGATATCATCCCATGCAAGCGGTGACCTGCACTTCTTACCATATAGTGCTTCGAATGGCGCCATCTGGATACTGGCTTGATAACTATTATTGTATGAGAACTCGACTAAGTGCAGGTGACTCTCCCAAGACCCTCCAAAATCTGGAGTGCAAGCTCGCAACATGTCTTCTAAAGTCTGAATCGTTCTTTCTGATTGCCCATCCATCTGCGGATGGTAGGCCGTGCTAAATCTTAACTTGATACCCAGACTATGATGTAAGCTCTTCCAGAAATGTGATATAAAGCGGGTATCTCGATCCGACACAATACTGACAGGAACTCCATGCTGCCTGACTATCTGTTGCATATACAACTCTGCCAACTTTTCTGTAGAGTGCCCTACTCTGAAAGGAAGAAAATGTGCTACCTTCGTAAGACGGTCCACTATTACCCAAATAGCGTCCTTACCACTTGGTGATCTCGGTAAACCGGTCACAAAGTCCATTGTAATATGTTTCCATTTTCATTCCGGAATAGGAAGCGGTTGTAATAACCCAGCTGGCCTCTGTTGTTCTGCCTTCACTTGCTGACATACCAAGCAACGGAAAACAAATCTAGCTATCTCCCTCTTCATCCCGTTCCACCAGAAATGCTGCTTGATATCTTGGTACATCTTGGTCCCTCCAGGATGAATAGAATACTGAGAACTGTGAGCTTCTGCCATAACTTTCTGTCTGATATCTCCACTAGGCACACATAGACGTGATCCAAACCTAAGTGTACCATCTTCATGAATTCTCATCTCCTTCCTGAGTCCTGACTCATATTCTGCCCTAAGCTTCTGAATCCTCGGGTCCTATGCCTGAGCTGCCTTGATCCTGCCTACCAAGTCGGATTGAACTTGCAGACTTGTTAGAACTCCTACATCACTAGGAAGTATAACTTCGATGCCCATCTCCTGAAGGTCTTCTAAGATATACCTCTGTGTTGTCAACATAAATGCGCCGCCTCTCCTGCTAAGAGCGTCTGCTACTACATTAGCCTTGTCTGGATGATACTGAAGCTCCACGTCATAATCCTTAATCAACTCCAACCATCTTTTCTGCCTTATGTTCATCTCCTTCTGAGTAAAGATGTACTTCAGACTTTTATGGTCTGTGTACATGTCTACTCGGTCACCATATAAGTAATGCCTCTATAGCTTCAGAGTAAACACTACTGCCGCTAACTCCAAATCATGAGTTAGGTAATTCTTCTCGTGGTCCCGAAGCTGCCTAGATGTATATGCTATCACCTTCCCATGTTACATAAGGACACATCCAAGTCCTTTACCTGACGCATCACAATATACTGTAAAACCTCCGGGTCCAACTGGCAATGTAAGAATAGGTGCTGATATCAACTTCTGCTTCAAAGTCTCGAATGATGCCTGATATTCTGTCGACCAAACGAATGGTACATCCTTCCGGGTCAAGCGGGTCATGGGTGCTGAAAGCCTTGCAAAGTCTGACACAAACCTTCTGTAATATCCTGCCAATCCCAAGAAACTTCGCACATCTGCTACGGTCTTGGGCACTGGCCAACTTTCTACTGCTTCTATCTTCTTGGGATCTACTGCTACTCCAGCTCCTGATATGATGTGACCCAAAAATAAAATGTGATCCGACCAAAACTCACACTTGCTGAGCTTGGCATATAACTGGTTCTCTCTCAGAACCTGTAACACTTTCCTGAGGTGGTCTTTATGCTCCTCTTCACTAGCAGAGTATACGAGAATGTCGTCGAGAAATACAACGACAAACTGGTCTAAGTATGGCATAAAGATGCGATTCATCAAATCCATGAATATTGCTGGAGCATTGGTCAAACCAAACGACATTACTAAGAATTCATAATGCCCATACTTTGACCTGAATGCTGTCTTGGGAATATCTTCCTTTCGAACCCTCACCTGATGGTACCCTGAACGAAGATCTATCTTGGAGAAAACTCTAGCTTTGCTCAACTGATCAAATAAGTCGTCGATCCTGGGTAATGGGTACTTGTTCTTCACTGTTGTCGCGTTAAGCTTCCTGTAGTCAATGCACAATCTGGATGACCCATCCTTCTTCCCCACAAGTACCACTGGTGCTGCCCAGGGTGACACGCTAGCTTGGATGAACTTTTTCTCCTTCAGTTCCTCTATGTGCTGATATACCTTGGCCTGCTCTGAATTCGCCATTCTGTAAACTCGATCTGATATCGGTTTAGTTCTTGGTGCCAATTCTATACTGAACTTAATATCCCTAACCGGTGGTAGACCTGGAAGTTCTTCAGGAAATACGTCTAGAAACTCTTCAACTACCTTCGAAATCTGAACTTCTTCCAATGTCGTTACTACTCCCTGCTCTTGTTGAGTTGCCCCTGATCTGACTAAGGTGAACTGCTTCATGCCTGAAATATCAAAAGATACACTCCCTCTACGACAATCTATTGTCGCATGACTGTCTTTCAGCCAGTCCATGCCTAAGATAACGTCGAAATTTCCAACAGGAAATTCTATCAACCGGGCGGGTAAGGAATGCCCGCAAACTACAACGCTACATGCTAAAATAACTCTACTAACTCCTACGAGCCCATTACCAGTGAGTATATTCAACCTCCCTGGCAATGCCTCAAACTCCATTCCTAGTCGTGTCGCAAATTGTACAGATATAAATGAATGGGATGCTCCCGAATCAAACAATGCTACTGCGAGATATGAGGCGACGAGAATGTTACCTGCCACAACATCTTTCGATGCCAATGCCTCTTCCAAGGACAGAGTGAATGCTTGCCCTCGACCTCCTTGCTGGTTTCCATGCTGCGGCCTAGCCTGATGCTGTTGCTGGCCCCTTCCTTGATGATGCTGGGGTGGTCTATGCTGGTGTTGCTGCATCGGCGGCCCCTGCTGCCGAAACATCTGAGCCTGCGGCATTAACGGATGCTGTGCCAACGGCCTTACTGCCACCGCTGGTCCTCGATACTGGCCTGTCCCTGGTGCTGGCAGAGCAGGAAACTGCTGCCCTGGTCCTCCTGACCTCGAATTCATAGGACATGTGGTAATCCGATGGTCTGGATTTCCACATATCAGACACAGTCCATTCAATGTCCGACACACATCTCTAGTGTGCCCCATCTTCCCACAATAAGTGCAGTCCGCCGGGGGTTGCTGGTTCTTCCTCTGTTGCTGTTGCTGCTGCCTGGGTGGTGGTGCTGGTCCTCGTATCGCCACATCGTAGATACGAATGCCAGTGGATGGTGCTGTTGTTCGGGGCGCTGCTCCCCCTCCTCCTTTAATCTGACTGTGGGATCTCTTCTGACCCCCAGTCATTGTCGCAAGCCTCTGAATGGTGATCTCATGCCTTCGAGTTGCCGTCAATACTTCGTCAAAAGTTTGGTAATTGTGCCCCTCTATCAATTGCAAGAGTTCAAGATGAAACCCTTGCTGAAACCTCATGGCCCTCTGGCTCTCTGTTGCTACCATCTCTTGGGCGAATCTACTCAATCTGCAGAACTCCGCTGCATAAGCATCTACAGTCTTGCCGGCCTGCCTGAGGTTGATAAACTTCTGTTGTAGCTCAAACCGTGCCACAACTCCATAGTACTTGGTCTTGAATCTTACAGTGAAATCGTCCCAAGCCACAGGACGTCTGATGCCCACTTCTTCTGATTTCCACCAATCACGTGCGAGATCCTGAAGTAACAACTTTACTAGATCCACACGTTCTTCTGCCGGTACCTTAGCTGCTGTCAGAATAGCCTCAATATCCTTAAGCCATGTATCTGCTGAGATGGCATCCTCCGTGCCCTCGAAACGGCGGGGGTTGTACTTGTAAAACCTGGCTGATGCTCCTGAATCAGTCCTCACTCCTCTTTCCAAAGCCGTCTATAATCCTTGGTTGAGCAACACATTCTGCTCTTGTAGCTGAGTGTGCATGCGCTGCTGGGCCAACATCTGATGTTGCTGAGCAGCCATCATTCCTCTCATGATCTCCAGAAGGGCTGGTGTGTCCACTTGGGTAGGTGGAACTGTTGGTGGTGGTGGAACATCCGGATACTGCGATCCAGCTGCTGCTTCTACTATCACTTCTTCTTGGATAGCCTCCTGAGGTGAGACTGGCCCTTGTTGCTGACCAACCTGGTCATGTTGCCCATGTTGCCCCTGCTGTTGTCCAGCTCTGACCGATGCGGACGAAGTGCCCCTAAGAAAAGGGACAAGAGAACAATCAAACAACCGGACATGAAGGATCAATGAAGTCAAAGGATAACGAAATGTCAAGCAAGGGTTGAGAATAACGAATCATGAGATCAAGGGGGGAACACATGTGATTGAGACATCCTATAAATCAAAATACCCCACAAGTTTGAAATCAGACCTGCATGGGCCACCACTAAAACCTTGTCACGCCCTAGAACCAGAATACTGGAGAGCGGAGGAATGACTCAGCCAGCTACGTATTACGGGTAGATGAATACCGTATAATACGATCAATGCTGTCTAACCAGACGAGGGGGGTGCATACTACATGAAAGTCTTACTATGGTCACTTTACATCTATTGTCTCAATCATTCAAACAAGAAGCAAAAATAGAGAACATGTAAGATAAAGCAGTAAGGCATCCCAAACGCTTAGTCAAAATGTTCTTGAGATCTGGCTTTACAAAACATAGCCAGATGGTATAGTAACATATACACAATTGTTATCAGCTGCAGTCTGACTTAGTTACAATTATGTAAAAGTAAGTACAAGACAATCCGACTAACATGTCGGTGCCAAACGGCTAAGTATGAAGTAAATAACAAAATGAGCGGTGGAGTAAGGAACCCACTCGAGTCCTCCTGCGATCATTCCCCTAGTATTGACCATCTTGGAGGTGGAAGTAAGCTGGATCCTCGGGGACCGGCTCTAAATCTGGCCATGCAAAACCAGAGAGGTTAGACCTCTAATAGCAAGTACCACAAGGAAGCACGATATGAAGGATTAAACCAGTAAGTAAGAGAATATAATAATAGATCTCTGCTTTCCACTAGGATTCACATAACATCACGACACTTCGAACCAACCTTCCAACCAAACAAGGACAGAAGTTGGCCCGTCATGTCCTGACATTCTGATCATCTCAGTTAGGCAACAGAGTAGGTACAGTACACAAACAAATCATCTTGAACGGCCAATCAACTCCTACGGCTTGCTATTGTGAGTCCCAAGTTATCCTGGAATTATACAAATAGGGATTCCTCAGTTCTTATCATATGCAAGCAAGGCTAGTCTATCCAGTCAATCAATTGTGCCAATCATGAATTAGACGAGTCCCAGCGGGACGCCCGTCATCAATATACAATATACAATAATAATATAAGCAGATACCGCTCCCTGCCCGTGTGGCAGGTTTACAGTATCTGTGGGAACCAGCCGGCCTGTCGGGCACTACTAGTCCCAAGAGGGCTGCCATGTAAGAACTCGGGGATCCATTCTCTCCATGCCATCATTATTTTATTTGACTTAATAGTCCCTACGTTGAGTGAAATCCCATGCCGTGGATCATGGTCATTCAAATGAGTACTTTCGTACGGGGTACGATATGCGCAACTCTACAACGATACCCGTGCGACTAGGTTGTAGGTCTTACATAGCGTAATACAACAATCAAATCTAACCACGGAGTAATCATGCCTTGACCATAAGTACACATGTTGCTTTTGTAAAATAAATAAATAAATAAATTGAAGCCTGCATGTGCCTGTACGTCAATATTCAGGATCAGCCAGTCGATTACATGAACATGTCTCATTCATTCAATTCAATAAGACGACTAGCCAGTGTAGCGCCCCGCTTTCGATAGGCGACGGAACTTCATAATATGCTAGCGCCGAGTCAGATCGGCCGGGAACTTAGATGGCCATCTGACTCGATCGCTAAGCTTGGTAAACGTTAACGCCTTGCGGCATCGATTCAATTCGATTTGGACGGAAGATACGAGAATCGATCTAACTAATGGAACGACTTCTGTTGGAACAAGTCCTAGATGCAACGGGCTGCGTCTCGGCGCGCGAGCTCTCTATAAGAGTCCCTTCGACGGGACCGGACCGCTGTATAGTTTTCTTGGAGCTTTGTCGTTGGGCTTGATTGAAGTGCTTTCGCGTCGTTTTCAAGGATGCAATTACAAATTTTGATGCAAGGGGAAAAGAAGAAAATCTAACAAAGTGTTGATGCATTGCAGGAGCTCGCGTAACTAAGGATTGACGTTGCGTAGCGCTTCGACGACCTGCACGAAGCCAAGTAATCGGTGGGTGATTCGGCCTTCTTTTCTATTCTGTCCCGCAAACTTATTCCTTGCTTCGAATCCATTCAAATCGAACGATGCCAAGTTAATTGCATGCCAATCCACTAAGTCAAGAACTCGGGAAAAATGTATCGATTTACAAATACAAGTTTTTCACATAAACCAAAAAGTTTAAGGTTTACAGAAAAAGATAGACTATTTCAAGTGCTGCAAAATATTATGAAACGTTGAACATGGGTTTTGATGCCTCGGACAATTTGGTGCCTACGGGACGCTAAATCGAGTGTATGGCTTCGGGGAAAATGAATCGATGCATAAGTTGCCATAAATGATAATGTCGTTGAATACTGTCCGCGCTATATAAAACGGTTTGCATGCATTAAACTGTTCGCACATAGGCATGGTCATGGACAGCTTGTGCACAAGTTCGATTCCTCGAAATGGTATCCGGGGCATCGGAACCGATTCGACCTAGGAGGAATAATTTATCGTGCTTCGGCGCGATGCATGCGGGACCTTCAGTAAGGCTTGCAACCTAGGCTGAAAGGGTAGCGTCGCATGCCAACTTCGATTAAGTCCCTCGTGGTGCGTAGCACCAATGACCGCATATAAGATAGTTTCATGCTCATCTATTGTCTTATGCAGGGTAAATATTATCTATGTTTTCATGCAGGGACGAGCACGGCCGTGGTAAGAAATATGATAAACTGCGATGTTATGTTGTATGCTTAATACTCAAAGACGGCTATCGAATATGAACTGAATTCATTTAGTTCTAATAGAAAGACAACTCTAAAGCATGCCTATCCTAACAATCAGAGTCGGTTTAGACGAGTTGGTTCGTCTCGTCCACTTAGCAAGTGTGCTAATCCCCTCCCCCAATTTTCCCAGGTGCGGCGGGCGCTCTAACCTAAAACGAAGCTGAAGTGCGGAGAGGTGTTTTGAAGCTCTTCCTATACTGAAGTATTTTGAAGCCAATTCAAGTCGACGGCTTATGTATAAAGGGGCGAATGTATGGGACGGCAAGCGTAGTTCAGGCAACTTGTCGAATGTATTCTCTTTATGTTTTCAATCAATGTAGCCGCAACGGCATCCAATGTAATTACGACTTGCACTTCGTTGCAAGCTATAAATGAAAAGCATTTCTATCTTCCTATACTGCGTCTTAAATTCTGATGTGATTTGTGAAGTTTCAACTTGGCGTATTTATATCAAAAGATAACCGTTTGAGAACTTGTCATCTTGCCTTGCACGAGCGCAACTCCAGGCTCGTGCGGCATCACGCCTTAGCGAGGACGATCGAATCAGCAAAATTAACATCGGGGACGAACGTTGCCGACTCGGGGCGTGACAAATTGGTATCAGAGCACAGTTATGTTTCCTCGGATTTTTGAAATATGTTTCATTGTTGGAATGTCCGTTGCGATGGCTCGATTGAATGCTTGTCGGCATGCTGCATGAAATACAAGTTCCATACAGGTAAGCCCGTAGATATTTTGAAAAATACTAACGGGTTTACACTGTTTGTAGGAATGACTAAGCGAGATAAAAAAATCGCCGGCCCAACAACCCAAACTGTAGATAGTACGTCGAGCACAAAAAGCACCGAGCCTAGCGAGACGACTATGCAGAAGATGCTACAGTTGATGGAACTGCAGCAGCAGCAGCTTCAGACACAATTCAAAGCTCAATTTGAGGCACAACAAAGACAGATGAATGCCCTGACTCAGATAGTGAGCAGAATGGCGGGCAATAGCAAGACGACGGACGAAGAGCCCGAGGAAAAGCAAGGCGACCAAGAAGAAGACGAGGAGGAAGATGGCTCCCCGCAAATGATGAACTCCCCTTCCATGTTCAAAGTGAAGGAGTTCCGCAAAATGAATCCGCCGAAGTTCAACGGCCGAGCAGAGCCCGACGTGAATGTGGGATGGCTCGCAGAGATAGAGGACTTGTTCGATCTCCTCTGCATCGAAGGGTCCCAGAGGGTGGCCTGTGCGGCGCTGCAATTACAACTACGAGCACATGATTGGTGGGCGGCGAAGAAACAAGGGATCTGTGAAGCCGATTCCAACAAAAAGATCTCTTGGGAAATGTTCAAGACGGCCTTCCTTGAGCAGTACGTTCCTCGCGCCATCCGCCGACAAAAGGCAGATGAGTTCATGATGTTGAAACAGGGGAATATGAGTGTCGAAGATTATGATGCAAGCTTCTCGAAACTTGCAAAATTTGCTGGCGCCTTCCTGCCCAACAAAGAAGAATGGTGCGAGCGTTTTCAGCAAGGCCTCAACGAAGAACTACGTAGGGACGTCATGAACCAACGGTGCCAAACTTATCGTGAATCCTACGAAGCCGCACTTGATAGCGAGCGAATCTTTGGCCGTATGTCACAAAGGGCCGTGCCTGTCGTTCGCAACAACTTCAACAAGCGTCCTAACGACGCCGGGGGATCGGGAGTATCAAAACGTCCAAACACAATTGATAACCGAGGCCATGGCGGACCACACTGCTATAGATGCGGTAAGAACGGGCATCGAGATCCCGATTGTAAACTGAGAACATGTTTCAAGTGTGGCGAGCTAGGCCACGTAGCAACGTTTTGCCCGCTGAGAGTCCAGAATCAACATAACCCACCGAGGAACGTCCCGAACCCGCATAAAGCGCCGATACTGCAAGGCACAAATGCGGTGCCCGTCAACCAGCAGAACCAACGCCACGGAGCTCAAGGCCGAGTTTATGCCTTAACTCGGGACGAGGCGCACGCGTCCGATACTGTTGTAATAGGTATATTACTCTACAAAAGTATACCTGCACGAGTCCTATTCGATTCGGGTGCGACGCATAGCTTTATATCTGCTGATTTTGCGAAAGAAAATAAAATAACCATGCAATCACTAGATATAAATATTAGCGTTAGCACTCCGTCGGGAGTCGATATGCCTGCGAACTTTATTTGTAGGGATGGCCACATTTGCGTCGGGGGAAGATATCTATCCTTGGATGCCGTCGTGCTAGACATCAAAGACTACGACATAATCCTGGGCATGGATTGGTTGGGCGCTTGTCGTGCAACGATCGAGAGAAGAGAGTAGTGTTTCGTCTCCCTGGCGAGACGGAGTTCTCATATTCGTGCGGTACGGCCTCGAAGACGGCGATGATGGTATCGGCAATCTCGGCAAGGCGTATGCTGCGTTCCGGCTGCGCGGGATACTTGGCATCAGTTCGAGACACGCGGACGGATAATACAAACACAATGCAGACTGATGTTGTGGCAGACTTTCCCGACGTTTTTCCTGACGAGATGCCCGGGATGCCGCCAGATCGAGAAATCGAATTCAGCATCGACACCTTTCCGGATACGCGGCCGATATCAAAGGCGCCTTACCGAATGGCTCCAGCAGAACTGAAGGAGCTGAAGGTGCAATTACAAGAGTTGCTAGACCGCAGATTTATTCGCCCTAGCGTCTCTCCGTGGGGAGCTCCCGTACTGTTCGTGAAGAAGAAAGATGGGTCGTTGCGGCTATGCATCGACTATCGGGAACTCAACAAGGCGACCGTGCGGAACAAGTATCCTTTGCCGCGAATCGACGACTTGTTTGACCAACTGCAAGGCGCGGCGATATTTCAAAAATCGATCTTCGTTCAGGCTATCATCAGTTGAAGATCAAGTCCGACGACATATCGAAGTCTGCCTTCCGCACTCGATATGGTCATTACGAATTCCTCGTCATGCCGTTCGGTTTGACGAATGCCCCTGCCGCTTTCATGGATCTGATGAACCGAGTCTTCCGACCTCAAATAGATAAATTTGTAGTCGTATTCATCGACGATATCCTTGTCTACTCAAAGAATCGGGAAGAGCACGCGGAACATTTGAAGACGGTACTGCAGATTCTGCGTGAAAACAAATTGTACGCCAAGCAGAGTAAGTGCGAGTTCTGGATGAGTAGCGTGACATTCCTTGGGCACGTAATCTCTGCCGAAGGTGTCGCGGTGGACCCAAAGAAGATTGATGCGGTGGTGGATTGGAAACGACCTGCCTCGGCTAGCGACATTCGAAGCTTCCTGGGCTTAGCGGGCTACTATCGTAGATTCGTGCGAAGCTTCTCAAAACTAGCGTCGCCTCTGACTCGCCTCACCCAGAAGGGAGTAGTATTCGAATGGAGCGACGACTGTGAATCCAGCTTTCAAGAGTTGAAGCAACGGCTCGTCTCAGCTCCAATCCTTGTACTTCCAGACGGTCCCGAAGGCTTTCAGATATTCAGCGACGCGTCAGGAACTGGCCTCGGGTGCGTACTCATGCAGAGAGACAAAGTCATCTCCTACGCTTCACGGCAGTTGAAGCAGCACGAGAAAAATTACCCGACGCACGACTTAGAATTGGCGGCGATCGTCTTTGCATTGAAGTTATGACGGCACTATCTCTATGGTGTAGCATGCAGAATCTACACAGATCATAAAAGCCTGAAGTACTTGTTCACGCAACGGGAACTCAACCTACGGCAGCGACGATGGCTCGAACTCATAAAAGATTACGAGCTAACGATCGAGTACACGCCGGGCAAGGGAAACGTGGTGGCCGACGCACTCAGCAGAATGTTTATGGGAACACTGGCCATAAACAAGGAAATACGGCGAGACCTTGAAGCGATGGGTATCAAACTCGGAATTGAGTATCGACACCTGCACCTAGCTCAACTGAAGTTAGGATCGAGCCTACTTAGCAAGATAAAGACCGCACAGGAGGACGACTCATTCCTGAAGAAGATGTGCGAGCTGATTTCAACGGAAAGGGCGACTGACTTTGCGGAAGACGGAGACGGGACGATGCGACTAAAGGGAAGGCTCTGCATTCCTGAAACTGTCGAACTCAGAAAAGAAATTCTGACGGAGGCGCATTATGCGAAGTACTCGTTACATCCTGGGAGCACCAAGATGTACAAGGACTTGCGCACAAACTTTTGGTGGCACGGCATGAAGAAAGACGTGGCTACATTCGTATCACAATGCATGGCGTGTCAGCAGGTGAAGGCGGAACACCAGAGGCCCGGCGGAGAGCTGCAGAACATCCCCATTCCCGAGTGGAAGTGGGACAATATCTCGATAGATTTCATTGTGGGATTTCTGAAGACGCCGCGGGGGAATGACGCGATTTGGGTCATTGTTGATAGATTGACCAAGTCGGCTCACTTCATCGCAATTAAAGTAGGATGGAGCGTCGATCGGTTAGCACAAATCTACGTCGATGAGATTGTTCGACTGCACGGGGTGCCGGCCTCAATAATTTCGGACAGAGACGGGCGATTCCTATCGCGTTTCTGGACGAGCCTCCAAGCGGCGATGGGAACCAAACTGAACTTTAGTTCGGCGTACCATCCCCAAACAGACGGACAGACGGAGAGGGTGAATCAAATCCTAGAAGACATGCTGCGTCTGTGTGCGATCGACCTAAAGACTAGTTGGGATACGCATTTGCCGCTTGCGGAGTTTGCGTATAACAACAGTTATCAGTCGAGTATTCAGATGGCTCCATACGAAGCGCTCTACGGGAGGAAGTGCCGTTCGCCGATATGCTGGGATGACGTCGGAGAGCGACAAGTGCTGGGACCGGAACTGGTGGAGCAGGCCGTCGAAAAGGTCCGCTTGATTCGAGATAGACTCCGCATCGCACAAAGTCGACAAAAGAGCTACGCAGATCTTCGTCGACGACCGCTAGAGTTTTTGGCCGGGGACCATGTGTTTCTGAAAGTAACGCCCATGCGCGGAGTGATGCGGTTCGGTGTTAAAGGCAAATTGAGCCCGAGATTTGTAGGCCCCTTCGAGATCATTGAGCGAGTTGCGACGGTTGCTTATCGGATCGTGCTACCTCCTGCCTTAGCCGATGTGCACGATGTTTTCCACGTTTCACAACTTCGAAAATACGTACACGATCCAAGTCATGTGGTTAGCTTCGATCAGTTGGAGCTACGTACTGACTTGTCTTACTCGGAGGAGCCTATTCAAATTTTGGACCGTAAGGAAAAGGTGCTACGAAATCGGTCGATGTCCTTGGTCCGCGTGCTTTGGCGGAACCATACAGTCGAGGAGTCGACGTGGGAGATGGAGGCGGAGATGAAGGAGAAGTACCCTGCGTTGTTCGTCTAAATTAAGGTCCGACCCTTGTTCTTAAGTTTCGGGACGAAACTTTTTCTTAGTGGTATATTATGTAGCGCCCCGCTTTCGATAGGCGACGGAACTTCATAATATGCTAGCGCCGAGTCAGATCGGCCGGGAACTTAGATGGCCATCTGACTCGATCGCTAAGCTTGGTAAACGTTAAAGCCTTGCGGCATCGATTCAATTCGATTTGGACGGAAGATACGAGAATCGATCCAACTAATGGAACGACTTCTGTTGGAACAAGTCCTAGATGCAGCGGGCTGCGTCTCGGCGCGCGAGCTCTCTATAAGAGTCCCTTCGACGGGACCGGACCGCTGTATGGTTTTCTTGGAGCTTTGCCGCTGGGCTTGATTGAAGTCCTTTCGCGTCGTTTTCAAGGATGCAATTACAAATTTCGATGCAAGGGGAAAAGAAGGAAATCTAACAAAGTGTTGATGTATTGCAGGAGCTCGCGTAACTAAGGATTGACGTTGCGTAGCGCTTCGACGACCTGCACGAAGCCAAGTAATCGGTGGGTGATTCGGCCTTCTTTTCTATTCTGTCCCGCAAACTTATTCCTTGCTTCGAATCCATTCAAATCGAACGATGCCAAGTTAATTGCATGCCAATCCACTAAGTCAAGAACTCGGGAAAAACGTATCGATTTACAAATACAAGTTTTTCACATAAACCAAAAAGTTTAAGGTTTACAGAAAAAGATAGACTATTTCAAGTACTGCAAAATATTATGAAACGTTGAACATGGGTTTTAATGCCTCGGACAATTTGGTGCCTACGGGACGCTAAATCGAGTGTATGGCTTCGGGGAAAATGAATCGATGCATAAGTTGCCATAAATGATAATGTCGTTGAATACTGTCCGCGCTATACAAAACGGTTTGCATGCATTAAACTGTTCGCACATAGGCATGGTCATGGACAGCTTGTGCACAAGTTCGATTCCTCGAAACGGTATCCGGGGCATCGGAACCGATTCGACCTAGGGGGAATAATTTATCGTGCTTCGGCGCGATGCATGCGGGACCTTCAGTAAGGCTTGCAACCTAGGCTGAAAGGGTAGCGTCGCATGCCAACTTCGATTAAGTCCCTCGTGGTGCGTAGCACCAATGACCGCATATAAGATAGTTTCATGCTCATCTATTGTCTTATGCAGGGTAAATATTATCTATGTTTTCATGCAGGGACGAGCACGGCCGTGGTAAGAAATATGATAAACTGCGATGTTATGTTGTATGCTTAATACTCAAAGACGGCTATCGAATATGAACTGAATTCATTTAGTTCTAATAGAAAGACAACTCTAAAGCATGCCTATCCTAACAATCAGAGTCGGTTTAGACGAGTTGGTTCGTCTCGTCCACTTAGCAAGTGTGCTAATCCCCTCCCCCAATTTCCCCAGGTGCGGCGGGCGCTCTAACCTAAAACGAAGCTGAAGTGCGGAGAGGTGTTTTGAAGCTCTTCCTATACTGAAGTATTTTGAAGCCAATTCAAGTCGACGGCTTATGTATAAAGGGGCGAATGTATGGGACGGCAAGCGTAGTTCAGGCAACTTGTCGAATGTATTCTCTTTATGTTTTCAATCAATGTAGCCGCAACGGCATCCAATGTAATTACGACTTGCACTTCGTTGCAAGCTATAAATGAAAAGCATTTCTATCTTCCTATACTGCGTCTTAAATTCTGATGTGATTTGTGAAGTTTTAACTTGGCGTATTTATATCAAAAGATAACCGTTTGAGAACTTGTCATCTTGCCTTGCACGAGCGCAACTCCAGGCTCGTGCGGCATCACGCCTTAGCGAGGACGATCGAATCGGCAAAATTAACATCGGGGACGAACGTTGTCGACTCGGGGCGTGACAGCCAGTCTCTTAGTTCCAACTAGGAACGCATGATCAATTTTAGTCAAGATAACCATTATTATCAATGGTGACAAGGCATGAAAGTCAATTAGTATCAAATGGGGTCGAGTCTATAACTCTCAAGGTTAAGTTCCAGTCTCACTGGGTATCCATAAACCAATCAAGACGCAGGGCACGTTCTACATAACCATATCTATTAAAAATATTCACATGCCAAGATTATCGAGTTCATGCAAAAAGCATAAGGATATAATAGGAGAACTATCATGCCACCATTAAATGAATAACTTATAGAACAAATAGAAACACCCAGGTCAGGAAGTCACGCCAACAAGTCTAGGCTAGGGCCAATAAGTCACGCCAACAAGTCTATGCTAAGGCCAACAAGTCACGCCAAGTCTAGTAGGTAGGAGTGAGCGTAATAACAGCGTGAGCGTGAAAAGTGGTTCACGTTGGCACGCACAGCGTGAGCGTGAAGGGTAATTCACGCACTCATAACGTGAGCGTGAAAAGTAACTCACGCACGCACAGCGTGAGCGTGGAAAGTGAGCGTGAAAAATGATAAGAAATCCACGCACGCACGCAAAGACGTGATAAGAAATTCACGCACGCACACAAAGACGTGTGCGTAACTAAAATGTCACGCTGACACACAAGAACGTGTGCATGACTAAAAATTCACGCACTCATGTAAGAACGTGTGCGTGACTAAAAATTCACGCAAACACGTAAAGTCGTGTACGTGACTGAAAATTCACGCAGACACGTAAGAACGTGTACGTGACTGAAAATTCACGCAGACACGTAAGAACGTGTGCGTGACTGAAAATTCACGCTGGCACGTAAAAACGTGTGCGTGACTGAAAATTCGCGCTGGCACGTAAGAACGTGTGCGTGACTGAAAATTCACGCAGACACGTAAGAACGTGTGCGTGACTGAACCTTCGTTCCAAGCCAGAAGTTCCCATGGTTCAGAACCCATGGACAACCGAGAATACACGCCAGGTTGGGAGATCAAAACCCATGAACAACCGAGAATACAACAACTTAGATCTAGAAGAAATAAGCCAAAGAAATAAAAAATGCTAAGTACTAAACTCTCTCAGGATCATGAGAGGAAGACAAATGAACCATAAAAATGGTTCTCCAAGTGGGAAGCAAGAAGCAAGATGTACTTGCCTGCTATTGGTTGGTGGAAGAGAGTGGTGAGGAAGAAGAAGAAGTAACGGAGAAGGAGAGTTATGAGGAGAGAGAAGGAGATGGGGGCTTTAAATAGGAAGGGTGGTGGTAGGTGGGGTTCGGTTCATTGAACCACCATGAACCCGAGAAAAACCAGCCTAGGCCGAACCACAATACGACTAAAGCAGAGAAGTTAAAAGCAGAAATAAAATACAGGAAATAAAATGCAGGAATAAAATTGCAGAAAATAAAATGCAGATAATTAATTAACATGAAATTAAAAGAATTTAAATACAGGATGATACATGATAAATATTAAATAAATATATATGAGTTGCACATGTATAAAAATACGCATTCTGGGAACGGAGAGTGACACCGGATATGTTGAAACTATTGCAGATGCAGATGAGGACTATTATTGCACTTACTACGGTCCACCGGACGTAGTGGGTTTAGAGACAGATACCCTAGACCCGCAGGGTGCAATACTGCAGGGCGAGACACTGCCTGTCCTGTAGATAGAGTAGGTCTTTTGTACTGGACCTTGTCTCCAGTTACTCTTGAGACTGTTATTGTTTTGTTTAGTATTAGAGACTTTGGACTTAGACTTGTATATTCTTTGTGTTTGGACTTGACAGGTTATATTTTATTGTCGTGTTGTCTTTATCTTTCAGTATTTACTTTATCATCTTAGAGTTGTGATTGAGCACTCATATATTATCATTGCTTGTCCTCCGTTCGGAGTTGACCATATTCTCGACAGGTTTTTGGTATTATATAAACTGTTGTTAGAGTAGTAAACCTACAGCGTTCCACGTCATTTTTACGGTGTGGGCTGGGCGTTGTTACGCACACGTGCCCTTACAGCGGGTGCGGGTCGTGACAGCTAGAGCCCACTCCAGCCCCCTATGTAGTTCTGTCCCTAGCTGTTAGATGTAAAGATCATCGATAGTGGCCTTTATTGGCCAACGCTCCCTCGTATGCATACATGTATAGAATGTCATACTTGGCATACTACCTCAAGTACCGGTATGTACAAATTGGTCTGCGTAGCAATGGATTATTTCATAAAGTGGACCGAGACACTCGAACAAGGACAAATATTTAGAATTTCATCTAAAAAATATAATATAAGAATATTACAATAAGAGAGGACGGGGTTTGACTCGATGAAAAAGTTATTCGCCAACATTCAATTCTTCTAGGTTCATCCTGGACCGATGCTGATTCTGACCCAAGACAGATCGAACAATAGTTGTGCACACAGAATTTGATTAAATGACTCATTTATCAAATTATAATTTTTTTTTTCTTGATTGCATTATTCTCAATAGACAATGAAGTTGTTGGCCATAATTCATGATTGTCCTTGGTTGCCACCTTTGGAAAAATTAAGAAAAAAAATATGCATGAACAGAGATTTGGGGGAGCAAATTTTTGGAAGGTCACAACATCAACATTTGCCAGCCTGCCTGACATCATCACCAAAACAAACAAAAACATAGTAAGCCACTCAAACTTCCCAAAATACCCCTACTGCCCGCCCTGCCCGCACTTTCCCTTCCTCCAAAACCACTCTCTTTTTTCCTCTCTCTCACAAGTGAAGAAAAAATGTCTCTTTTCTCTCCGGCGGTCAGCAGCAGGTCAACCCTGGGCAGCTGTCCGTCACTCCTCCGTCTCCCCCGGGCAGCTAGGGTTTCTTCCTAGGGTTTATCCGGAGCTCGATATTTCCCTCCAATGGAGCTCTGAAGAGGAGGAGCTAGGGTTAGGGTTTCGGGAGATGGGGGTGGGTCCGGAGGAGGGGAGGGTGGAGGCGTGGGGAAATGGCGGGAAGCCGGCGAAGAATGCGGCGACAGTGGCGAAGAAGCTGAAGGAGAGGGAGATCGAGGAGGGGGCCGCCACCGGCGGGTGCTGGGTGAAGTTCCGGCTGATGGGGAGCTGCATCTCGTCGAGATCCAAGGTCGACTCCTCCATCAGCAGCGCCATTACTCGTTTCGGTAAATCTCTCGTTTTTGTTTTGTTAGGGTTAGAATGTGGTCGCTCTCATGGCAAGAAAATGGACATTATCTTCAAATTCTCAATTTTTATTGTTGGTTGGTACTTCCTTATTGACTTTCTTAGGAAAGTTGATGTCTTGTTTGCTGTTTCGTGCAAAATGGGGAAAGATCTGTGGAATTCCTTAACTTGTAGTGCTTGTTGCAATTTATAAAAAAGTTAGGGTCTTGTTTGCTGTTTTTCTCAAAATGTGGAAAGACCTATTTTAAACGGACCTGGATTGGACACAATGCGGTCACAGCGCCACGATCAAGATATTGATTTTAGTTTGTCATAGTGTATTTTGGCATATCTGTGTCCAATACGTGACGTGCCCGACACGATGCACCATGGACAACAACAATTTTTGGGTTGTCAGTGCTTCCTAAGGAAAGTTTATGAAAGTAACATACATTGTCGGAGGTTATTGATTATGAAATTAACCACCTACATTGTCTGAGTTGTTATTCACGTGTTTCTGAATTCATTTTCTTTTTGGTGTATATTAGCTTACACAAAATTGTGGGTCGGTTTTCATTGTTAATGTACTTGATTTAGAGATTCTTTGCGTTGTTCTAGATTTGCTCCCGGAACAAGTTTGTTGGTGAGAGCAGAGTGGAAGTAGCAAGAGTATATTTGTTATTTTGCATCATTGTAGCCGATTCATATTGTGGATGTCTATCTTGGCATACCAAATAAGGTGTGCGTAGCGAGCCCTGAGAATTTTGGGTTAAGATCTGGAAGAAGTTAGTTCATGATACGCAAACACTTGATAAACTTTAGGTTTTATGGCAAGTCACTTGTCAAACTATTGGATGTAAAGATATCTTGAAACTATGACTCTTTTGACTAATCAAATTCTCAAGAAACAAAAGTAAAAAGCTATTCAATTTGAGTAGACGATACTTCCATTCCCGTTGGAAATAAAAGTAATACTCACATGTTTTGAAGGGAATATATTACTGATTTTGTTTTTGTGAGAAAGTTGCATTATTGGAAGTTAAGTATGTCGGGTAAAAAATTGTGACATGAAAAGACATGGGTAGTTACTTTTTAATCCTTAGGTTCCCCGGGAATGTAAGAATTTTCCCTCATACCAAACACATCCCTAGTTTTTCGATCTATACTGATACTACCATTATGTATTCTTCTCTGAGTCTACAACCGAACAAAATAGCACCAAAATCTTAATATGAGTTTCTAAATATGTAAATCATTGAAAGATAGGATATTTTTATTATCACTTCCTGTACTGGCAGGGGCAATTACGATGTTATTAATCTATTTATCATAACTTTAATACAACCTTTTTGATCCTGCAGGAGGGGGAGACCCAATATTATACCAGCATCTCTTTTGGCCTTTATCAATCTTCAAGAAAAATGACCCGAAATCAGATAAAAATATTATGATATGCACAAGTTATCCAAAATCAATGCATGATATGCACTTTTATCAGATAAAAATATTATGATGCATCCGTTAAGTAACAAGTAATATTTTCTTTCTTTCGACCATAGAGCCATAGCTCTGTTCTTCTTTTCTTTCTTTCATATCATGTATAAGATTTTCTATACACCTCTTTCTACAACATAAGATAAAGAACATGCAATCATTCTTTTTTAACAAGTATAGCAACAATTCTATAATCCTAACATGCAATTCTTCTTTTTTTAACTTATCTTCTTTTGTTAAGGTATCATTGATCATAGGGATGCAACAATTGGAACATACAAGATATCTTTTGTTAAGGCGTGAAGTTAAAGGAGCGAAAGATCAAAACCACTTATCAAAATGAAGAGATCCGAGAGAAAGAGGACCTTATGCAACGATTTAGTCTCGCCTATGCGCTCACCTGAAAATTGCACCAACAATTGATCATCATACTTCTTTCTCTTTCTCTCAAGATCGAAATGAATGCGAAAATCGATAAAAGCGAACAATGAAATCATTTATTGAAAACGACAACGAAAACACATTCATTAAAACCAAGCAGCAAAAACGTTCAACAAAACAACAATGAAAAGAATGGAAAGAAGCCCTTATATAGAGTTCATTCGTCAACCACGATTCACTACATTTTGGGGCTCAAAGCCATCAAAAGCTAATCCATGAATTGGAAATGGTCTCAATTTACTATTTTCGGTCAATCAATACCGGCAAGGTTTTACCAAGTTGATTGCATTCCGACTGGTTCGGTCTAGCCTCCAGTCACACAACGCACCGGCGGGAGTGGGACACTACATGGACATGCTTAGCTTGTTTATGGGCCAGTGAGAGTGGTATTGATCCACCGGACCACAACCCTAATACATTATCTTGGGGGTTAAGAATCGCAAGGCCAATGTAGGTATGTGCCTCACGAATACTTAGATGAGGTTGGATACCAGAGTTGGATACATATTGGACATTTGGAGACCCTGATATTTCAAGGATACGTGTCAGATAAAACTCCCTTATATGTCCTAGGATTTCAAAAAATATTATCCTATCCAATCCTTATTGATTACGTATGAGAAAAAAACATAATAATTAAAGTGTCATAGTGACAAGGCTAAATAATGCTTCTATGAATTATGAATGCATATTTATCATAATGTTCTTTCTTTTTAATAAACGGAATTACCTTTCCTTATCCTATGACAAATTAACTCCTTGCTGTCCAAAATCTGCTCTTTCTATTTCTTTTGGTACGTAACTAGTTTCTAATTTTAAATATCATATATATTCTTTCCTTCTAAGGTGGAGAGGAAGCTAAGATTAATATTTATTGCTATACTTATTCTGTGGCGTATTCCAACTGTGATTCAAAGTGAGTGTAATGTGTAATATCTATACAAACAATAGCGATCTATACCTTGAGGTAAACTGTAAGTGGGAGGAAGTTTTTTTTTTCCCTTCTTTCTAATCATATTTCAGGAAGCTAAGATTAATATTTATTGCTATACTTATTCTGTGGCGTATTCCAACTGTGATTCAAAGTGAGTGTAATGTGTAATATCTATACAAACAATAGCGATCTATACCTTGAGGTAAACTGTAAGTGGGAGGAAGTTTTTTTTTTCCCTTCTTTCTAATCATATTTCAGGATGATATCAATGATTTTAAGCGATGTTAGTCGAGACAAAGTAATTTATCATAAATAACTTTGGCATGCTGAATACAAAATTACAAATGAAGATAATTGACATTGATGTATCTGTAGGGAAACCTTATTGTGTAAAATCATCGTCGCCACCTTCTACCCTATAAAATATTTGAGAATGTTTCAAAGACACTTGTCGAACCGACGTCATCCTTTGCATTGGTGCCAAATTTCTAGCGAAGGTAGCTATGGGCATGAGAGGATCATCCCATAAAACCTAGATGACCCGTTGACATGTGGGTTGACCTATTTTTCTATACGCAGTACAAGTTCATGCAACCAAGGAGCACCTTTCCCTAGACTTCAAAGAGTCGAGATGAAAAGAGGTAAGATAATGCAATTTAGTATAGGGAATTGCATTCATTATTATGACGCACATTAAGCCAAGAGTGAAAAGGAATGACAATCCAGAACCTTATTGTGTATAACGGAAAATAAAATAAAATAAATCCTAGGATATGGATGGTGGCGGTGACAGAAGGCACACAAGCAAAAATGAAAGGGGGACCAATAATTTAATTATCTTGAGCACAAGAGATAAAATGACAAATATTGTTCCGAAAGAAGAAAAATTAGATAGATAATATAGAAGTAAAGAGTAATATAGAAGAAGCGGCAAGCAAATATTTTACTTGAATATCTTTTTTAAAATTTTACAATTGTGCTTTTCTCTTTACGAAACGAATCAATAGTTGTTGGCTTTTCCATTTTTTATCATAATAACATGAAATAAGATTTACAACGATGTGTATATATATTTTAACACCAAAGACTCACAACTAGATTGTTCGCACAAAATAAACATATAGAAATCCAGAAAGAAATTACATACCTTGTAAGTTGTAACTTTAACTTCAAATAATTTTTGAGCCGAACAAATTTTCTAGGGAAGAGATGCATAAAGGTATTTATAGGTGAAGTAAAAGTTTAGAAAAGAAAACCTTTGAAACCTACAAAGTTATTTATTATGTTTCCTAGGGTAGAAAATGTGATATATTTCTAAATTTCAAGTGGAAAGGTAAAAAAAAAGATTTTTTTTGGAAAGGTCATGTTTTTATTTATTTATTTGATTTTCTTCTAACCACTACTCTCACCAATCAATGTGAGACCACGGCTCACGTCTAGTGTTGTTGAATTCATCGTCCATGCACTCAAAAGGCGAGGGGCGATGTTTCACCGTCTAATTCAAAGCCAGGCAAGGTATTTTCTTTAGGTGACGTCTAGACGAGAAAGGCGCCAAAAGCGAGATTAGATGAATGGGTAATGTGCATAGCTCTTTAGGTGACGCCTAGGCGAGAAATGCGCCTAGGTGTGTTGGGTGTTTTGTACATCTTTTTCGTACTTTGTTTGAGTTTTTTATAAATTTTATGGGTCTATTTGGTTTTATTGGTTTTTAAAGTTACATGCTTAAGTTTTAAGGGCCTAAATATAGTATTTTTTTTTTTAAGTTTGAACACTATAAGTTACTAACTAAATAGACATAAATAAATAAAAAGAGGAGAATATTGTCGATGACGACATAGAAGCGAGCAACGAAATTCCTCTCGGTTGGGCTTCCCCTTGAGACGGTTTTCACCATTGTCGGCCGAATTAAGGTGAATTTCATTTCAATTTTCTTTTTCATGTCTTTTTTGATGATTCTATTCTTCTTTGCACTCAACCACAAAAAGTCAGGGTTTTTTATTCTCTTTTTTCTTATGATGTTCTTTACTTTTTCGACTCTTTTATTTAGTTTATTGTCTAAAAGCTCAAGTTTGATGAGTTTTTAGGGATATATGACATATTTCTAACATAAGCTTCAAAAGTGACAAAAGGTGTTATGAAAAGAAAATTTGAGAAGTTGCCCAGGTGGTACTTTTCTTCTCCGAATGAGGCTAGAGAAAAACAGAACCTAGTATCTGTAACTCTTGCTGTATATGGTGGTAAAATGATAGTCTGTGGAGTGTCAGAGAGAGAAAAACAGGACCCAGTATCTGTAACCCTTGCAGTATATGGTGCTCGTACGATAACCTAATTTGTTATCATGTTATTTGTTGCTTGTTAGATATGTAGTTTTATACAGTCACTTGTTGCCTTGGTGTGATTTGCTTTTGTTGAGTAACTTCAGTTCATTTTTTCTGTTTGGTTTTGCACTCTTAGTATTTGGCATATTGACTATCTGGACTATTTGCATTGTCGTTACTGTTTATTTACATTTGTGTATATACTATGTACATCTGGATTGTAACAGCTATTAATAACTGCGTGGATTCACAGAAAGTAAATCAACCAATGACGGTAGCAGGGAACCAGCACCAATAGTCTCTGGTTCTACAACCACCAGTAATGGAGAAAGTAGTTCATCAAATAGCAAAGTTGGTGAGGAACTAAAGATTGCATCACAACTCAGGAAATTTACATTCAACGAGCTCAAGTCTGCCACAAGAAACTTCAGACCAGAGAGCCTTCTCGGAGAGGGAGGATTTGGTTGTGTTTTTAAAGGTTGGATTGAGGAAAATGGAACTGCTCCTATGAAACCCGGCACAGGCCTTACTGTTGCTGTTAAAACGCTAAACCATGATGGTCTTCAAGGGCATAAAGAGTGGCTGGTATGCATTTCTCCCAGCTCTTTTCTTTAGTCATCTAGCATCTTTTGTTTCCCTTTTGAAATTTATGCACTATACCCGTACAATTGCAGGCTGAAGTTAATTTTCTTGGTGAGCTCCTCCATCCAAATTTAGTCAAGTTGATCGGCTATTGTATCGAAGATGATCAAAGGTTGCTCGCATATGAGTTTATGCCTCGTGGTAGTTTGGAGAACCACCTGTTTAGAAGTACGTTCTTTTCTTGAACCACTTTCATTAGTTTCATAGTTCTTTATCTGATATTTATTTCTTTGAAATACTGTCATTGGTTTCTCTACTTTTAACGACATATAAATGCTTGATAAAATATGATACTGGAGTTGGTTCACTCATATTGAATGCCAAGTTGGAGAATTCAGATTAAAAAGGAAGTTCACAGTTGAAACCCTAATTCTCATTAAGAGTAAAGTCATTTCACGGAATGCTTGTGGTTTCATTACCGGTAGCATTCACATTTTATCTTAGTAACAATATCTTGTCTGATACTCGGTCAGAAATAAAAAATAAAAAAATCTTGTCTGATACTCGGTCAGAAATAAACTTGAATGGCTTGGTTGGAATTTTCTACCACAATACACACCAAGAACGAAGCGAAGAGGGGATTGACATTTCCTGGATTATCTTTCCTAGGTGTATGGTTGTTCAGATTGTTAAGGCCAGTTAGTCATTAAAAAATTCTCACAATGCTCACATCATTTAGGGACTGGCCTTTTTTTTTTTTTTTTTTTACAGAAAGGTGGTTAAATGCACAAAAAACAAAGATAAACAAAAGACTAAAAATTCAGGTAAACAATCATAATTAAATATTCAGTACATATTTTATCAACGTATAATTTAGATTATTGCAATGTGCTTTTTTATGTCCATGTTCAATTATGTTAGGCTTTATTGTCTAGCAATATTGTGGCATCCTTTTTATTTCTGTATTACCTATGACCATTTAAATGGTTTTGGGTACTGTTGGAGTCTGTTGGGTTTGTTCATTAGTGGCATGGTCCCATCATTCCATTTTGGAGCAAACTCCAAGTGTGTGTATTTCAATATTTGACCATTCATTTATCAGTAAATTTTCTGTAGAATAAGATACTTTATGAATATTAGTCGTAGAGAAAGAACTTTGAGGAAATTATAAGATGAGGTACATTCCGCAAGATGAGCTGGCGGAATTTGTCATGCAAGAATTCTGCTAGACTGTCTGGCGGAATATGTGGTTAGAATTTTAATTTTATCACTTTTTTCCTTTAAGTTTTTTTTTTCATGATTTGCATACAAGTCCATTTTCAATTTGACCGTACTGATACGAGCTCACATCTTTTCGTGCGGATTTGATATCGCGATGAGGCCTAGGTCGTTGGATCCGCAGCATCGAACTATCCATGTGAAGGTATTTTCAGGAACGTTACTCGCGGGTTTCACAGGTGACGCTTTGAAAATGGTCGCAGAACTTACTGAAAATATTCTGACATAGCTAGTTCGACGTTGCAGATCCAACATCGTAGGTCTCGTTGCGATCCGTGGTCCGTAGGGAAAGATGTGAGCTCGTATCAGTGACATTAAATTGAAAATAGACATGCAAATAATGAAAATATAAAAGACTTGAGTGCAAAATTCAAAAAATCAATAATTTCGTAAGACTATTTGGCAGGATATGTAGTTACAATTTTTTTGCACTCAAGTCTTTCATGATTTGCATGTCTATTTCAATTTGATCGCACTGATACGAGTCCACATCTTTCTGTGCGGATCTCGGATCGTAACGAGATCTACCGACCTACGTCGTTGGATCCGTAGCGTCAAACTACCGTTGTGAGGGTATTTTCAGCGAGTTCTGCGACACTTTTCCTGAATGTTACTCGTGGGCCTCATTGGTGACGCTTTGAAAAATGGTTGCATAACTCGTTGAAAATACACGCACGTGGTAGTTTGACCGTACTGATACGAGCCCACATCTTTCCGTGCGAACCTCGGATCTCAACGAGATCTACCGACCTACGTCGTTGGACCCTTAGCGTCAAACTATCGTTGTGAGGGTATTTTCAGCGAGTTCTGCGACACTTTTCCGGAATGTCACTCGCGGGCCTCACGGGGAACGCTTTGAAAAATGGTTGCAGAAGTCGCTGAAAATACCCTCACATGGGTAGTTCGACGTTGCGGATCCAATGGCGTAGGTCTGGTCGCGATCGAAGATCTTCACGAAAAGATGTGAGCACGTATCCGTGCGGTCAAATTGAAAATAGACTTGTATACAAATCAGGAAAAAAAAAAGACTTAAGTTCAAACAAGAAATTCTAAACACATATTCCACCAGACAGACAGTCTGACTAGACAGACAGTCTGACGGAATATGTGAAAATTCTGCCAAACTAACTGGCAGAATTCTTGCAGCAAAAATTCTGCCAATTCATTTGGTGGAATGTGTTTCTGCTTACAATTTTCTCAAAATTCTTTCTCTACATCTAATATTCGTAAAGTATATTATTCTCCAGAAAATTTATTGTTCATTTATTAACTTGTTCCCATGTGGTGTGTTAGTTCAAGTGGTTAGAATGATGGGGGTGGAGGGACGTAGGGTTTCCAGTGGTATAGTCTTCATAGGCTTGTACGAGCATAGCAACAACAGATACTAGTTAGATTGTAGCATAGCGACAACATATACTAGTTAGATTGTCGGCCTCCTATTATCATATAAGATCGCATAGATGCTCAACTCTGAGGCCATCTTCATCATCTTAGATGGAGGTCTCCATAAGATAAACATTAAACAATTGCATGAAAATTTCTGAGATTCAGAGAGATGTTGTAGAGATTTGTATGTTTCTTTTACGGTCATGACATATACACATAACAAGCATAATTAGTAAAAGTCATTTTCTCAATTGAAGGATTTGTAAATAAATCTCAAGATATCAAACCAGTACCCTTTTGGATGACTACAAAACTTGAAAATTAATATAACCATAATAAAAAACCTCGAGCCCATTGACCTGTCAGTACTGTATGCTTTCCTTTAATCGGTGTTCTAAAACTCAGATAATTGGATGTTTAATCTGATTAAGCAGTTGGCTGATAAAGCAAAATCTCCATGTGGCTGTGTAATTGTGGTTAATTGTGTACTCCAATCCAGTTAATCGGTAGCCAACTGACTGAGCGCATAATAAAAACCACATAATACGGCAATTGCTTTTAGTCGCGATATTCCTCAATGCATGCCTATGGGACTGGATTGGTAATAACAAAGAAAGTACAAGGGGTCTCTTGGTATTTATGACTGATCACTGCATGCTTCTGGCGAAATAACTAGTCTTTGCAGCTAAACTATGAGGCAAGTAGGCCTCTTCAGACCATAAAATGCATGACGAGCGCATGCAAATATTTAACGAAGGTTGCCAGATTAAAGCTGACCATACATGTCCTCTAATACTTGATACTGATCTATTTTGCTAGTCCTCCATATTGTCTTGTCAAATCCAGGCTCTTGAAAGTTCTAAAATAGCATATGCTCTTAGTTTTAGATCTTTTCATTGTATTATTTTGGGTGTTACATGTGTGCACCTGAGTCCTTTTTTTGCTCTCTACTGATGTTTAATTTTCCTGATATGATTTATACCATAACAGGATCCCTTCCTCTCCCATGGTCAGTCAGAATGAAAATTGCACTAGGTGCTGCAAAAGGCCTCTCTTTTCTTCACGAGGAAGCTGAAAGACCAGTTATATATCGTGATTTTAAGACGTCAAATATCCTATTAGACGCGGTATGTAAATTAACACCCCCCCCCCCCCCCCCCCCCCCTTCTTAATTTTTTTTTTCTGTCATCCTAATCCTAATGTTATTAAATCATGTTCTTCCAGGAGTATAATGCCAAGCTATCTGACTTCGGACTTGCTAAAGACGGCCCTGAGGGAGACAAGACTCACGTGTCAACCCGAGTGATGGGAACTTATGGTTATGCAGCTCCTGAATACGTGATGACAGGTGTGTTTGCTCGCTATTGCACCGTTCTTGTTGCTATTTGAACTTTTGCTCAAATGTTCTGTGAGGAAATTATATGATAAATTCAATGTTTTCCCTTTGGCCTATTTTATACGGTATGCTTCTTTTTTGAAACATATTTAACTTATTTCTTTAACCTTTTACATTATTGTCTAATTACGTTACTCATTTGAGAAAATTGATGTTTTTGTTCATAGTGGTGCCGTCTTTTTTTTATTTCTTCTCAAACCAATTCATGTCTATTTGATCAACAATCACAAGTAACAATACATCATCGTCTAAATTGAAGAAAAAAAAATGGTGTATTTGATCTAACAATTCAAATCCTTTTGTGTGCTTGACTAATAGTTCATTCATATTCTAAATGGTATCATATATGCACCAACTTTAACACATTTGTTCTTCTTTAATTTCTGTTGGAGACTGAAGCTTTTGTTGCCATTTTGGCTTTTGATATTTATTGTACCATTATGTTATTTTTCTGCAGGACATCTGACCTCGAAGAGTGACGTCTACAGCTTTGGGGTCGTCCTCCTTGAGATGATGTCAGGCCGAAGGTCCATGGACAAAAACCGACCGAACGGAGAGCACAACTTGGTGGAATGGGCTCGACCCCATCTCGGAGAAAGACGGCGCTTCTACCGGCTCATAGACCCTCGCCTGGAAGGCAACTTCTCAATCAAAGGCGCCCAAAAGACCGCCCAACTGGCACACCACTGCCTCAGCCGGGATCCCAAGGCCAGGCCTCTCATGAGTGAAGTAGTTGAAGCCCTCATGCCACTAATCAACCTCAAGGACATGGCCAGCTCCTCCTACTTCTTCCAGTCCATGCAGGCCGAGAGAGCCACCGTCCACTCAAACAGCCTGAACGGCAGAGTTGGCTTCCGAACCCAGGGCTCGTTCAATCGAAACGGACAGCAGCCACTGAGGAGCCTATCGTATGGCGCACATGCTTCTCCGTACCGCCAATCTCCTAAGCCATGAGTGTACAATTCTTGTAGGTGACACCAAAATTTTCAATGACTCGCGCGTATCGGCAGTAGATGGGGCTGCTGTTTGCTGGTTATAAATTGTTGAAAATATTACTGAATAGTATTTATAACTGATGCTTCAGCTTTTATCTCCCCATTTGTTTCATTTTATTGTTATGTTTGTGAGGGAAGGGATTCTGCATGAAGATTGTAGAGGATTCTCTGTTTCTTTCCCCTCATATATCTCTGTTTATTCTCTGAACAAGTTACTCTGTATCTATGTTTGTAGTCTGGAAGTAATGTGGAGCTATAGCTTCACAACAATAATTGGTTGGTTCAGGCTCTCTAAGCAAGTTCTCAGAAAACTTGTGAAAACTACCAGCACTTATTCATGCCCAACTTCTCAAAATATTTCAGATGCGGTTTATGTTTCATCAAGGTTAGGGGCTGCTTGTAGCCATAGTTCATAGTATCGGTCGATACCGATCCGATACGGCCGATACCGATACGGTTTGGCATGCCCCGATCCGATACCGACCGATATCTCCATTGGAGGTCTTTCTTTTTTTTTTTTTCCGGTCAATTCGGTAAAAAAATTGAACGAAAAAGACAAATAAGCAAGGATGTAAAAACATAAAAAGGTTATAAAAGAAGAAAACTTATCTATCGTATGTAAATCAAATCGTATGTAAATCAATCGGTAAGGGTGACTGTTGTTTCATTCAATTTTAAAACTACTAAAAAATAGCACTGAAAATATTAAAATTATGCCTAAATATATAAAATATATTTTCTAAAATGTTAATAATTTATTAATAATTATTTGCTTTCCGATACCAAAAAATCCGATACTCCGATCTGAAACCTTCGATATTGCCGATACCGCCAATTCCAATATTCGTAGGAATGGTCCGATACCGATACTTCGAACCTTAGTTTTTTGAAAGTGTGAAAGTCTCACTTTCAACGTGTTGTAATGCAGTACTTGTAATGAAAGTGTAAATGTATGACTTTTCCAAATATGTTTGGATACATAATTTTTTTTTGTTCCGTGAGGAGTTTGAAACCATTTTGTTTGGACGACAACATGAAAGTGTAGGCGAGAACTAAAAAGTAGAGAGCATATTCACTTGCAATGGAGTTGTAATCCATTTCTCCAGCAAATAAGATATGAAGAGATGACACTTTTAGTTGCAAAGTCAACCCAAACATGAAAATTGTCTCCACATGGGGGCAGTTGTAATGAAAGTGTCACTTTCAAGACACTTTCGATACGCTTTTAAGGCACTTTCAATACATTTTCAATACACCAGGTAACCTGCAAGTGCAGATGGGTATGTAAGCTTCGATCTGCAGTTGCCAATTCTGTACCAACATTAGCAGATGGTGGCAATGTGCAGCTTAGATACTGCCTGCAGCTAAACTGAGCATAGTAAGTAACAAAAAGTATCTAATTCTTATGAGAGAAAAAAAAAATGTGACAAATAACAAAATCTTTTCATTGCATCATCATGATCAGCCCAGATGGCAATCTGTTCTATTCTATTGCAATGAGGGTTTAATGCTGTGTGTCCTAATTGTGCAGTTACATTAATTTCCCACCACATATGTAAGCTAGGTTCTACCAAGTAAATCTTCAAACTAGAAATCACAAATTTGTGTTTCCTAAAGAACTCTCTCTTGCAATCCAGATAGTATGAGTACTGGGTGCTTAATTTCTCCAACTCGCATTTATCATCTCTACTAATATAAAGAGACCATGTATGCACCTCTTAATCATCAGGAAATTAACAAAGTTTTTTTTTTTTACATTGAACAGATTAAGTCGAAATAAAAAATATCATACTCAAGAAATTAACCAAAGTAATCAAAATTGAATAGATTACAACCTTGTACAAAGTTGCACATCAGGCTTTTATTTTCTCACAGTACATATATTTATATAAATATATAGTTAAACAAACACTCTTTGTTGAATGATTATTCCTAATTAAACTAACTATAATTAGCATATTTGATAGAGTTTTTCTTCTTCTTCTTCTTCTTTATTACAATCCCACGCACAACTACATGTCCTTACGGTTGGAGGAGGGCTCGAATTATGCCGGCTCCGCTCGTGTCTACGCAGCTTTCTACGTGAACTACAAGCGCTGGACATATTTGATAGAATTATTTTTGGTCCGCTCCCTCGAGTTCGAAGAGTTGCTTTATTATTTCTTCCTTCTTCGCTTTCAAAGCATCAATCTTGGCATCAATTTTCTCAAGCTTTGCCCTTAGTTTGGTTGGGTCCTTATTCTTTTCCTTCTCTTCTTTAGGAGTCTTTTCTTTCTTATTTTTCTTCTTCTCTTTCTTTTCTGAGTGAGATTTTTCTTCTTCTCCTTCCTCTTTGTGAGAATTACTTTCCTTCTCTTCTTTAGGACTTTTTTCCTTTTTCTTTTCCTTCTCTTCTTTATGGTCCTTATTCTCTTTGTTCTTCTCCTTCTCTTTCTTTTCTTTGTCTTTGGAGTGAGACTTCTCTTCTTCCTTGTGAGAATTTTCCTTCTCTTCTTTTGGAGTCTTTTCTTTTTTCTTTTCCTTCTCTTCTTTGTGTTCCTTTTCTTTCTTTTGGCCCTCTTTTGAGTGAGATTTTTCTTCTTCTTCTTCTTTGTGTGCCATCTGCGCAATTAAAGAATAGCATGTATAATATCATTATAGAATAGTAATAAATGCACGTGCTTTGTACGTATAATAATAGTAGTATCAAATTATAGTCAAATATCTCTTCTAATTTATGTGGTTAAGGTGGGAGATATTATTCTTATTTGGTTGAGTTCAATACCCCATGTTGAATATATATAACAAATTTAAATTTTTTTCCAACAATTTTTTATATTATTTATTTATTTTTAAATAAAATAGACCATGATATAATTATGACTTAGACGGCTCACTTTTGAGCCGTTTTGGAGCATCATTATATAGTAGAAGATGACATCTAACTTCTTTGTTTATCCTTACACCTTACTAATATATATTTACGTGCATTATAGGTTATTAGGAAAAAAAAAAAGTTGTTATAATTATTCTAAATTTATTACTATATTAATATTATTTTATTATTATATATATTATTTTGTATATATCGGACTAGATCAAAAGACAACCTAGTTGTCCTTATTAATTTTAATTACTAATTTTTTTACAAAGGTATATTTAGAAAGAAAAATTGTATTGTAAAAAGAAACTTTTCTTATTATTTGTTATATATTAGTATAGATATCCAATTCTTAACTTTGATTTTGGATCATAATGGATGAGGAAATTAAATAAGCATAAATCAAAGAAAAGGAAAAAAAAAGTATTTACCTTTAGGCTTTAGCTTGATCCAAATGAACCACTCAACCCACAAGTATGGTTGATGGATCTTAGGTCTTGAGGTTCAAAATTTATAGGAACATTAAAATAAATGTGTGTGGAAGGAATGGAGTTTGTTTGCTAGAAATAAGCAAGCTCACTACCATTTGGATGGTTGTGCACGAAACAAGGAGGGCCTTTTTCTTTCTTTCTTAATTATCTCTATTTATTGCTAATACAAGACCTTTGGTACTTGGTTTTTCAGCCAATGAGTTAAGTAGGAGCTTAATGATCATTTCTCACGACTTATAGCAAATAAGATTTTCTTTTTTTCCAATAAGAAGTCCACAAGATGGAAAGGAAAATTTTGTATTGATTTGTACACGAATTATAACTCTTTAATGAAAGTTTACATTTAATCTCTACAATTTCGAAAAAAAATATGGAAAAGTGTGCTATAGAAGTTTGGTAAGTGCATGACTACTTTGTTTTGTTGACGACCCGCATTTAAGATTGATTATTTATAAGGGCACAATCAAAGTTGATCAGGACTATCCAATTTTTGGCAGTCCAGGACTGCCAAAATTTTTGACAGTCCTAAATATTTTATGGACTGCCAGAAAATGTGACAGTCCAGCCAAACACGAGATGGGCTGCCAGAAAATGTGCCACATTTTCTGGCAGTCCATAATGTTACTAGGACTGCCAGAAAATGGCTAGCCCCTGATCAACTTTTGTTGTGCCCTTATAAATAATCTTAAGATTTAATCTACTGCTTCTTTGATGTAGCACTTCGAAGAGCTATCACTTATATCTTTGTAATAACCAAAGTGAGGATCGTCCTCTCCTTTTAGCCCCTAATTGGCTATTTGTAGAGTTCATGGCACGAAAGTCATGTTACCGTTCAACAACGACGCGGGACTACGAATTAGGCCAAAAAAATTTGTATTGGGCTTAATAGCCAACATGCATTAGCAGTGGAGCTTGTCGTTTTTCACTACCTACGAAAATTATAGCCATGATCTGACTCATCACCAGGAATGTAACAATTCACCAAGTACATGGGTTGTTACTCCCTAATTTCCTGCTCATGGACTGGAAAAATATCAAACATCCACATGTCATCTATACAACGACGTTGCGTCATGTAGTGTTGGCTAATTGTGCATTGGAACCGTGTAGCGGAGTTAGCCTTGCTAAGTGGTGACTAATCGTGCATTGAAACCGTGTAGCGGAGTTAGCCTTGCTATAGTGTTGTCCTGCAACAACGTTGGTTATGAAGCCATGTTGAAGCGGGGCTGAGGCAGAATGTCTCACAAACTCTGTGAACTGCAAAGTTAGCTTTATGTGCTATATTTTCTAAGTGTAAGAATAAACCTTCCAAAGTTTGCAATAATTCGCATTGAACTTGTTCGAATTTCAAATTACTTTGAATTAATGTGAAAGATTCTTTATATCCCATTATCGTGCTATTGACGCTTCTTTGTTTAGGCATTCTGACAACGTTGTTCGTGCATTTCCACTTTGCTCTTAACGATATTCGACCTCATTCGCTAACTTCAGGAGTGATAGCAACTTGACCGTTGCTTCTCTTTAGGGTCAGTCACATAGGTGGTAACTTTGGTATATATGGCTTCTTGGTCGCAAACTCGCAATATATTAGTAGAAACTTCAGAAAGCATTGTAGGAGGACTCCCACCATCGTCATGTGGATACTCGGGATTGATTAGACATTAACTTTTGGGTTATTTAGTAATAGAGTCTCATATAATACTTGATATTAGGATTTGGGTCTCCATAATGTGCGATATTAGGGTTTTGGTCTCACATTCACGATTGGCGTCCAAATCTGTTACTGATTTGGAGACCTATGAAGATCTAAACTTTAATATTGAAGATTATGGAAATCCAAAGTCTAATATTAAATATTATATGAGACTTTATATTACTACATAATCCTATTAAGAGGGGCATTTGGATCTGGACCGTCCATTCTGGAGTAGGGGCCCAATACATAGTCTAAGACCAGCGTGAACGGCTCTGGTTTTTCCAAGAAGAGGGGAGTTCGGATCTGGACCGTCCATTCTGGAGTGGTTCTGGATGCTTTTCTCGAGCCCGTTCATTCCAACCGTCGAATCTTAGAGCGGCGAGGATCGGACGGTTGACACACGCCCAAGCGACAGTACCACAACAACAAGAAAGAAGATTCGTTTATTTATTCCTCGAGAAATAGGAATAAAAATATATAAAAAAAGTGGTTTCGTATTTTCCAAGACAGACAGTCCCCTCCCTTATAAATAGAGGAAAAAAAAGAAAAGAAAAGAAAAATCCTCCGATTAATATTGATATTTTCCCACCACTCGCTCTCCGTCACTTTGAACAAGAACCCCTCTCTCTCTCTCTCTTCTTCCTTCTCCATGGGTCCGGGACTCTACGCCGACATCGGCAAGAAAGCCAGAGGTCCGATTTCTCTCTCTCTCCATTCTCATGTTTTTTACGATTTTTTTGGGATTTTTTTGGGATTTTTTGGTATTTTTTGATGATTTTTTTGGTTATTTTTGGTGCAGATCTTCTGTACAGGGACTATCAGACGGATCAGAAGTTCTCAGTCACCACTCTGACCGCGAACGGAGTTGTGAGTTGTTCTTTTCTCCCTTGATTTTTTTTAGGGTTAGGGTTAGGGTTTCGGTTACTTGTGCTCTATTCGATCTCGTGTAGAGAAGCAGTGGAGATGATTCTCGAACGTTTGCTGATTCGGTTTGTAGAAAATAAGCAGTTCGTCTACTGTTGGTTTGGTTATCGATGGTGCTCTGTATTAGAAATGATTATAATATAGAGAATAGAGGAGTGGAGAGATGTAGTGTTTTGTTGGGTCGAGGCTCAAGAGGTTAGAAGAATGGAGATCGTGATTTGATGTATATTCTACACTTACTTGCGTAGGCAAAGTCAGTTTCAAGTTTCTGCATACACGCGTAATACCAGTGGTGAGGGAATATGTGAAGATTTCATGTTTTTGGAGGTCGAAAGTGAAATCCTCAAAAAGTTTATGGAATGGAACAACGTTCTGAATGGCGGTTGAGGCGGCCGCTATCCTCACCACTTTTGCCGTTGGTGGTGGAGTAGACGGAGGTGAGGCGGGCTCCTAGGCGAAGCAATACCTGACTAAACGTTTTGGCAAAACAGTTTTGCAAGCATTATGGACCTATGTTCAATTTTACAAGACTGAAACTTCATAAATTTTTGTTCTACAACTTAGTTGTGCATAAAACATCATTAAAATATGTATATTATGCAAAAAAACAGTGGTAAATAGTAAAAGTGTCCAAAATGTATCAAACGCCTAGGCAGTGCCTAGGCGGTAGGCAGACCCTCTCCGCTGTGCACCCGCTTACTACCATTTAGAACCTTGGAATGGAAAATAGGAAAACAAGTTGATTTTTTTTTTTTTGAATTTTATGCGCTATTTAGATGTATGATATGTTTGTTAAACATTGATGCTAATTAATCATTTCAATGTCGTAGGACATGCTAAGTAATGTTCAACATTTAGAATATCAATTATGTCATTTCTAGTACAGACTAGATGGATTGATACGTATATTACTCAATACTGTATTCTTCCTTTTAGTATTATCTTGTGTGAATTGACAATTATAGATGCTTTGCTAAGTTACTAATTGGGGCACTGTATTTTATCTTTCAACATGAACATGTTGAAATGTCCCCGACTCCTGAGCTATGTTGCACAGATATGAGATACGTATGACTACATGTCACCTATGATGTACGAATATGGACACGAGTACGGATACAAACACAATGCGGATATGGATACCATTATTCCGTGTCTGGGCATGAAGTCCAGGCAACATAACATACTGTAAAATAAGTAAACATTATGTTTTTGTATTTATTTGTGATGTTTAGATATAACTGTTTGATCATATTGTTCATCGGTATTTTTATTGGAGACTTAGTATTGTATTTGTATTATTGCAACATTAGCTCCTAGTACCCCCTCGTTCTCCTTTCTTATACCATGTATACTAAAGGGATGGGTGTTTAGGATGGTTGAGCTTTTGATTGTGATTTCATTTATTCGGGATCGAGAGATTCGAAGACGAGATGTGATTTGGTAGATATTTTATACTTATGCACAGGTAAGTCAGTTTCAAGGTTAATGCATTCATATCAGATCAATGGCGAAGTAGATTCATAAAAATGTCAGAGTAGGAGAAACGTTCAATACTTTAACAGAGGTATTTGAATTTTATGATCTATGATGTATGATATATTCGTTAGCTGTAAATTTTATTTAATTTTGAGATCCGAAGAACTTGTCAATTGAACACTTGTAGGAAATGGAAATACAATACATATGTAATACTTGGATTGCACTTAGGAACTTAATCAATTCAGCATGTAACATAAATTGTGTTCTGTGACATACAGGCTAGAGGGGCCAACATGTATATTACGTACGTATGCTTTCTTTAGAATTATTTGGCACGATCGGCAATTTGTAGATGTGTCTGGACTCTGGAGGAGTTACTAATTGAACACAATATATTAGCTTTCAAAATGGAAAGATTGAAATGTTCTCGCTCATGAGCAAAAAATGTTGTAGATTGGGCATGTAGTGCCACAATGGATTGCAAAATAAATAACTTAACTTTTTGGAATTACATCTCTCTTGTACAGATATAACTCTTTAATCATGTTATGTAGTCAATTATTGGATCTAGTAAGACTTGTTTCGGGATTGCTGCCGCTTTTCAAAAAACGACAGCGGAAGCATCTTTGTACAGCAGCCTCCCTATTGAAATCAAACATGCCCCACAATTGAATTTCAAAGCTTCTTGATAAGCAGCAGTTACCAAACAGTGCCTGGGACTGCTTTTTTATAAAAGAAAAACAGCTATGACGAGCAATCCCAAACCCAGCCCAAGTAAATGATATGTTGGAACAATGCTGACATTCTTCCTAGATCTTGAAAAAAAAATCAAGAAGAAACCTGTCACGGATACACTGAATTGTGCCTGAAAGTCCAAAAAATAAGATATTGGTCCATTTCTTCACCTCTTGGGAGTTTCTCCTATATACACTTTTACTCCAAAATTGGTGCCTTATTGTGTCTTCTCACGTATTGGAGATGGTCTGGAGACTCTGGAGTCTGGACTAATATACACCAGGACACAAATCAGTTGTCCGTGTCGTCATTTAGTATTGGAGATGGTGCGAAACTAAAACACACCTAGACACGTCAAGATCAGGTGTGTGTTCATGTCATTGTGTCTGTATTATATTGTATGCCTACCAGTGCAACATAGGCCCCAGCATTTCCCTCCCCTCTCCCCAGAGGAATGTATGTTGCTGATGATTGAGCTTATGATTGTTGATTTGATTTTTCTTGTCTATTTGTTTCTTTATGCAGTTCATCAATTCATCCAATCAGCCACAGATTTCATTATAGGACACTTATGCAAAATCTATCTGCTTTTCTAAGTGGTGAAATGTGAAAATCATTTGAGGTTTTATTTTTTAACTCTTAAGCCTAATAACTATTGTTGCAAAGGAACTTTTAGAAATGTTAATGGAATGAAATAACTTCGCACATACTGTTTCCATATTGCTTTGTAATGTTTAAAGTCATAGTTACATTCATCTCTTTATATTGGTTCTGTTGACAGTCCCCGATCGCATTTTGTTTGTCTAGTACTATTAGACTACAACTATCATGCACAGTCAAATTAGCATATATGTGGATGTGCTTGCATACGCTTGTCCATTGATGTTGGCATGATAGAACACATATCTGTTAAAAACGAATATGGGTTATTTAAGCTTCAAAATTGTATATCTAAAATCTGCTTTCCTATGGTAGTCGGTCAGAACACTGGATGATATTTTGTTGTTCTCTTATGTGGCTGTGTATTTTATATACCTATGAACTATGTCTGTCATGCTCCCAACAGTCCTAACACTCAATGTGGTTATATTTTCCTTCGGTACTCTTTGTATATTGCAAGTCTTGGGTCATTTGTTCTTGCTCTCCAGGTGTCAATCTCATGAACTAGATCCCAGTCTTGCTCTTGCTTTTCTTTTTGTGGACTAATTAGCAGAAAGAGCTTTTCGTTGCTCACTAATAGTCCATAGTCCCTGCCGAGATTTGACTACACGGATGCATATAAAAGAACAGTGATCAGAAGAGTCATGTAGGAGGAACTTGGGGAGACGTAGTGCAGCTAGTTTCTTTATGCAGATTTTGTTATGTTGTACAAGTGGAACACACAGTTGCAGTTTGTTTGCTTGCTTGCATGTTTCACCTCTTGATTGATTTGCCTACGGCAACTTTTGGTTTTAGATTGCTTCTGATATGGCGTAAAGCCGCCAAGCTCTCAGGAGTAGTATGTAGGAAACTTGAGAAAACAAAGGGCAGCTAGTCTCTTTATGCAGATTTTGTTATGTTAAATCAGTGGAACATGCAGTTTGTTTGCTTGCATGTGTCATCTTTCAGTTACTCATATGACAACATTTGGTGTTTGATTGCTACTCATATGGCATAAAGCTGCCAAGATACTATGGCCGTATTTCTTAGCCCTTTTTTTTTCTCTGCATCTCATTGACCTCTTAACTCCTTTTTTTGTTGCAGGCTATTACCGCCACTGGTACAAAGAAGACTGATCTAATTTTTGGGGAGATTCAGACTCAGCTGAAGAACAAGAACGTCACAGTAGATGTGAAGACAAACTCGAATTCCAATGTAAGATGGTGTTTGGTTATCTACTGCGCTTTGCTTTTTTTGAATTAGAAAATTTGAACACCTTGAATAGTTTTATCTTTAGCATGGTCTGTTTGTTATTTAACTTCAATGGAAGCAATACAGTTTTAGGTTGTCTATTGCCCTTTACTTTTTGAGTTAGAAAATTTGAATAGCTCGAGTAGTTTCATCTTTTGCATGGACTGTTGTATAACTTTAATGGAAGCAATTTAGTTTATTGTACACTAAGTTCCTTCACATCAATCCTTTAAACATTGTTTCCATGAAAACATGACTAACTAATACTCAATTTAATATAGCATAGCTCAATAGTGACACAGGTTTTTTACAGCTATGTTTGTTTTTACATATGTCGAACTGTAATACTGATGTTAAATCTGTCATTTCCCACAGGTTAATACAACTGTGACTATTGATGAGCTTGCTACTCCTGGGTTGAAGACCATCATCAGCTTTGTCGTTCCTGACCAGAAATCTGGAAAGGTGAAATTACCTTTTCTTCTATTATTTACTGCCAAATGTTCTCCGTATTGTATTCATTTGCTTTCTTGCTGCCACTCATGTGTCGTCTTTGTCTTCTATTGTAGGTCGAACTGCAGTACTTGCATGACTATGCTGGGGTCAATGCCAGCATTGGGTTGACAGCTAACCCTGTTGTCAACCTTTCTGGTGTTTTTGGAACCAATGCTCTTTCCGTTGGCGCCGATGTGTCTCTTGATACTGCAACAGGGAACTTCACCAAGTACAATGCAGGGCTGAGTATTACCAACACTGATCTAATTGCCTCGGTGACACTGTGAGTAACTTTTCTTTTTCAAGTAGTATATACTATTGAGGAATTTCTTCCCTTGTTTTCTGTTGCTTTACTGCACAACATTTTCCAGTTCAATAGTTTTCTTTCTGGTCTTTTGGAATATAAGAGATTTCATAGTTCCCTATGACCATGGGGATATCATATATTATCAATTCTCCTGCCAAAACAATTAGACATCAAACAAGAAAACTCCTTTGTTTCTCTGGGTGTGATTTGTCATCAGTTTGTCATGAAATTGCTTCCTTGTTATTTTACTGATTCCAATTTCTGTGTTCTCGTCTCTGTTGATCGAATTTCCTTGACTGAACAAGACCTATATGATTGTTCAACGCGCCTCTATTGATCGAATTTCCTCGACTGAACAAGACCTATATGATTGTTCAACTCATGGTACTCACCGGGTTTACTTGTGGATGTAGGAACAACAAGGGAGATAGCCTGAGCGCTTCTTATTACCACTTGGTGAGCCCCTTATCAAGCACTGCTGTTGGGGCAGAGCTGAGTCACAGTTTCTCTAGTAATGAGAACACCCTCACCTTCGGAACGCAGCATGCACTGGACCCTCTGACCACAGTCAAGGCGCGCATTAACAACTTTGGCAAGGCCAGTGCTCTCATCCAGCACCAGTGGAGGCCCAAGTCATTCGTTACCATCTCTGGGGAAGTTGACACCAAGGCCATTGAGAAGAGTTCCAAGGTTGGACTCTCCCTCGTGCTCAAGCCTTGACGAGAAAAGTTTTCTTCCAATAGGAACGGATTACCATTTCAGGTTGTGGTGGTATGCAATAAGTTTCAAATGAGAAGACAAGAGACCACCGGGTATTATGGTGGTGTGTTTTGAGTTTTTTAGAACTTCGGATGTCTGTTTTGTTTTTTCAATGATCTTATTAGCTTTACTTTGTTTTGATATTCGAAACCTGTAACAACAATTTAATTGTGGAAATTCGGGACGTGGTTTCACATTCATTCTCCACCTGGCTTTAGCTTATGTCAAAGTCTGCTCTTACCTTTTTTTTGTGGTCAATTGATTTTTGGTATTAGTTGCAAATTTTTGTACTCGGCATCTGATCTTTCCGTGTGTTGATATTTGGAATCAGTTGGGTTCTATTTAGTTGCAAAGGATGTTTTAGGAAGAATCAGAGAAGTGCAAGAGAAGTCTCAGTTTCAGTTTTACTACTAGTCTGCTATTGCTATTTCTTATGCTGTGTTTGTGTAGTGTGTTTAATCAATCAACTTGTGAAACTCCACATGGCCTATGGTTGGATTATAAGCTGGATTTTGTGTTGATGTCTGCTGCCTTTGTTGGTATATAGAGCTAGTTGCAGTGGGTCCAATGTGTTATTTGACGCCGTCATGAATTTGTGCAGGAGCTCTAAAATTTCTTTTATTACATACATTGAAGCTGTATTTTTTTGTGTGCAGTCTTTAAACTTTAGATGAAGATGCTAGAATGTTATTTCAGTTGAACTGTGTGTTGCTCTAAAATTTCTTTTATTACATACATTGAACTTTAGAGAAAAAATGTTATATTGCAAAGTCCATGTCAATAACCATGTTCGATTCTATATTGGAAATATGTGTAATAATGCGGAAGAACTTCGATAATGAATTTCACTGTCACTTATTCGCGACCATCAGTTCTCTAACAAAAATCTGCAAGATCAGTGTTGATCGCGATTTTCACAATTAATTACTTCTGACAAGAGACTTTTGAAGGAAGGAAGGAAGGGGAAAAAAACTTAACAATATTATTAGGATGAACACTTAAAACTTGCGAAAAATATCTGGAGATAAAACCAATAATCAAATTTCGAATCAGAAAACCTCAGGCTCCTGGGTTATCTATTTTGATAGCAAGAAGCAGTGGACAAATATGCATGGTTTGCTTTTGAACAAGAATGAACAAATTGAGAAATTTAAAGCATATCAATTTCTGAAGTGCATTGGAAAACTAATAAGAGAACAACTGAAACACACCATATAAATGTATGCAAATACAACTTTACACAAATTCTTGAGAAATCTAGTGAACAACTGAAACACACCGTCTAAAATGTATGCAAATATAATTTTTACACAAATTCTTGAGAAAGCCAGAATCAGTGTTAGAACACACACCACTTGTTCAAACACTTTCTTTTCACCCACAAAATCAGTGGCCAACATTGTTTGCTTGGAGCAGCCCATCCCGGATCTGGGCGGCCACGTCGCGCACAGCCCCAGGGCCGTGAGGGATAAACACTGCCGAAGACTTGGAGGACGCGCCGATGTCCTTCATCGTGTCGAAGTACTGGGTCACCAGCACCATGTCCATCACATCCCTTGCGGAGGTCCCTGGCACATTTTCGGAGAAGCCAATAACACTGTCCCTCAGGCCGTCGACTATAGCCTGGCGCTGGCGAGCGATCCCCAGACCCGACAGATACTTGGATTCGGCCTCGCCCTCGGCCCTCTTAATCTGAATGATTTTCTCCGCCTCTGCCTTCTCGTTTGCAGCCAACCTCATCCTCGCAGCTGAAAAAGTTGCAAACAAAATGTAATTGGGAAAAAGAAGGGAAAAAGTACGTGTATGTTTGCAATTTGGGAAAATGTCTCCCAGGTCTATGGATGTAGTGTTTAAGAGGATTGGTTCTGCCATCCAAAAAGGGCTGGCGGCGCAGCTTGTTGTCCGCTTGCCATCTAATTCGGTGTAATCTTTCTCTCTTAAAAAGAGTGTTAATACCGTACAATCGAATTCTAGATGGCTGTAAGATTTGAATCTGATATTATACCTGCGTTAATTTCATTCATCGCTCTCTTCACATGCTCGTCTGGCTCAATATCAACGATGAGTGTCTGCACTATCTCGTATCCGTAAGCAGACATAGCCTTCTCGAGTTCGTCTTCTACAGCTTTTGCGACATCGTTCTTCTGCTCAAAAACATCGTCAAGGTTGAGCTTCGGGACACTCGCTCTGATAACTGCAGGGGTGGTAAAAAGAGCAATCTTCAGATTCTCTATCATAGTATAAACCAGATAAGTGATATAAGTGGCTGAGCAGTTTAAAGAGGGTTTTCGTACCATCAAAGACATAGGCTTGGATCTGGCTCCTCGTGTTGCTTAGCTTGTAGAACGCATCGCTTGCACTGTTAGCCAGAGCACGGTATTGAATGGATGCCACAACATTGACAAAAACGTTGTCCTGGAAACATCCAAAATGCCCATATTAGTTGAGATCATAGTTTGCAATATCGGGCCGATACCGGTCCGATACGGCCGATACCGATACGATTTGGCATGTCCCGATCTGATACCGATGCTGACCGATATCAACATTGGGGTCTCTTTTCCAGTCAATTCGACAAAGAAAATTGAATGAAAAAGACCAATCATCATTGGTGTAAAACCATAGTAAGGTTGTAAAAGAAGAAAAGTTATGTATCGCAGGCAAACCAATCAGCAAGGGTGACTACTATTTCATTCAATTCCAAAATTACTAAAAAAAACAACACAAGAAATACTTAAAATTATGCCTAAATGCATAGAATTTTTTTTTCCTAGAAGTTCAATAATTTGATAATAACTATTTGCTTTCCGATACAAAAAAAATTCCGATACTCGGATCTGAAAACGGTGATACCGATAGTCATAGGAATGGTGCGATACCGATACTACGAACTTTGGTTGAGATTTGACGACAAAGATTCCAGTAGGCATGCACGCACTGGTGGTGATAACTGGGTATCTACCAAGTCCGGAATCTAAATTGGCTTTGCAAACAAACTACTGACATGAATATCCTGCAACTAAACAGAATAATATAAATATGAAGGAGTGAAACTGAGATCATGTCATGAATTATTGAAGGCTGCAAAGAAAATCAAGTCAATGTAGTCTGGTACAAATTTGCAGGTTTTCAGAGTGAAGTAACAAAATTATAATCAGAGAATAATTTGCATCTCTCTAGTAAAATATCTTAACAGCAAATCTATCTTATAAAAGTTATTAGTGAAATCTCTTTTGAAGATCAAGAACTTTACTGGAATGGATATATGGCAAGCTGATAAGAAAATAATCATCAGTTGCCGAAGAAATGAAGGGAATATCAACAAAATCTTCAACTTGCTACTTTGTGCCAGTTGGTTGGATACCCACAGTTGGTGTGACACCTTAACATATCGGAGTACATACTCTCCGATTAGTATCTGTTGTTATTTCAGTTTTAAATTTTATATTGAATGTCATGTTGGATAATGTAATCTAATCCAAACCGCAACATAGGTTTTTGTAATATGCCACGAAACATAAACAAATTCTATCGTTGTTTCGAAAGAAATGTAGGTTTATGTAAAATCATGTTGTGGAAACACAAGCATGCCAGATCAACCAACAACAAATATTTTGCCTCGGAGCATTAGTAATAGTTCACCAAGACTAAGAGCCAAATAAAATGATTACTAAGATTATCGTCTCAGAGCAATTATGTAAGATTATGTATACATCATAGAAGTCTGAATACAACCTAGGAAGCATCGACAATAAAAAAAACTTGTGTTGTGCATGTGCTGTGTTGTGTCGGACACATATCGGACATGGCAGAAATATCAAAATACACACTAGGACATGCCAAAATAGGGGCCGTATCAGTGCCTCCATGTCCACATCACGTGTCGTAACCGTGTCCACGCATGCATAGATAACCAAAATAGCATCAACATCAACAACAAGGCCTTAACCCAATTATCCATGATAGGGAACTAGAATTCTTGAATTTGATCTAGGAAAGTTTTAGATGATACAAATTACCTTCGTCTTTGTTTCGCACTTGACATCCAGCTGCTGCAACCGGAGAGTGAGATGGCCGGCAATTCTCTTGCCAAGGAACCAAGGCATGAAGTGGCATCCTGGCTCAAGAACTTCATCAAACTTCCCAAACTGCTCCTTGATAGCCACAGTTGATTGGTCCACTTGCACACAACAACACAAGAGGTTGCCCATGGTCTATCCACTAAAAAAAATCCCATATGAAATTATATCAAAACTCAACATCAACATTTAGTCCCAATAATTTTAACAAGACACACACACACACACACACACACACAAATATATATATATATATATATATATTGGAAATCCCGGGGTTAAATCTAGGGTTACCCCTATGAGGACTTAGTTAGCGGTTAGCTCTCCCATAGGAATCCACATGGGGCTGTCTTGGGATTGTCTTGGGGATTTTAGTTAGTAAGTGTTAGTGCTCCTTTGTGAGGAACGAGGATGCTTATTTCTCTACCTCCTAACCACTTGATATATTTCTCTACCTCCTAACCACTTGAGATATATATATATATATATATATATATATATATATATATATATATATATGCAAATGACCTCTAGCCTAGTGGTTAAGAGAGATGCATGCGGCCCAAGTGGTCAGGAGTTCGAATCCCAGTGGGAGCGATTCCAGAAACAATTTACCTATTTCCAAAATAAAAAAAAAAAAAAAAAATATATATATATATATATATATAGAGAGAGAGAGAGAGAGAGAGAGAGAGAGTAATTTTATAGATAGATACCGATCCAACCGATATTACAAAATTGGTCCGAGATCTAGGATATTTATGTCAGCATCTATATTTTTCTGTACAACAAAAATACTGACGGAAAGACCCTCAGAGATACGTCGATTTCGCTCTCTCCACACATTATATAATATTTCGAAAGCACCTTAGCCCTATGGGTAAATAAATCCGTGAACCACGCCCCATTGGGACTCGAGCACTCGACCACTCGGGTCGCATACCTCTCCACTACCCAGCAGGCTAGAGGGTCATTGGTCATATATATATATATATATATAGCAAATTTTTGCTTAATTAAATTAATTTATTTTTCCATATATATATAGCAAATGATCTCTAGCCTAGTGGTTAAGAGAGATGCATGCGGCCCGAGTGGTCAAGAGATAGATTCCCGTGGGAGCGTTCGCCATAATTAAACTTTTAAATTCCTAAAATACCCTTGAGTATTTTATAAACATAATGTTCTTATGTCAACTAAAACAATAAAGTTTGCATGTAAGTTTTCTTTTTCCATACAACTTTTTACATTCCAATGGTAAATTTTTTATATCCTTACCATTTTTCAAAAATTATTATTCTCAATAGAAAATTAAAAAAAAAATAACAAAATTTGTGCTTCGGATCTCTTGGCATTGTAAAAAGAAAACACACAAACATGAATAACAAGCTGGAAAAGACGAAAAGACGACATCTGATCTTATGATATTTTAATTAAAATACGTGCAAAGCACGTACACGTAGACTAGTATATTAAAGGAGGGATCAGGATCCCGCTATTAAGCATTCCCGAATATTCCCGATTCGGATCTGTAGTTGTATTTGCGATCTATCTGGCTTGTATCCCTTCATCCTTTTGTAAGTCTATTTTATAAATACAATTACCTTTGCTTCAACAAAATAAAATAAAATTATATGATAGATATAATCAAGTCATGCCAATATCATGAGATTTAATTTCCACGAATATAGAGTTTGGTGGTTCATGACTGTGTGAAGCAATGAAAAATACAATTTAAAGTACAAAAAAAATGAGAATTAAATGAACAATAGTTTCCACACTTTCAGCCACTAAATTTCATTACAAAGCACAAAAGTATTGCTTACATGTATTTTTTTTTTCCCAGAATGATTTCAAGAACCCAACACCAAGGCTTTGGCAAGTGGAGCAAGTGGGGGAAGAAAGAAGAAATGTTCTATCATTTTTACAGAAAGAGTTCCATATTTATATAGGAGGAAGTGGACACAGGAGAAAGTAGCTGGCAATTGCACAAATAATGAAATGATAACAAAGTAAGAGAATTAACGGATAAATAACAAAGTATTAAAAGCGCATGACATTTCGCCATGGAATGATGGCTTCTTCTCATGATTGGTATTTGGGTGATACCCGACTCCGTGTGATTCTTGTGGTTACCGATGAGAGGTATAAAGTCCTGATCGGATGACAAAAGTTTAGTGGATCGAACCACGGAGACGTATTATTTTTTTTATTTATTTGGTATAAATTAGTTAACGGTAGACTAACAGACATGCAATACAGCGAGCACAAAATCTTATCGTATCGCCAAGACATAAAAAGAAGAAGAAGATATTTGTGTGATGAAATTTCTTGGAAACTACCAAACAAGTTGCCACCATTTTTCCTAGCAATTGACAATGACCAATGACAACCAACAGACCTGGACAACTAAAGAACTGGTATTAATAGCTTAGACATTACTTGGTGTATAAAAGAAATGAAAGATAAATGTTAAGGTCACTACAAAAATTATTAAAGCATAATATATTTTTAGTAGTCTATATCTATTTATTACTGTCAATTTTTTTGACAATTTTTATTATTTTAGAGCTGCCAAAATTATGACAGTCCTGATTTTATATGACCTTTTAAAATTTTGACAGTTCTGCCAAAATTTTTTTAATACTATTTTCTAGGGTAAATTTTGCTTAGGTCCTTGCAATTTTTCTCAATTGGTTGGGGTTCTTATGAACAGTCAACTCTAAATAGTATTTGGAATATATAATGTTAGTTTAGATTCTAGTTTTATATATAAGAGTAACCAATTTATGGAAGGAAAAAAAAAAATTGCAAAGGACATGAACCAAAATTGTTGCCAACACAAATATCTGGTCCATGGAAAAATGAATGTGGATGAGTATGAGAAGGACCTCTTTTGGAAAGTTGAATATACAAAGGGAAACTGCATAGCAAGAGAGGGTGACAGTGATACCACCAAAGTAGCCCATAGTAGCAAGATAACCTCAAAGGTCATTATCCCCCATCCTTTCTTGTTTGCAGATATTTACAAACAAAAGTTAAAATAGTATAACAAAGCTCATGACAATGACAACAGCCAAGAATCAACACACTGGCCACCAAGAAACTAATCATGATGCTTTAGAAAAATAAATTTATGGAATAATTGTACATTGTGAATAATTATCTCAACCATGTTTAATTTATTTTCTAGTTGTTAAGAAGTGCATAGATACAATAAATAAATAAACTAATTTGTATCAGACATGATAGTTTCTGAGCCTGTACAAGATGTGCGATTGTACGGAGTCCCAAAAACTGAAAGGTCCCAAAAGTTTCAAAATATATTACTAATGTGAAATATCTACTTTTAAATTTATGCCTTTCTATTTTTTTTAGAAATTGCAGTAACATAATTCCTAGGCTGGCCCTGTTTGAGCATTTATTTCAACTTTGTGGTATCTTTCATGCATTTTTTCAATACATTTTTGTATGTTTATTGTTTTTGTAAATAGAATTTGAGGGTCTTGGAGTTGGGGGTTACCTTATTATTATGAATAATTTTTAGGGTTCAAGTTAAGATGATTAATTTACTTGCAATCACTTTAAAATACAGTAGAATACACCAAAATATGATCTGTATTTATCTCGTCACGTTCACAACGTGTTTGTGATGCACTATATATGCATGTGCAATCTAGAGTTTGGTGTTTATATCTCTGGTTTTAGATTTTTTCAATTGGAGACTATGTTGCAGGGACACCAATCCAGTGCAATCACAATACAAATGCTGGGACACGAACACATCATTGATTTTGGTTTGTCTTGTTGTATTTTAGAGTATCTATGTTGTGCCTTGTATGCTATGTTGTATGGACACAAATACGACACAGTTGAGAACTAATAAGGGATTTAGTCCCACATTGAAAAATGTAGTATGAAGAGGAGCTAGACTCCCTATAAATAGTGGAGTAGCCCATCAATAAAATACAACAACAATTATTTACTACATGGTATCAGAGCCATAACCACAAAAAAAATTCTCACCCCTTCCCCAACCCGGCAAACCCACCCCTGCCGATTCCCTCCTGCCGACCCCCCTGCTGCCCCCTGCTGCCGACCTCCCCCCCCCCCCCCCCCGCCGACCCCCCCCTGCCGACCCCCCTGTCCCCCCTGCCCCCCCCCGACGGAAGAACAGACACCTGCTGGAGGTCGCACGGACGATGATGCTGGCTATGAATGTCAAAACACTTATGGGGGCAGGCGGTGTTAACAGCATCTTATCTCATCAACAGAATGCCATCTCAGGTATTGGACTCGAAGACACCGTTGAAGATGCTTACTGGTGCAACCACGTACACTGTTCCACCGAAGGTATTTGGGTGTGTCTCTTTTGTCCAAGATAATAGGCCAGGAGTTGGCAAACTGGATCCTCGAGCGGTTAAGTATGTATTTGTCGGGTACACATCGACTCAGAAGGGATACGCATGTTGGAGCCCAGTTGAGCGGAGGATGTTTGTAAGCATGGACGTTACATTCAGAGAACTGGAACCATATTATGGTTCGGATGATGGTTTCGCGTTTGGTGATACACCTAACACAGAGGGTGTTAGATGTGAGGGAAAGAAAATACGCCCATCTGTGGTAGTCGGATCGGTCCCATGTCCGGTCGTGGAAAATTGGACGAAAGGGGGAGAAAGCAGTGACTTCGATACAGAAGATGAAGAAGATACATATGTTAAACATGGGGAGCAGCAGACAATGGAAAAGGAGCTCCAAGTCTACAGAAGGAGACAACAGAAGTCCAGTACTGTGCCTGTACCGTGCCCTGTGCCTACTGTACCAAGTCCCTCGTCTACTCCTGCTCCAACTCTTGAAGATGTTGTCCCCGCACAGAATCAATCTGATTCTGATGCGGATATCTCTGACTCTGATGGTATGATCTCTCCACCACCTATTGCTCCCTTAAGGAGATCTTCTCGCATCAATGCGGGTAAGACTCCTAGTCGTTTTGATGATTATGAACATGATATTGCAAACTACCTGTCTTATTCTAACATTTCTTCGAATTATCGAGCCTTCATTGCATCATGAGACTCTACTTCATTGCCCAAAAGTTGGCAGGAAGCAAAAAAAGATCCAAGGTGGAAAGCTGCAATGGAAGAACTTGGGGCACTGGAGAAAAATAAGATGTAGGAGCTGGTTCCATTACCCAAAGGAAAGAAAACTGTGGGATACAAATGGGTGTACACAGTAAAGGTGTAACTCTACTTTTTTTTATATAGTATCATTTTATGAATTTGAAATTTTATTTGGAATTTAAAATTAAGAGTTTATTTGTGGGCTTGGTTATTATTTAAAGATTTTAAACCTTTGGGCTAACCTAAGCTATTTCCCTGGCCTGGCAGGAGACCTAGGCCCATTTCCTTTTGAATGATCTAACCTAGGTTATTCCAAAAACTTCACCAGCCTTCTATGGTTTTCCTTAGTCATTTTCTTCGTTTCTCTGCTCACCCTTTTTGGACAAATTCAAATTTTCAATTGTCATCACCGCCACCTCGACCATGTGGGGGAGTAACAGAACGAGGTGAGCGCGCCAATTTTCCTTCTCCACTCTTCTTTAATCACCTATTTAAACAGCAATTCCCTTCACTCGTTCTCACCAGATCTACATTCTCTTTCTTCCCAATTCTCTCAAGGAAGAGCTATGGCTATGCAGTAGAACTCCTCTGATCGATTGAAGGAAAGCAATGGCGGCCATGGCAAGTTTTCGAGGAAACAAAAGAACATTGAGTTGATCCATCCTTCTTCATCAGATCAACTGGTGAGTATTTCCAGATCTAATTCTTGATTGATTGGAAATTAGTAATTCAACCTTTTCTTGAAGATCAGTCGATTATTCAACCATTCTTCCCCATGGATCAGGATCTGCAGATCGAGGAATTATTGATCAATTGATCAATCCTTGTCTTCATCACCGCCAGTTTAGGTGAGTTTTGTTAATCAATCCTTGTTCGATCATCCATCCTATCGTTCTCTTATGGTGTGGTTCCTGTGAGATGGTTAATTTTGCGAGTTATGTTTAATTTGAATTCCAAAATCATTTAAGCTTGATCGAGTTCCTGAAATTTCTTTGGTGATGAAGTTGTGTGGGAAATTTCCTTATCTTCTTCTTCTCATCCAGGAAGCAGTTTCCTGAGATCCTCATTTGTGTCAGGAAATAGTTGTGATGAGTTGGAGAATTCATTTGTATACCAGTGAGTATTTTTCATTCTAAACTAGGATATCTTAACATCTGTATCAGTCTTTTAATGAAGTTTTCCCTGTGTCGTGTCATCTACCAATTTATTTCAGTTTGATCCAGTATGAGCAGGGCACTCAGTAGTACCAGCTGAGATCAGATCAGCCTTCCATTCTCCAGGTAACCTAGTTTGACCTATCTCTTCTAATTGTAGGAGTATGATCTGAAAATTCACTCTGTTTTGGTATTGTTAGTAACCAGGAACATTTTAGTTAAACCATTAATCTATGGCAAGTGATGATCTAGATTATATGTCTGATGTGGGCTAGGCAGACTGAATGTGAGATGGGATGATTATTTAGGTACTTTCTCTATTTTATGGTTGTACTTAAGAATCAGGAATGTATTATTAAGAACTATAATGTCAGGTTGTATGCATGAACAGAGTTTAGCTTTTGGGAGGCAGTCCTAGTAGAGGACTGACACTTGACTGATAATTTATTAAACCCCTTAAGTATCAGTGCTTTGGCTATTCTGATAATTTATGTTAGTTGTAGATATTATTTAGGACATCAGGAAGTCCAGGGAGTTGATGGTGTAAAACTTGTAGGTTACTTAACTTACTAAGAGCTGCCATGATAAGTGCAGGTTATATCAGTAGGGAGCTATTTGGGTTATGGTGAGTTTGTGTTAGCTAGATTGATGCTTTGAATACTGTATAGATCACAGGGAGGGTTGAATTCAGCTCCTACTTAGGAATTGAAGTAACAGATTTGCCATTTCAACTGAACCTGGCATGGTACTTGATACCATAGGATTTGGTATGTATGTCCCTTTTGAGACTGTCCAACTGAGTAAATGTTTGGGCTAAATTGTCCAGAATTCTCGGCTGAACTTGGCCAGCTTTGGATTGATATTGGATATATATAGGTTACAGGAATACTCATGTGAATGCCTAAGGAATTCCTGGGCTAACTCCTAAACGATTGAGCTGATCCATATTTAATAGGGAGTTGTTAGTATTAAGGACTAATTCAAACTGATTGGTAGCAGTCCTGTTTTAGGACCAAGGTAGATTCCTAGGTAAGGGTTGGCACATTGAACCAATGCTCTGTTTATTCAGGAAATTTTAGTGCAATGAGGGAATTTAGGATAGTAGGATTATACAGAAATTTAGACTGGTGCATACAGTTGATGTTGAATTATCCATTCCTAGTTAGACTAAGTGTTACCTGTAGTGTTTGATCGTTCAAGTTTGTGCTATTCAGCCAAATTGAATGGACAGTGAACAATACCTGAGTACTATAGGACTGATGACTGATTTTGTAGGCTGATAATTGAAATACCTTGGTAGATATTGGACTGTGTATATGGTACTGCCTATGTTAGACTAACACCAGGACTAACATGGTGCCAACTTGATGCAAGTCTGGACTACTATGGTATATGTGGACTGAGATGCATATAGGACTGCACAGTGTTGAGACTGGTTGAACCAGCCTAGTGAGGACTGATCCAAATCAGTCTTAACTAGACTGATTCCATCATTACTCCTATTTGGTTGTTTTCAATCAAATTAAAATGTCAGTAGTCCATCCTTTAAACCTATCCTTGAGATATTGAGTTTGGTTTAGCTTGTGAGTTCATATGATTACAAATGGGTATATGGATTACCTTAGATTATAAGAATTTATCTAGGACAGAAGAATTATTGGAAGATTTGAGAGTTGGGTAAAACCAACACCTAGATGCCCTATTAGCTATAAGTTAAGTTTGGGTTGAGTCAAATTAGTAGAGTGATCTCTATTGAGATTATTATATCATTGTTCTCTCTAGTGGGTTTAAGCATAAATATCTTAGTTAGGAAAGAGTATTCATAGAGATAGGTTTTGTTATAATATTAGTTGATATTTTTATAGTCTAATTTAAATTGTAAACCATTTTAATACAGGAGGACATCCAGTTTCCTTGCCTACTTGTACTTTCCTGGAGCCAGGCAAGTACACTCTACGGTTTTGTACTTTACATTATTTTCCCTGTACTTCCTTGAGTGACACAATTGCAACACGTCATGTTCTTTCTGGTACTCTTGTTCTCTTGTGCTTATTACTTGTATCTGGGGAGGGGAAATATACTATCTATGTGACCAATCCCAAGTATCAACTCAGGTGTGTTTTAGCTTAGACCCCACATCGTGCATGCGGGTCCTAAGTCACCATTCATGTGCTTTCAGGTGCTTTCAGGTTCTTACCCTAGCCGGTCACATATTTAGTTATATTTCAAATGCATTTACACACATGTTCAGGAGATTACCTTGTGCTTATTTCCTGTGATTCCATGTTCTTTCAGGTGCTTACATATCATGTACTTTCATGTTCTTACATACCATGTTCTTTCATGTACTTTACCCTGTTCTTCATGTACTTATTCACTTGTATTTTCCTGTACTTTCCATGTTCCCTTGTACTTCATTTCATGATGTCTTGTTCATTACCTAGAATTGTACTTGCTCCGCTCCTGACTGGATATGTTATGATAGGTGAGATGGAGGCTTTGTGTGACACATACTATGGACAGGATACTGCCTTCCCTACTGAGCCAGCTGGAGCTGCTTGTGACCTAGAGGCTGCAGAGGCCTAGTACTTCATTTAGTTTTCCATTTATCTTTCCATGTATTGAGACTAGCAGACTATTATAGTTGAATTGTAATTAATTCAGATCTTGCATCTCTTTTCTGGTTGGGACACATTATATAGTTGCTGTGATTCTATACTTTCATGTTTATCTGGTTAGTTTCCCTAGCTTGGTACAGCTTACTTCATTGTGTCTAACAATGAAGGCTGGGCGTATCCGACTCGTGTCCGATTATTCGGGAGCGGGTCGTAACAAAAGGAGACGTCAGAAGGAAATGTGGAACGATACAAGGCGAGGTTGGTTGCAAAAGAATACACACAATCATATGGCATCGACTATGATGAGACGTTTGCTCCAGTAGCGAAAATGAGCACCGTAAGAACTCTGGTCTCCAATGCAGCAAACTATGGGTGGAAGCTATACCAATTAGATGTGAAGAATGCTTTTCTCCATGGGGACCTACAAGAAGAAGTATACATGGAACTCCCGCCAGGGTGCTATGCTACAGAATCAAACGGAGGAACGTCGCATAGAAAAGTGTACAAACTAAAGAAGTCGCTATATGGACTCAAGCAATCTCCTCGAGCCTGGTTTGACAGATTCAGAAAGGCTGTTATAGGCATGGGATACCATCAAGTAAATGCAGATCATACGGTCTTTCTTCAGCATGCAAGAGGCCACATCACTATACTTGCTGTATACGTGGATGATATAGTAATCACAGGTAATGATGAAGTCGAGATCGCTAAGCTGAAGTCAAAACTCGCGAAGGAGTTTGAGGTGAAGGATTTAGGAGCGATGAGGTACTTTCTAGTTATCGAGGTGTATGAAGGCGAACAAGGAATTGTTCTCTCACAGAGAAAATACGTACTAGACCTGCTGAAGGAGACATGGATGCTGGGATGCAAAGCAGCAGTCACTTCAATTGACCAAAAGTGCAAGTTGGGAGCAGAAGCAGGAGAGCCAGTTGATCGTGAAAGATATCAATGACTTGTAGGGAGATTGATTTATCTGGGACACACTCGCCCTGATATCTCATTTGTGGTGAGTGTAGTAAGTCGCTACATGCATGATCCAAGAACGGGTCATATGGATGCAGTGTTTCAGATCTTAAGATATCTGAAAGGCACGCCGGAGAAAGGGCTATGGTTCAAGAAGAATGGATGTATAGAAGTTGAGGGATACTGCGATACAGACTGGGCGAGCTGCATAGACGATAGAAGGTCTACCACGGGATATTGTGTCTTTGTAGGAAAAACTTGGTCTCATAGAGAAGCAAGAAATAGTCAGTGGTAGCACGATCTACAGCTGAAGCAGAATACAGAGCAATGGCTTTAGGAGTGTCGGAGTTGCTGTGGGTGAAAGAGTTGCTGACAGAGTTGAAGCTGGACAAGGGAGCACCGTTACGTCTTCTGAGCGATAGTCAAGCTGCAATATGTATAGCTAACAATCCAGTTCAGCACGACAGAACGAAGCACATCGAGATCGATCGATTCTTCATCAAAGAAAAGCTGGAATAAGGGATACTGAAGATTGATCATGTTTGCTCAGAAGAACAAGTGGCAGACTGTCTGACTAAGGGTCTTAGTTCATTAAGTCTGTCGAAGCTATGTAACAAGATGTGAATGATTAATATCTATCGTCCATCTTGAGGGGGAGTATTGAGAACTAATAAGGGATTTAGTCCCATATTGAAAAATGTAGCATGAAGAGGAGCTAGACTCCCTATAAATAGTGGAGTAGCCCATCAATAAAATACAACAACAATTATTTACTACATACACGATATAACGCGGATAGGAAAAAAAGAGGCATGCCATAAATTTTGGCATATCCTAGTTTGTTTTGGAGTCTATGTGCCGTATTCGACATGTGTCCGACACAATGCAATATGTACATGGCACCTAATTTTTCAAGTGTCCTTGCTTTCTAGCTGGTACATGTCTGTCATGATGCGACAAAGAAAAGCACCATTTTTTTGTAGTATTTTCTTATATTAGTATAACCCTTTACTCAATGCTAATAATTATAACGCTGTTCAACTGCTTATCTCAGGAATTTGTTTTCAATTACCTGAGTTTATTCTCCTTCAAGTAATGATAGTTTTGTTTTCTTTTTTTTTTGGGACTAAAGTGTTGGAAACGCGGTGTAATCTGAATTGGAGTAGACTCATGAGGTACCATATTGAATTGTGTCAATATACTTTAAAGAGAATTTTTATGTAAGGCTTGAACTAATTCCAATTATCTACATCTCACAATCCTACCTCCTACCAGATATTGGACTAAATTACCAACTCCATTGTCATCCCCTTTGAGGACTCAACAGGAAACGAGCTACAATCCAACAACCTCCACTTTAACTCGTTTTCGCTAGCCGAACAACCTTAGCATCCTTGCTACTTTTTGCTCGTTCCTGCCAACCGAATCTCGATTCGTTCGACCACAGAACCAAATCGACACGTTCATCCACACCATTGTGTGCCAACCACAAAGTCTCGTGTATCCGTATATCCATGTATATGCTTCAACATTCAGCAACATATACTTTGAACTAATTAGAGCTGTCCAAACCAGCCATGTAACCTCGGACTCTGATACCACTTGTTGGGAACGCGATGTGACCCGAACCGAATTTGGCCCATCCCACTTCTTCCAACACTACCAAAATAAGTCATAACGGCGACGAAATTAGCGACTCCAGATAAATACGTCGCTAAGTTTTGTGCTTTTAGCGACGTTTTATATATACGTCGCTAAACGTCACTATCAGCGACGTTTGAGCGACAGTTAGCGACACAAATTATGTTTTGGACAACTGATGTCGCATTCTAGTCGTAAAACGTTACTGTTAATTTATCGACGTTTTGCGACGCCACTTTTACGACGTCGCCAGGTTTTAATAAATAGCGACGGTTAGCGATGTCTTTAACTGACGTCGCTAAAACATTTCATATAGGGTTCTGGCCCGATCGATTTTTTATTTTTTCACCAAAAATTTTCTAATCTTCCGCTCTTCCCCTTACCCTTGCCCGCGGCGACCCCCTGCCCGACGACCCCATTCCTCCGACGACTCACTCCCTCCGACGACCACCCGACCAGTCTCCTCCACCGCTGCTCCAGCCCCGGAGACCCCGACACAACCCCAACGGTAAACCCTAACCCTATTTCCCTTTTTCTGATGCGACACAGATACGACCCTGTCACGCCCCAGAACCAGAATACTGGAGAGCGGGGGCAGACATAGCCAGCTACGTATAACGGAATGGAATCCACACCGCTATACGGTCACGGCTGTCTAGATATGTGAGGGTTCACTACAATCCATCAGTCTCTTAAGGTCATAAAATAGCCTATTGTCTCAATCTCAACCAACTAATAATAATCACAAGATATCAGATCTCCAAATATACAATTGTAAGGCGTCCCAAACATTACATATCCAGATGATCATGAAGCTAGTCGTTATAAAATGTGAGGACTAGCAAGAGTTCAGTCATACATGATCAACCCCCGGGGCTTGTCAATCATGTTACAGCCCGTAGGCAGACAGTAAGTAAGTACAATCGAGCTAACACTTGCTCGTCGGCTAAACGCCTCAAAAGAATAATTTACAATATTACAGTGGGAGAACAAAAGAAACCCACTCGAAGCCCTGGTTACGCCTGGTGACCACCATCGGGCTGGAAGATAGGTAGATCCTTTGCTGCTGCTCCGGTATCTGGCCATACAAAACCAGCTGGGTCAGACCCCAGAAGAGCAAGTGCCACAAAGGAGGCCACAAAATAAGAACCAAAGCCAGCAATTAGCACAATAATATAATTACATAATAAGAGACAGTAATTTAAGAAAAAGCATGATGAGTAATTATAAAAGACAATCTTGCATAGAATCACTAAAAGACAAGACATATAGAAAAGCATGACAGGATGATATACGATGAGATAACCATGAAACTATTCAGATAGCTAGGTTACAACCCGTAAACCAAACAAGGACCGGGGTTGTAACCCTTCGTCTGAACGAAACTTGGTATCTCTCACCATTTATCGGCAAGATAAATATTAAAAATCAGATCAAGTAACAATCTGAAGTGACAATCATTATAGTGACAATCTGGAGTGACAATTATTATAGTGACAATCTGGAGTGATAATCTTTCAATTATTCTGGTACAATCTTACAATCAATCAATTCTAGACAATACTATACTGGACCAGACTCCATCCAAGCAATCACGGCCAATCATTGCCTACGGCTTTCTACATTAACTAACTAGGGTTATCACAATCCTAGTTACTAGCAAGATGCAATGAGATGCTCCAAGTAGTCACAGGCCCTGCAGCTATCCAGGTTATCCAGGCAATCATTATAGTGACAATCTGGAGAGTTCAATGCATTAGAGTGACAATAGAGTTCAATCATTAAAGTGACAATCAAGAGTGCCCCACATAACAGTGGGCTGAAAATGTGCCATACTCGTCGGCAGGCTACAAGTCCATACATTTGCGGCCGGGATAACGGGATCGCCTGTAACTGGGGAACATCTCTTCATAACTAGTGAATTATACTAATTATTAACCTTAGTCCAATTTCGTAGGTACTCCTGACCGTGGTACTCAGGAGTCCCCTCCTAGACATGATGCAAGATATGACTGGATTATTTGTACAAGCACAATCGCCCACGGTGTCAGGATTAATTATACATGTCATGCCATATCAGGTAGCCGTCGTAACAGCTATTCAAGATATATCAGGTCAGGTTATCATATCAAGTGTACTAGTCAGGAGTGCGTCACGACGGGCCACTTATCAGGTCATGCTCAATTATTAATTCCAAACATATCCAGTAAATTCGTGATTATCAAGTTCAGGACAAAAGGCGTAAGGATAAAAAATAGACGTAAAATATCTAATAAAATATCAATAAACAGGACCAATAGAAAAGCCAAGCTTAAAGAAAGGGGTCAGGGGAGCAGCGTACGAAAAGTCACGCACGCTGAAAGAGCCGCGTACGTGAAAGTCACGCACGCTACAGAGCAATGTGCGTGAAAAGTCACGCACGCTCAAGGAGCAGTGTGCGTGAAAAGTTACGCACACTCAAGGGAACAGTGTGCGTAAAAAGTCACGCACGCTCAAGGGAACAGTGTGCGTGAAAAGTCACGCACGCTCAAGGGAGCAGCTGCGTGAAAAGTCACGCACGCTCAAGGGGGCAGCGTACATGAAAAGTCACGCACGCTCAAGGGAGCAGCGTACATAAAAAGTCACGCACGCTCCAGGGAAGCAGCGTACATGAAAAGTCACGCACGCTCCAGGGAAGCAGCGTACATGAAAAGTCACGCACGCTCAAGGGAGCAGCGTACATGAAAAGTCACGCACGCTCCAGGAAAGCAGCGTACATAAAAAGTCACGCACGCTCCAGGGAAGCAGCGTACATGAAAAGTCACGCACGCTCAAGGGAGCAGCGTACATGAAAAGTCACGCACGCTCCAGGGAAGCAGCGTACATGAAAAGTCACGCACGCTCCAGGGAAGCAGCGTACATGAAAAGTGACGCACGCTGAAAGAGTCGCGTACGCACAAAAGCACGCACGCAGGAGACACGCTTCCAACAGGAAGCGTATCCAAGGCTCAGTGGCGTAAGCTAAGAAGCTCTGCACACTGCTCACTGTCTTCTCCAAACAGCAAGAACACCATGGCAGAACCCAACATTTCAAAACAACATATCTTGGCCATCCGAACTCCAAATCCGGATTTCCAAAGTTCCAACTTGGGTGAAATTAAACTCTCTTCCACATGGAAACATCAAAACTCATAGAAAACCAACATAAATAGCTCAAACCATGCAAAATCCGAAAATAGAAATAACTTAGATCTACATCAACAGAGACTCCAAATCATAAAAACCCAAGAACTAATGTTGATCTCCATGTCCTAAACTAGCAAATGGACAAGGAAAAGAGGGTCCTCATGTAGTGGCAAGATGCACTTGCCTAGGGTTGGGAGAGTTGTGTAGAGAAAGGAGAAGAAGAAGAAGAAGAAGGAAATAAATGGTGGTGGTAATGAAGAGAGAGAGTGGTAGGTGGGGATATAAAGAGGGGGAGTTGTGGTGGGGATGAGGGGTAGCATAGGTTAAGGTGCTCCATGCATAAACCGAACCAGACCAACCCAATAAAACCGAGCCATGAGAAAACCCAAAATACGAAAAATACCGAAATTCCACAAGTCGAGAAAAATAAAAATACCTGCCAAAAATTCAGATACGAGTATAAATACGAAATACGGAAAATGAGGGTGACAGACTCTTTGACACACATGTGGACACTTTGACACACAAGTGGACACTTTGACACACACTGTGACACTTTGATACTTTGACACTTTGACAACACGTGGACACTTTGACACTATTAGGCCTCGTTTGCTTCACGGAAAGGAAATATATTCTTTTGTATTTTTCATGGGAATCGGAAAGTAGGATTCCTGTCACATTTCCTTTCCGTTGTTTGGTTGGTGTAGAAAAGGGAAGCAAAAATATAACAATGGTAAAATAAGCATTAATGGTAAAATAAGCAATAACACATGGTTACTTTTGTAATAAATGTTGGAAAAGGAGGAGGGAAAATGAATCCCATGGGTCATAAGTGGAACCATATTCCCTCCAATTTTTCCCCTTGTGAGGAAATTGATTCTCAAGTTTATGGTTACCAAACAAAGGAAAGGAACAACTTTCCTTTCCTAGTTCCTTAAATCGGTGAACCAAACGAGGCCTTAGGATAATATGTATAGATGAGGACTAGGACAATAAGTATAGGTAACTTCAAGATAGGAATTGTTTTACCTATGATTATAGGTAATGGCTTTACCTAGAGTGACTAGGTAATATATAGGTTTAGGAAGCCTATAGGTTTAGGTAATGGGTTGGCACATGGGTATGGGAGATACCTATGTTGTAGTGTACGGGGTATTGAGTTTGGGTATTGGTTTTTACTAGAGTTAAGGATAGGCTAGTGTATAGGTAATTAGGTAAATAGGCCATAGTAATAGTTTTACCTATGTGAATAGGATATTGGTAGGGCAAATACATAGGGTATTAGTCTAGTATAGACTAGAATACCTTGGTAAGGCAACGTATGGCCCTAAAAACCTATGTGTGACCTAGTTTGACCAAGTTTGGCAAGGTATTGACCCAGTTGTCCTAGTGTGACCTAGAAATGACTTGGAGACCTAGAATTGACCTAGTATATCATGTTTATGATTCCAAAACACCAATTGACATTAATATTCTATATTTAGGTCTTCGAGGTACCGTATCGGATATTGTTGACATTTCACACTACCAAAATAAGTCAAATCAACGACGAAATAAGTCAATCCTAGAGTGTATAGAGTGAGCCTTCCTACTTCCTTCCTTCTCATTCGGGTCATTCAGTCGACTATTCCGCATCATAGGATATCTACTTCAACCTCACCCTAGAGAAGTGTGAAAATATTAATGTTAACCAAGGTTCACAGTAAAGAGAGGAAAAGAAACTACATAGGATACATCATATCTATTACCACTTGTTGTATCATGATTACTTTTACAAGTGTTTAAACGATGTGCATGTATCTATCTTACAGAATTATCCTCAAATGGATATGGAGCTGAATTACTATATACGAAATCGTTCGTGGATGTACAACCGTCATCCTGATGACATGTGCGGTGTGCGGGATGAATTCATAGAGGGTGTACACCAGTTCCTGCAGTTTGCCAAGGCGTTCCCTCAGTACATGGACGGTACCAAAATTAAGTGTCCGTGTGTGAGATGTCGCAACTTGAAATATCATCCAGAAGTGGATGTCACGTATCATTTATACTCGAAGGATTTCACACTGAATTACTATCAGTGGAGTGAGCATGGAGAACTTGTGTCTTTAGCATCGGAGTACGAGCCTTATGTGGATGTCCACAATAACGGTCCTTACGACGATGGGTTGGTGAACATGGTTTTTGACGCGACCGGGCCTAGTTTTGATCCGGATGATCATGATACACCCGAGGAGGCACTGAACCCCGATACTGTACAGTTCATGGAGTTGCTGGAGAATGCAAGGACTCTATTATATCCTGGTTGTGAGGATCATTCACCGTTGGAGGTTGTCACCCTCACTTTTCCAAGTTAGGGGTAAAATGGTAATTTTCCATTTTATAATATTTTTGAGAATTTTATTTCATGAATATTAATATTTAATTATTATAGGAGTCGGGTTCGAATTTTATCGCATTCCGAGTTAATTCGGGATCCCGGTGAATTTTGACTTAAGTCGTAATTAGCATGTTATTTAACCATGGCCCACCACACTAAAGTTTTAGGTTTAGGAGTTTGGACTAGTCCCCCATGAGTAATTAAGTTTAATTATAATTTTTATTTAATTTTAGCTAACCCACAAAATCAAATTTGGACTTAACTTAGCATAGAAGTTAAGGGAGGGGCAAGCTTGTAATTTCAAGTGCCCCAACCCTTCCCTTTATGACCAGCCATCCCCTCCCCATTTATTCTTCTTCTCCACTTCAAAATATCACCATTTTCTTCTTCTTTTTCTTCTCCAAGCTTTTCTCAAAAGTTAGAATAGGTTTTCCCTAGAAATCATCTCAAAATAATTCTTTTTTCTCCAATATTCTTCCATCCAACTCTTCCTCTTCCCCAAGTGAAGCTTCTCCAATCTTTTGGGAGCAAGAAGTGCAAGGGTGTGTCCTAAACAATTCGTTGTGTCGGAGCCGTGTCGGAGGACTTTCGAATCGGGAATCCATCTTCCGATAGGTATAACCTATTCTCTAACTTATTCCCTTCATCATGATAAATAGTTTGAACCATGTAGGATTTGATTTCCATAGTTGTGCCCTTAGTTGTGTCGAGTTTGAGTCCGTTTGGAGTGTCCTAGGAGAAGTTAGAGTTTGTGACCGTGTCCTTGAGTTTCCCCCAAATTTGGACACTTTAGAATAAATTAGATTTGGCCTCTAAGTGGTTAGGCACTCTTAACTTCATTTATTTAGTGTGTGTGTGTGTGTGTCCATATACATATATGTGTGTGTGTCCATATACATATATATATGTATGTGTGGGAGTGTGTGTGTCCATATATATATATATATAGATATAGATTTATGTGTGTGTTAATATATATATATATATGTGTGTGTGTGTGTGTGTGTGTGTGTGTGTGTGTGTGTGTGTGTGTGTGTGTGTGTGTGTGTGTGTGTGTGTGTGATCATATATATATATATATATATATATATATATATATATATGTGTGTGTGTGTATTTGAATGTGTAGTGAGGGGAGGGAATGAGATTTATATGTGTGAGAGTTTATATATATTTTAGAGAGGAATTGAGAGAGATAGAGAGACTAGAGATTATAGAGGAAGAGATTGAGAGATTAGAGAGGAAGATTGAGAGGGTTAGAGAGGGAATTAGAAAGGAAGAAAGAGGGGAACACCATAGCAGCAAGGGGGGATAAGGGCTGCTGTTCCCCCCCCCCCAAAATAGCCCCAAAATAGCCACAAATAGCAGCAGTAGGCAGCAGCCATAGCAGCAGCACAACAGCAGTTTGGACAGCAGTAGCACCCCCTTTTGACCCCCGTAAACCCCCGTATATACCCCCATATGTATACCAATATATATACATATATATACCCTATTTATTAGCTCTATATACCCCTAATTAACCCACTAAAATTGCCCCTACAACTACTCCTAAGCGAGTGTGAAAAATGAGTTGAGTGAGTGAGTGAATGGTCGAGTTAGGAATTAGTGAAGGGGTGAATTTGAGTTCCGTGATTCGGAACGCATTGAAACTTGGAGGGGACTTAAAAAATGTGATTTAGATTTTGTGGGTAGGCTTCGGAGTTGGAATCGGGGTTGCGTGTGGGTTCGGGGAGATGGTATCGCACCGCACCATTCCGTATCTTGAAATATTCAAGATAACGGGTAAACGGGCGATTCGGACCGTAAGATGGACTGGATGTCCACTTACCCTAGAAAACTTGATAGGTAATGGTTGTATAGGCTAGTACCCTACTACCCTAGGAAGCACGGAGTAGAATTCCTAAGGGAAGGCCACTTGGCGTCAAGTTAGAGCGGTTTAAGGGTAAATGTTAAGGGGTAATCGGGTAATTTCGAGATACGGAGTTCGGGTAGTCGGATTGACTTGAAACTTGGGTGACATGTTGTGTACACCCTACAAATGTCATATTTGAGCCGATTTTGGCTCGGTTGACCCAGAGTTGACTTTTTACCCAAAAGTCAATCGTGAGTCAACACTTTGTCTAGATTTGACCAAATCCAAACCAGAGTTGACCAGTTGACCAAAAGTCAACTGTTGGTCAACATTTGACCAGTTTGACCTAGGGTTGACCAGAGTTGACCAGGGTTGACCAGTTGACCAAAAGTCAACTGTAGGCCAACTCTTGACCCCGTTTGACTTTCTTCGACTTGTTTTGACCTGTGATGACTGGTATGACCTAGGGTTAACTTGGTCTGACTTAGATTGACTTGATATAACTTGATTTGACCTAGATTTGACTTGACAAAACTTAGTGTGACTCAGTGAGATCTAGTTTGACCTAGATTTCATATCATTCATTATGAATCATTCTTAAACTTGTTTAAACCTAAATTAACATACAGTATCTCATCTTTAGGTTTCTGATTACCGCTCTGAGCATTGATATACCCTACAGCTCAGGACAGCAGGTGAGTACATTCACTGATAGTTTTTATTGTCTTGATATCTGCTATATCCGATTCAGTTGTAGTGTCTTACTCGATTCCAGTCACGATAGTTCACGAACTAGTATACGTTGGATCATGACATGAGATGTTCCTGGATTTTCTTGCTATATATGTATATTTCCTGTCTTATTCCCTGTACTTGTATAGACACCGATTCCTGAGAGGGAGTAGCTATCCTCTTAAGGAATCTCGTGTCATGACGTGTCATGTCCAGGTCCATTATACTACTCGGGGATGGAGAATTATTAGGGGTTATGTGATCAAGCCCCATGTCACTATTTTGCTTATGCCACCCTCACCTCACGTAGGCTGTAGCAGATACCTCCATGTCCATGTTATCCAGGTTGGCCGGCATGACTTTCCGTTGAGGTCACCGCGGATTGCCGGGCCAAGTGGATAACCCTATCATGTTTCCCTTGCCGATCATATAATGCTCTAATAATTCAAGGCATATTTTATATTTACTTTATCTTATCATATATCCTGCTCTGTTCTATATTTAGTATTTTTTCACCATGCTATGATATTCAGTTACTCACATGTTTTATATGTCTCTATGATGTACCTTGATTTGGAGACTAAGTTCTGCTCGGGAGAAGGGTTACAACCCCGGTCCTTGTTTGGTTTAAGGGTTGTAACTCAGCTTTCGAATGGTTCCCAAGTCTTGATATATCTTTGTCTTGTATTTCATTATACTGTCTCTTATAGAATTTGTCAATTCACATGGAACTGCTGTTAGTGCTTGTACTTACTCATTTTTCTGACAGGATACCGTTATAATATATTACAGATGACTCTGAGGCAGACTGCTCGACCTATTATGGGCTCGAGTCAGATGGAGTAGTCCAGGACCGTGGCCGTATAGTAGAGCCACTAGATTTTGTACTTCCAGAGTAGTGTAGATTAGCTAGGTTTGACTGGACTGCGATCCAGCTAGCTTTATCAGACTGTAGCTCCTATATTATATTTTGAGACCCTGTGATGTTGTATATATCTGGGCTTGTATTGGACACTAGACTTATTCCTTTTCATCTATCATATATTATCCTTCTGCGCTATCTACCTTAGTTTTATTCTGTGATTAAGACTGTATTGCTATGTCACCTCCAATCGGAGTGTATATACTGTACAGTTACCTTTATACTGTTAGTCGTAGTATTTATAGACCTTATATACATCATTCTACCGCCGATGCTGCGGCGTAGGCTGGACGTACCCACTTCTCGTGCCCCTAATCAGGGTGCGGGTCGTGACACATTTTTGTGGTGGCCTACGCAGGTCTCGTGTCACAATTAGTGCGATCTCGTAATGGTGCTCGACTTAGAGTACTAATTACGAGCCTGGGATTAGGACGTAGGACCTAGGATATGATAGGAGTTTCTCAATCACACCTAGGAAAACTTCTGATCTTTTGATTATCATGATTACTCCCCTTGTATTAAATTAACTGTCCTTCTTTGATAATATCTTCTCATGTGCCATATTGATCTCTTCGTTTCAATTCGTCTCCAGGATGACGAAGACGCACCCGCAGGCCACTGGATCGAGTAGCTTGCCCGAGAGATCTGACCAAGCAGAGGAGGAGGTTCACGAGACTGCCTCCAGTGATTCCACTATCCCGGAGACCCCGACAGTTGCACAGGGAGGTCTACCACCTCCACCCCAGAGGGTTTCGGCCGTTGTTCCAGAGATACTGCCGCCACCACCTCCGATACCGACGGATACACACCACATATTCCTTCTCCTTCAGCAGATGATGGAGACACAGCGAGCCCAGACAGAGGCATCGCAGCGCCAGTCGGAGGCGTCACACCGTCAGATTGAGATGCTGAGGCAGAGTATGGAGAACTCGCATCAGCTTGCACTGGCAGCAGTGGAGAGAGTGGCATCGGGTACGGTGTAGGGCCCTACTGGCCAGCAGCCGTACCAGCAGCAGTCCAGGCCGGGGACAGTATTAGACTTTAGGAAGATAAGCTCCAGGGACTTCACGGGCACGGAGGGCATCCTTTATGCAGACGACTGGCTAGAGAATGTGCAGCGGAGCATGGAGCTGGCAGAGCTTCCTAGAGCACTTTGGGTTTCGGCCGTAGCCAGCCGATTCTTCGATATTGTGCTGACATGGTACCGCACGGATCCTCGTGCATCGGACCGTTCCGAATTGGATCATAACGGAATTTTTGTCTATACCAGCACTATAATATCAGATTGGGGAGGAAGATCAGAGTTAGAGATTGATAAAAGAACAAGGATATGGGCACGTGTAAGTAGGAAACAAAAAATATCTATTCTGTGAGAGGTCTGGCATGGAAGAACTTTCGGAGGCTCTTTAAGGAGAAGTTCTTCCCGTACGTGGCTTTTACAACATTGGAGGGCCAGTTCGTTGGTCTAGTGCAGGGGAACTCGTCGGTGGACGAGTATGCAGCGGAGCGGAGTTCTTCCGCCTTAGCAGGTTCGCTCCTGATATGATCCAGGATGAGGGACAGAAGGCTCGTAAGTTCCATAGGGGACTTATTCATGCAGTGCGCACCCGCACCTCGGGTCGCCGTGACGCGACGTTCGATCAGATATTGATGGACGCACAGATTGCAGAGGAGGACTTCGGCCTCAAGCCGAAGAGGAGCGGTGATACTATGGGGGCGAGTTCCAGTACGGGACCGGCCAAGCGCCCCCACTTTCAGCATCAGTAGAAGCCATTTCAGCAGCAGCCTCTGTTACAGATTCAGTAGGCACCAGCGCGTGCCCAGCAGCACCAGGGACAGGGCCAGAGACCGGCTACTCCGTACAGCTTCTGCGGGAAGTCGGGGCACAATAGAGAGGCTTGTAGGAAGAGGTTGGGCGTCTGTCTATACTGCGGGGCGCCTGACCACCAGCTGAGGGATTGCCACGCTCGTGGAATCTGAAGAGACCAGGACAGAGTACAACAGGCTAAAGGAGGCCAGCAGGGGCATGCTTTTGCCATGACAGTTGAGCCTACTCAGGCAGTAGCAGAGCAAATAGCAGGTTCCGATATTTCGAATCTTCTTTCTGTATTTTCCTTCTTATAAACTGTCTTAAACTTCGATTCTATCTGTTCTTTGATCGTTGGATAAAAATTTTTCTTGTGATGTGATTTCCTTCTAAGATAAGTCATATAGGCTAGGTCGCCTCGATTATGAGATTTTAGAATGCTCTAGGGTCATGCTAGCCGGCATAGCGAGGACATATAGTCGGATTATGATCGTATTTCTTGGGTGTGGGAATTTAAGGTTTTCGCTGCCAAGCATGCGGCAATACAAAAATTTTAAATACCATAATTCTAGATGTATGTACCGTAGTTGAGGACTCTGTGATTATCGTAGCCTTGCTCACTGGTATGACGGAGATTCTGAGTATCATGATGATTGGACAGACGTATACGATTATCGATTTGCATGATTTTTTGTGTTTACTTGTTTTAATTTTTGAGGATGATTTTTTTAAGGTGGATAGACTTGTAGCACCCAGTTTATATTTGAGAGTAATTTTAAATTTTATAATTTTAGTCATTTAATTCATGCTTTGATTTTTGAGATTTTAATCATTTAAATTTTAAGCCATGACTTGTGATTTTGATATTTACTATTGTTTGGTTTTAATTTCGAGGACGAATTTTTTTTAAGGTGGATAGACTTGTCACCCTCACTTTTTCAAGTTAGGGGTAAAATGGTAATTTTCTATTTTATAATATTTTTGAGAATTTTATTTCATGAATATTAATATTTAATTATTATAGGAGTCGGGTTCGAATTTCATCGCATTCCGAGTTAATTCGGGACCCCGGTGAATTTCGACTTGAGTCGTAATTAGCATGTTATTTAACCATGGCCCACCACACTAAACTTTTAGGTTTAGGAGTTTGGACTAGTCCCCCATGAGTAATTAAGTTTAATTATGATTTTTATTTAATTTTAGCTAACCCACAAAACTAAATTTGGACTTAACTTAGCATAGAAGTTAAGGGAGGGGCAAACTTGTAATTTCAAGTGCCCCAACCCTTCCCTTTATGACCAGCCATCCCCTCCCCATTTATTCTTCTTCTCCACTTCAAAATATCACCATTTTCTTCTTCTTCTTCTTCTCCAAGCTTTTCTCAAAAGTTAGAATAGGTTTTCCCTAGAAATCATCTCAAAATAATTCATTTTTCTCCAATATTCTTCCATCCAACTCTTCCTCTTCCCCAAGTGAAGCTTCTCTAAGCTTTTGGGAGCAAGAAGTGCAAGGGTGTGTCCTAAACAATTCGTTGTGTCGGAGCCGTGTCGGAGGACTTTCGAATCGGGAATCCATCTCCCGATAGGTATAACCTATTCTCTAACTTATTCCCTTCATCATGATAAATAGTTTGAACCATGTAGGATTTGATTTCCATAGTTGTGCCCTTAGTTGTGTCGAGTTTGAGTCCGTTTGGAGTGTCCTAGGAGAAGTTAGAGTTTGTGACCGTGTCCTTGAGTTTCCCCCAAATTTGGACACTTTAGAATAAATTAGATTTGGCCTCTAAGTGGTTAGGCACTTTTAACTTCATTTATTTATTTAGTGTGTGTGTGTGTGTGTCCATATACATATATATGTGTGTGTGTCCATATACATATATATATATGTATGTGTGGGAGTGTGTGTGTCCATATATATATAGATATAGATTTATGTGTGTGTTAATATATATATATATATATATATATATATATATATATATATATATATATATATATGTGTGTGTGTGTGTGTGTGTGTGTGTGTGTGTGTGTGTGATCATATATATATATATATATATATATATATATATATATATATGTGTGTGTGTATTTGAATGTGTAGTGAGGGGAGGGAATGAGATTTATATGTGTGAGAGTTTATATATATTTTAGAGAGGAATTGAGAGAGATAGAGAGACTAGAGATTAGAGAGGAAGAGATTGAGAGATTAGAGAGGAAGATTGAGAGGGTTAGAGAGGGAATTAGAAAGGAAGAAAGAGGAGAACACCATAGTAGCAAGGGGGATAAGGGCTGCTGTCCCCCCCCCCCCCCCCAAAACAGCCACAAATAGCAGCAGCCATAGCAGCAGCACAGCAGCAGTTTGGGCAGCAGTAGCACCCCCTTTTGACCCCCGTAAACCTCCGTATATACCCCCATATGTATACCAATATATATACATATATATACCCTATTTATTAGCTCTATATACCCCTAATTAACCCACTAAAATAGCCCCTACAACTAGTCCTAAGCGAGTGTGAAAAATGAGTTGAGTGAGTGAGTGAATGGTCGAGTTAGGAATTAGTGAAGGGGTGAATTTGAGTTCCGTGATTCGGAACGCGTTGAAACTTGGAGGGAACTTAGCAAATGTGATTTAGATTTTGTGGGTAGGCTTCGGAGTTGGAATTGGGGTTGCGTTTGGGTTCGGGGAGATGGTATCGCACCGCACCATTCCGTATCTTGAAATATTCAAGATAACGGGTAAACGGGCGATTCAGACCGTAAGATGGACTAGATGTCCACTTACCCTAGAAACCTTGGTAGGTAATGGTTGTATAGGCTATTACCCTACTACCCTCGGAAGCACGGAGTGGAATTCCTAAGGGAAGTCCACTTGGCGTCAAGTTAGAGCGGTTTAAGGGTAAATGTTAAGGGGTAATCGGGTAATTTCGAGATACGGAGTTCGGGTAGTCGGATTGACTTGAAACTTGGGTGACATGTTGTGTACACCCTACAAATGTCATATTTGAGCCGATTTTGGCCCGGTTGATCCAGAGTTGACTTTTTACCCAAAAGTCAACCGTGGGTCAACACTTTGTCTAGATTTGACCAAATCCAAACCAGAGTTGACCAGTTGACCAAAAGTCAACTGTTGGTCAACATTTGACCAGTTTGACCTAGGGTTGACCAGAGTTGACCAGGGTTGACCAGTTGACCAAAAGTTAACTGTAGGCCAACTCTTGACCCCGTTTGACTTTCTTCGACTTGTTTTGACCTGTGATGACTGGTATGACCTAGGGTTGACTTGGTCTGACTTAGATTGACTTGATATAACTTGATTTGACCTAGATTTGACTTGACAGAACTTAGTGTGACTCAGTGAGACATAGTTTGACCTAGATTTCATATCATTCATTGTGAATCATTCTTAAACTTGTTTAAACCTAAATTAACATACAGTATCTCATCTTTAGGTTTCTGATTACCGCTCTGAGCATTGATAAACCCTACAGCTCAGGACAGCAGGCGAGTACATTTACTGATAGTTTTCATTGTCTTGATATCTGCTATATCCGATTCAGTTGTAGTGTCTTACTCGATTTCAGTCACGATAGTTCACGAACTAGTATACGTTGGATCATGACATGAGATGTTGTTCCTGGATTTTCTTAGTATATATGTACATTTCCTGTCTTGTTCCCTGTACTTGTATAGATACCGATTCCTGAGAGGGAGTAGCTATCCTCTTAAGGAATCCCGTGTCATGACGTGTCATGTCCAGGTCCATTATACTACTCGGGGATGGAGAATTATTAGGGGTTATGTGATCAAGCCCCATGTCACTATTTTGCTTGCACCACCCTCACCTCACGTAGGGTGTAGCAGATACCTCCATGTCCATGTTATCCAGGTTGGCCAGCATGACTGTCCGTTGAGGTTACCGCGGATTGCCGGGCCAAGTGGATAACCCTATCATGTTTCCCTTGCCGATAACATAACGCTCTAATAATTCAAGGCACATTTTATATTTATTTTATCTTATCATATATCCTGCTCTGTTCTATATTCAGTATTTTCTCTCCATGCTATGATATTCAGTTACTTACATGTTTTACATGCCTCTATGATGTACCTTGATTTGGAGACTAAGTTCTGCTCGGGAGAAGGGTTACAACTCCGGTCCTTGTTTGGTTTAAGGGTTGTAACTCAGCTTTCGAACGGTTCCCAAGTTTCATATATCTTTGTCTTGTATTTCATTATACTGTCTCTTATAGAATTTTTCAATTCACATGGAACTGCTGTTAGTGCTTGTACTTGCTCATTTTCCTGACAGGATACCATTATGATATATTACAGATGACTCTGAGGCAGACTGCTCGACCTACTATGGGCTCGAGTCGTCCAGGACCGTGGCCGTATAATAGAGCCACTAGATTTTGTACTTCCAGAGTAGTGTAGATTAGCTAGGTTTGACTGGAATGCGATCCAGCTACCTTTATCAGACTGTAGCTCCTATATTATATTTTGAGACCCTGTGATGTTGTATATATCTGGGCTTGTATTGGACACTGGACTTATTCCTTTTCATCTATCATATATTATCCTTCTGCGCTATCTATCTTAGTTTTATTCTGTGATTAAGACTGTATTGCTATGTCACCTCCAATCGGAGTGTATATACTGTACAGGTACCTTTATACTGTTAGTCGTAGTATTTACAGACCTTATATACAGCGTTCTACCTCCAATGCTGTGGCGTAGGCTGGACGTACCCACTTCTCGTGCCCCTAATCAGGGTGCGGGTCGTGACAGAGGTGGTTACAAGATTATTGAGCATCAAGTCCGATTTTAACATGTCGCAAGATTGCTACATCCGTCTTATGGAGTTGCTTATAGAAATATTGCCTGAGGGTGCGAAGTTGCCTAAAGACTTCTACCGGTCTAAGAGGATGGTCAGATCACTCTAGATGGGATACGAAAAAATCGATGCATGTCGCAACGGGTGCATGTTATACTACAAAGACGACAAGGATGAAGGCGCCTGCAGATTTTGTGGTGCCGATCGCTACAAGGCATGTGGTAGAGGAAAGTCTGTCGGTGCCAGGAAGCCTACCTCTTCGATGCACTACTTGTCGTTGACGCCGCGGTTGCAGCGGTTGTTTATGGTGAAGGAAATTACAGAAAATATGAGTTGGCATAAGCGGGAACATACCGAATGAGTGTTGGATCACCCATCTGATGGAGAAGCATGGAAGCACTTTGATCGAGAGTATCCAGATTTTGCTTCTGATCCACGTAATATCAGATTGGGTCTCTGCTCCGACGTTTTACCCCATTCGGACTTTCGAGATCCCAGTATTCGTGTTTGCCTGTGATCGTCACCCCGTACAATCTACCGCCTTGGATGTGCATGAAGACTCCGCATATGTTCCTCACCGTTATTATCCCAGGTCCGAACAATCCGAAAAGGAACATCGATGTGTATTTACAGCCGTTGATTGATGAGTTGAATCAGCTGTGGGAAGTAGGTTCCAACACATACGATGTATCTAGAAAACAAAATTTTCAGATACGGGCAGCACTTATGTGGACCATCAACGACTTTTCGGCCTATAGAATGTTATCTGGATGGAGCACACATGGTCGTCTTTCATGTCCGTATTGCATGGACAGCACTAAGGCTTTCCGTTTGAAACACGGAGGCAAACCGTGCTTCTTCGATTGTCATCGACAATTCCTGCCGAAGGATCATCCGTACCGGAGGAACATGAATGCTTTTCCTTCGGTACCTCCGACTGGTATCGGCTCTGGATCTTCGTCGCCGATTACTCCTCTATATCGGACAGTAGCTGGGCCTGCTGGGACGACGTCACGTGGCATATCTCCTGGGACGAGTAGTTCCAGGCCTGTTGAGAGTGCTCGCCCGTCTAGCGTTCCTGCTGCTGATACGACGATGGAGACGGATGAGCAGATGGCGGAGGCTGTACCGACGGCTGAGGCGGCTGCGCCGACAGCCAACCAGCATCATGCAGATGATGCGTGCGCACCTCCGGAGGAGAGGAGGACGGAGATCTGGGCCGACGGTACAAAGTAGGTGTTTTGGTTTATAATTTTTTTTTCTGTTTTTACCATAAATTAACTTTTTTCATGAATATAATATGTCTGCATAGATATCGTCCCCCAGAGGTACAGAGACGTCTAGGCCACATGCTGAGACATAATTATGGTGGTGCTTGGATTAACTACTCTGATGCTCCGGACGAGAGGAAGGCCTTCTGGTTTGCGCGCTTCAAGATTAAAATATATTTGCTTTTAACATGAATCATATAATTTTTGCATATTATATATAACTGATAAATATTTTGTTTGCGCTCTTCTAGGATATGTTTTTCTATCCACCGCACCGGGCCGAGCTTATCGAGGGGATGTTTCCTGCCGTCGCTGCCAAGCTGATCCGCGACGCTATTAATGATCAGAAGGATCGTGATCATGCCAGAAAGCAGATCCAAGGTTGGATCACCCCTGATCAGTGGAATGCGATGAAGGCTCGATTCGACGAGCCAAGGTACAAGGAGAAGTCGGAGAAGGCCAAGACGGCTAGGCAACATGCCTCGAAGTGGTACGGTGGGTCGATTCCGATGATGGAACATTTTTGTCGTCTGGTGTAGTGCCCCGTCCCGCGAAGTCAATCGGAGGAATCGAAATGCCGACGGCGTTCAGACTTGGCCTTACAACGGCGACTCGAAGACATCGCTCAGGTGGGGTAGTTTCGGTGAACTTGCCTCATCTTTGCCTTCACATAATAAATCGCGTGTTTTCAACTTGCACAAGTAGGCTTAATAATAAAAGAGACGAATCCACATAGCTAAAGAGAATTATCCCGACGGATCGAATCGAGTTTAGAACATGAAAAACGTCCCACGGTCTGATTAGAGTTGGTGCTCAGCGTGCTTTGAAAATGACACTTGTTCCTTCGTCCCATGGCTTGGGAGAAGAAAAAGTTGGTATTCGACACAATGAGGAGTTAGCCTAAGTCATAGGCGTCGCCCGCGTAAATGCTCGATAAAGCATGCACGTTTCCACTGCGCAAGGCTTGGCATAGCCTTGGCTCGTCCCTCGGGTTAAGTTATAGGCTTGAGTAAGTTAGGCAAAGTTATGCCAATTGACCTAAGTCATTCCAAGTGCCGTCCCGTTCTTTCTGCGGTTGTCAAGTCAAATAGTCCCACAATCTCAAGGGCCGTCATGTAATATATGACTTGGGTGATAGCGTCCCGTAGGACGTAAGTCAGTTAAAGGCACGAGCCACGGTTGGCACGATGTAAAGTTAGCCACGGTCTATGGCACTTAAGAAACACGTTTTGTTCAAGTTAAGTTGGAAGGCTATGTAGTAGTCGTTCCCTCGAGTTCAAAGAAGTTCGAGGCGGTCCCTCGGTTGGGAGTCTCGCATTCCTATCCGCGTTAAGATGTTCGAGGCGGTCCCTCGGTTGGGAGTCTCGCATTCCTATCCACGTTAAGGAGTATGAGGCGGTCCCTCGGTTGGGAGTCTCTCGGTCCCAATGCACGTTATGCAAAGTGTGGTTCAGAGCACGAGTTGCTAAGTATAGTTCCAGTCATACCAACAAGTAGGCCATGCATTTATGTGAGTCTAGATGTCTCATAGGTGCGTGGTCATTGGACACCTTGTCGACAAAGATTTTTGCCTAGACTGGTTATACGCCGGGGCACCGGGCCCAGTCATCCTAGGGGGTAGACGTTATAGCAGCGCATGCTTTTATTGCGTGGGTAGTCGGAGGCTTTCAATGGGGCTCGCTACCTGCGTTGAAGGACCCGCCGCCTATCCGAGCTATATCCGCGATGGCTTGTCATGCCAGTGGCCTTTCATATAGATAATTGGCGTGCTAAGCGGCGAATCCGCATGCACGGTGTCGGTCGTAACAAAGAAAGTGTAAGCACGGTGTGCGTTGAATGGTGAAATGTGTGCTCGGTTGCACCCAAGGTATTATAAAGCCTACGATTCGGCTATACGTAAAGACACGTGCTTCGACACGAGATATGGCGTCGTGCTTGAGTTCCCAACATCGGTTCCATAAGTCGGGTTAGTCGTTGCGAGTTAAGTCGAGAAGGGCCGTAGGGCAACTTTGGTTAAGTCATGTTGAGTTTCTGGGCACGACCCCGAGATGTGAGGCGTGGCCGCATTGTCACAACACGAGTATTGGCAATGCTAAGCAAGGAGGCACTGCCTCAGTGATACTAAAGCATGAATCGAGTTCATTGCACGACCGAGTCGTTACGTCCCAGAGTATGGCACGAAAGACAAGCACGAGGCGATAAGTTGACGTTATTAGAACGAGAAGGTCTAGCGGTAAGGTATGAGTACACTATTAGTGTAAGGCACGGTAACGGTCTAAAAGACACAGAATAGACCAAGGCGTCGATCCTAAAATCGATCCTAAGGCAAGACTAGAAAGACAATCATAAAGGGGCTTGTATCGCACAAAGATGAATAAACGTGTCGGTTTTGTATGGGTGGGCGAGAAGCTCACTCCACCAGTACAGTTGAGTACTGACACCCATACTGTTTCCATGTGCAGGCACAGGTAGAAGCTCGTGGCGCGGAGCTCGCTTGGATGCGTCGAGGTACGAAGTTCCTTGGCGATTCGAAGCGTGCGGCCGTATGGAATAGAAGACTTATACGGGACATAATATATGGACATCGCCTATCCGAAGCATCCGCTGGCTCGAGACAAGTATTCAATGTCTCTGTTTGGGTGATTGTAATCTCGGCCTTGAGCCCCCAATGTAACCGTTGTTTCGATATCAATAAAGAGCTTCTTTTGAATGACTTGTGTTTTGTTCTTAACTTCCGCTGCTAGTATTCATTGTCTCTGTTTGGGACTTCTGTGCGACGACCCCGTCGCAGCCGTTGGAATCGGCCGTTATGGAACCCGCCTTGTACGAGCGCAATCTAGGCTCGTGTGGCATCATGCCTTAGCGAGGACGATTGCTCCTACGGGAGCGGGGCGTGACATCTGGTATGTCTTTCTATTTTAGAAATATTATTTTAATGCAAAACCAATAAATTATTACTAAGATAATATATTTAATTATAGGTAAGGAAGGTCGGTAACGTCGACATGGTGACCGTCTTCCTGGCTACACATCGGAATGACGAAGACCTTATTGACGAGAGGGCCGAGCAGACCTATGTAAGTATTACAATACGTTATCTTAATTTAATACTTCGTGTCAATTTTAATATAACTTAGTAAATATGATGTAAATAAATATTCATGTAGTTAGTAATAATAAGTACATTAATTAGAAATTATAAATTATAGAGTACTATCCATAATTTCTAGGCCGAGTATCAGAGGCTGCGGGAAAGGGCGGCTGTTAGTGCACCTGATGCAGGAGAGGCCAGTACTTCCTCGCAGCCCACTCAAGCTCCGTCGATGGACGAGCTGTGGATGACCGCCGCTGGTGGACTCCGTAGGGGTACGTACTACGGTACGGGATCCTATGGCGTCCTAGTTGTGACCCAGTCCTCTAGGGCATCTCCTGCTAGTGTGTATGGTCCACAGCCGTCCCAGGAGTCTGCCCGAGTCCACCAGATGATGGAGTCTCTCCGTGATGACCTGCTATGACGGATCGAGGAGTAGTCTCAGTACCCTACGGACGATCCTGCGCTGCTAGCACGACTGGATGCGCTCGACCGCGGCATTATGGAGCTCATGGAGACGACTGAGAGGACAGAGCGCAGCGTTGGAGGGTTAGAGCGCACGGTGATGGAGCTGTAGACAGGACAGGTGACTATGGACGAGAGGCTGAGATTGGCGCAGGATTCGATGGTCCAGAGCAGTGATAGAATGTTATCTATCATGGATTCATATCACCAGCGACTTACAGCGTTGGAGCGTGCTGGTCCTCCGGGTGCGCCTTCATCGTCGTCGACTCCGCCACCTCTACCACCTTCTTCTTCGACACCGACTCCACCGACGTCACTGCCTGCTCCATCAGTATCGATTTCACTTGAGGAGTATGAGTTGTTCTTATCCCTTCGTCGCGGCGGTGCCCCTCCTGTACCAGATCCCTAGTTGGTTGTGTGTAGACTTTGGTTATTTGGTTGTAGACTTTGTTATTTGGTGTAGACTTTGGTTATTTGATTGTAGACTTTGTTATTTGGTGTAGACTTGGTTATTTGGATACTTGTTGGTTGTGCCTGTTCTATTTGTTGGATCCTAATCTATTTGTTGGATCTCATTCTATTTGTTGCCTGCTACATTATGTTATACTGTTGTTTATGTTATTATTCGTTTCAATTGGATGTTAATGTGCTTCTGTGGTTTACGTTTAGAAGTCAATCTAGGCCAAAGTCAACTCTTGGTCAACTCTGGTCAACCCTAGAAGTCAAACTAGGTCAACTATGGTCAAACTAGGTCCAACAAGTCTAAATTAGGTCAAACAAGTCATTCTAGGTCTAAACAAGTCTAGGTTATGTTAACTAAGTTTAACAATCGTTCTAAGTCCTAACAAGTCTATATTAGTCTAATCAAGACTAAACTAGCCTATGCTAGTATATCAAGCCCATACAACCTATACAATACAAAGTCAAAGCCAACATCACACAACCTATTATTGCATCTAGGCCTACACATGAAAATCACATATTACATACACATATATATATATATACATATAGGCTACCTATATGTATACCACACATACTGTCACGCCCCAGAACCAGAATACTGGAGAGCGGGAGAATGACTCAGCCAGCTACGTATTACGGGTAGATGAATACCGTATAATACGATCAATGCTGTCTAAAAGACAAGGGGGTGCATACTACATGAAAGTCTCGCTATGGTCACTTCACATCTATTGTCTCAATCATTCAAACAAGAAGCAATAACAGAGAACATTTAAGAATAAGCAATAAGGCGTCCCAAACGCTTAGTCAAGATGTTCTTGAGATCTGGCTTTACAAAACATAGCCAGATGATATAGCAACATATATACAATTGTTATCAGCTGCAGTCTGACTTAATTACAATTATGTAAAAGTAAGTACAAGACAATCCGACTAACATGTCGGTGCCAAGCGGCAAAATGTAAAGTAATTAACAAAACGAGCGGGGAAGTAAGGAACCCACTCGAGTCCTCCTGCGATCATTCCTCTAGTATTGACCATCTTGGAGGTAGAAGTAAGCTGAGTCCTCGGGAACCGGCTCTAAATCTGGCCATGCAAAACCAGAGAGGTTAGACCTCTAATAGCAAGTACCGCAAGGAAGCACGATATGAGACATTAAACCAGTAAATAAGAGAATAAAATAATAGACCTCTGCTTGCTACTGGGATTCACATAACATCACGACACTTCGAACCAACCTCCCAACCAAACAAGGACAGAAGTTGGCCCGTCATGTCCTGATGCTCTGATCATCTCAGATAGGTAACAGAGTAGGTACAGTACACAAACAAATTAACTTAAACAGCCATCCAACTCCTACGGCTTACTACTGTGAGTCCCAAGTTACCCTGGAATTATGCAATAAAGATTTCTCAGTTCTTACTATGGACAAGCAAGGCTGGTCGATCCAATCAATCAATTGCGCCAATCATGAATTAGACGAGTCCCAGCGGGACGCCCGTCATCAATATACAATATACAATAAATAGTATTACCAGATACCGCTCCATGCCCGTGTGGCAGGTTTGCAGTATCTGTGGGGACCAGCCGGCCTGTCGGGTACTACTAGTCCCAAGAGGGCTGCCATGTAAGAACTCGGGAATCCATTCTCTCCATGCAATCATTATTTTTATTTAACTTAATAGTCTCTACGTTGAGTGAAATCCCATGCCGTGGATCATGGTCATTCGGAATGAGTACTTTCGTACAGGGTACGATATGCACAACTCTACAACGATGCCCGTGCGGTTAGGTTGTAGGTCTTACATAGCGTAATACAACAATCCAAACTAACCACGGAACAATCATGCCTTGACCATAAAGTACACATGCTTCTTTTATAGTAAAATAAATAAATAAATAAATTGAAGTCTGCATGTATACCTGTATGTCAATATTCGGGATCGGCCAATCGATTATAGTAGTTCATACTTAATATGAACGTGTCTTATTCCATTTAATTCATTAAGACGACTAGCCAGTCTCTTAGTTCCATCTAGGAACGCATGATCAATAATAAATCAAGATAACAATCAATGTTAATTAATGCCACATTCGGAAAATAAAAAAAATTGGAGAATAAATAATGATTGGGAAATAAATAATCTCATGCGCTGTGAGAAATAATTGGGAAATAAATAATCTCATGCGCCTGGGGAATGATTAGAAAATAAATAATATTATGCGCTGTGGGAAATGATTGGGGAATAAATAATCTCATGCGCCTGAGGAATGATTGGAAAATAAATAAACTCATGCGCTGTGGGAAAGGTTGGGAAATAAATAATCTCATGCGCCTGAGGAATGAGATTCTTATGCGACTGTGAGATGAGATTGGGAAATAAATAATCCCATGCGCCTGAGGAATGATTGGAAAATAAATAAACTCATGCGCTGTGGGAATGCGGTTGTGAGATGAGATTGGGAAATAAATAATCCATGCGCTGAGGAATGATTGGGAAATAAATAATCTCATGCGCCTGAGGAATGATTGGGAAATAAATAATCCATGCGCTGTGGGAATGCGGCTGTGAGATGAGATTGGGAAATAAATAATCCATGCGCTGAGGAATAATTGGGAAATAAATAATCTCATACGCCTGAGGAATGATTGGGAAATAAATAATCCATGCGCTGTGGGAATGCGGCTGTGAGATGAGATTGGAAAATAAATAATCTCATGCGCCTGGGGAATGATTGGGAAATAAATAATCTCATGCGCCTGAGGAATGATTGGAAAATAAATAATCCATGCGCCTGAGGAATAAGATTGGGAAATAAATAATCTCATGCGCCTGAGGAATAAAGATTTGATGCGCTGGGACTGTCCTTCTTCTCCGAATTTTCTGAGAACAGAACCATGGGAACCATGGAAGCCATTGCTTCCAAGCTTCATAAATCCTTCATCCCAAGCCCAAATATGGACTTCCATAGGTCAAAATTGGGTAGAACAAAATTCTCTACAACATGGAACCATCAAAACTTGAAGATAACAAAGTTTACTAGATCAAAACCTAAGAAATCCGAAAATGTAACAAACTTAGATCTACAACAAATAAGCCATGGAAATCGAAAATGCTAAGTACTAAAGAGACTTAGAATCAAATAGGGAAGATGATGGAACAATGAAAATAGGGATCCATCAAGAAGCAAGTTGGCACTTGCCTTGCTCTCTTAGGTTGGTGGGAGAGTTATGAGGAAGAAGAAGAGTAATGAAGAGAGAGAAAGGGTTTGGGGATTTAAATGAAGGAGTGGTGGTAGGTGGGAGTTTATTTCGGTTCATGATGAACCAACATAATTAAACCAATCTGAGCCGAACCCATAGCAAAGCTAAAGCAGACTAGCAGAGTGTAAAAGCAGAAAGTAAAGTGCAGAAATAAAATTGCAGAAAATTAATTAACAGAAAATTAAAGGAATTTAAATATAGAGCAATACATGATAAATATTAAATGAATACATTCCAGCAGTACATGTATTTAGAATACGTATTCTGGGAACGGGAAGTGACATCTCTATCCTCCTTAGAAAAAATTCCGTCCTCAGAATTTCAGATCCAAGCATGATAGAAATATCGAAGCTAAACTAATCTAAGTATAAACAATTGAGTAAGCAATCATTCTACAATGATAATAACAAGTAACATATCTATGTTGAACATTCTACGATAGCAAGCAATTCTACTTATAAGGTGACAAGCATGAGGAGTTAAGACAATCAAGGTATACAGAAGGAAATATACCTTGTGAGTCAAACAGGTGCAGATACCGTGATCGGATATCATCCTCACGTTCCCACGTTGACTCTCCTAAAGAGTGATGACCCCAAGCAACCCAGACAAGGTTAATTGTTCGGTTCTTGAGTACCTTCTCTCTTTGGTCCAAAATAGACACAGGCTGTTCCTCGTAAGACAGGTTGGTACCAACAACCAGCTCAGAATAATCAAGGATATGACTTGGGTCTGATACATACCTTCGCAACTGAGATACATGAAATACGTCATGCACCTCTCGTAACGAAGGTGGAAGGGATAAACGATAAGCAACATCGCCTATCCTCTCAAGAATAACAAATGGGCCCACGTACCGCGGACTCAACTTCCCGCGAATGCCAAACCTAATGACCCCACGGGTAGGTGAGATCCTCAAGAACACGTGGTCCCCAACAGAAAACTCTAGCGGCCTACGATGCTGGTCTGCCCAATGACGATGCCGATCCTGTGCAACTCGAAGTCGCTCTCTAATTCCTTTGACCATTTCCACTGTCTGAACAATCATCTCCGGGCCTAACATCTTTCTCTCCCCGATATCGTCCCATGCTAGTGGCGACCTACACTTCTTACCATATAGTGCTTCAAATGGCGCCATCTGGATACTGGCTTGATAACTGTTGTTGTATGAGAATTCGACCAAGTGTAGGTGGCTCTTCCAAGATCCTCCAAAATCTAGGGTGCAAGCTCGCAACATGTCTTCTAAAGTCTGAATTATTCTTTCTGATTGCCCGTCCGTCTGTGGATGGTAAGCCGTGCTAAATCTTAACTTGGTACCCAAGCTATGATGTAAGCTCTTCCAAAAATGTGATGTAAAATGGGTATCTCTGTCTGACATAATACTGACTGGGACCCTATGCTGCCTGACTATCTGCTGCATATACAATTCTGCCAACTTCTCCGTAGATTGTCCTACTCTGAAAGGAAGAAAATGTGCTACCTTCGTAAGTCGGTCTACTATTACCCAAATAGCGTCTTTACCACCTGGTGATCTCGGTAAACCGGTCACAAAGTCCATTGTAATATGCTCCCACTTCTATTCTGGGATAGGAAGCGGTTGCAATAACCCAGCTGGCCTCTGCTGTTCTGCCTTCACTTGCTGACATACCAAGCAACGGAAAACAAATCTAGCTATCTCTCTCTTCATCCCGTTCCACCAGAAATGCTGCTTGATATCTTGGTACATCTTGGTCCCTCCAGGGTGAATAGAATACTGAGAACTGTGAGCTTCTGCCATAACCTCCTGTCTGATATCTCCACTAGGCACACATAGACGTGATCCAAACCTAAGTGTACCATCTTCATGAATTCTCATCTCCTTCCTGAGTCCTGACTCACATTCTGCCCTAAGCTTCTGAATCCTTGGGTCCTGTGCATGAGCTGCCTTGATCCTGTCTACTAAGTCGGATTGAACTTGCAGACTTGTTAGAACTCCTACATCACTAGGAAGTATAACTTCGATGCCCATCTCCTGAAGGTCTTCTAAGATATGTCTCTGTGTTGTCAACATGAATGCGCCGCCTCTTCTGCTGAGAGCGTCTACTACTACATTCGCCTTGCCTGGATGATACTGAAGCTCCACGTCATAATCCTTGATCAACTCCAACCATCTCCTCTGCCTCATGTTTAGTTCCTTCTGAGTAAAGATGTACTTCAGACTTTTATGGTCCGTGTACATATCCACTCGATCACCATATAAGTAATGCCTCCATAGCTTCAAAGCAAATACTACTACCGCTAATTCCAAATCATGAGTTGGGTAATTCTTCTCGTGGTCCCGAAGCTGCCTAGATGCATACGCTATCACATTCCCATGTTGTATAATGACACATCCAAGTCCTTTACCCGACGCATCATAATATACTGTAAAACCTCCGGGTCCAACTGGCAATGTAAGGATAGGTGCTGATATCAACTTCTGCTTCAAAGTCTCAAATGATGCCTGGCATTCTGCCGACCAAACGAATGGTACATCCTTCCGGGTCAAGCGGGTCATGGGGGCTGAAAGCCTTGCAAAATCTGATACAAACCTTCTGTAATATCCTGCCAATCCCAAGAAACTCCGCACATCTGCTACGGTCTTGGGTACTGGCCAACTTTCTACTGCTTCTACCTTCTTGGGATCCACTGCTACTCCAGCTCCTGATATGATATTACCCAAAAATGAAATGTGATCCGACCAAAACTCATATTTGCTGAGCTTGGCATACAATTGGTTCTCTCTCAGAACCTGTAACACCTTCCGGAGGTGATCTTCATGCTCCTCTTCACTAGTTGAGTATACAAGAATGTCGTCGAGAAACACAACGACAAATTGATCCAAGTACGGCATAAAGATGCGATTCATCAAATCCATAAATATAGCTGGAGCATTGGTCAAACCAAACGGTATTACTAAGAATTCATAATGCCCATACTTCGACCTGAATGTTGTCTTGGGAATGTCCTCCTTCCGAACCCTCACTTGATGATACCCTGAACGAAGATCTATCTTGGAGAAAACTCTAGCTTTGCTCAACTGATCAAATAAGTCATCGATCCTGGGTAGTGGGTACTTGTTCTTCACTGTTGCCGCGTTAAGCTTCCTGTAATCGATGCACAATCTGGATGACCCATCATTCTTTCCCACAAGTACCACTGGTGCTGCCCATGGTGATATGCTAGCTTGGATGAACTTCTTCTCCTTCAGTTCCTCTATGTGCTGATATACCTTGGCCTGCTCTGAATCTGCCATTCTGTAAACTCGATCTGATATCGGTTTAGTTCCTGGTGCCAATTCTATGCTGAACTCAATATCTCTAACTGGTGGTAGACCTGGAAGTTCTTCAGGAAATACGTCTAAAAATTCTTCAACTACCTTCGGAATCTGAACTTCTTCCATTGCCGTTACTACTCCCGGCTCTTGCTGAGTTGCCTCTAATCTGACTAAGGTGAACCGCTTTATGCCTGGAATATCAAAAGATACACTCCCTCTACGACAATCTATTGTCGCATGACTGTCTTTCAGCCAGTCCATGCCTAAGATAACGTCGAAATTTCCAACAGGAAATTCTATCAACCGGGCGGGTAAGGAATGCCCGCAAACTACAACGCTACATGCTAGAATAACTCGACTAACTCCTACGAGCCCATTACCAGTGAGTATATTCAACTTCCCTGGCAATGCCTCGAACTCCATTCCTAGTCGTGTCGTAAATCGTGCAGATATAAATGAATGGGATGCTCCCGAATCAAACAATGCTACTGCAGAATATGAGGCGACGAGAATGTTACCTGCCACAACATCTCCCGATGCCAATGCCTCTTCCAAGGACAAAGTGAATGCTTGCCCTCGACCTCCTTGCCGATTTCCATGCTGCGGCCTAGCTTGATGCTGTTGCTGGCCCCTTCCTTGATGATGCTGGGGTGGTCTATGCTGGTGTTGCTGCATCGACGGTCCCTGCTGCCGAAACATCTGAGCCTGCGGTACTAATGGACGTGCCAACGGCCTTACTGCCACTGCTGGTCCTCGATACTGGCCTGCCCCTGGTGCTGACAGAGCAAGAAACTGCTGCCCTGGTCCTCCTGCCCTCGAATTCATGGGACATATGGTAACCCGATGATCTAGATTTCCACATATCAGACACAGTCCATTCAATGTCCGACACACATCTCTATTGTGTCCCATCTTTCCACAATAAGTGCAGCCCGCCGGAGGTTGCTGGTTCTTCCTCTGTTGCTGTTGCTGTTGCCTGGATGGTGGTGCTGGTCCTCGTATCGCCACATCGTGGATACGAATGCCAGTGGATGGTGCTGTTGTTCGGGGCGCCACTCCCCCTCCTCCTTCAATCTGACTATGGGATCTCTTCTGACCCCCAGTCCTCACCGCAAGCCTCTAAATAGTGATCTCATGGCTTCGAGTTGCCGTTAATACTTCGTCAAAAGTCTGGTAATTGTGCCCCTCTATCAATTGCAAGAGTTCAAGGTGAAACCCTTGCTGAAACCTCATGGCCCTCTAGCGCTCTGTTGCTACCATCTCTGGGGCGAACCTACTCAATCTGCAGAACTCCGCTGCATAAGCATCTACAGTCTTGCCGGCCTGCCTGAGGTTGATAAACTTCTGTTGTAGCTCAAACTGCGCTACAATCCCATAGTACTTGGTCTTGAATCTTGCTGTGAAATCGTCCCAAGCCACAGGACGCCTGATGCCCACTTCCTCTGATTCCCACCAATCACGTACGAGATCCTGAAGTAACAACTTCACTAGATCCACACGTTCTTCTGCCGGCACCTTCGCTGCTGTCAGAATAGCCTCCATATTCTTAAGCCATGCATCTGCTGAGATGGCATCCTCCGTGCCCTCGAAACGGCGGGGATTGTACTTGCAAAACCTGGTTGATGCTCCTGAATCAGTCCTCACTCCCCTTTCCAATGCCGTCTGCAATCCTTGGTTAAGCAACACATTCTGCTCTTGTAGCTGAGTGTGCATATGCTGCTGGACCAACATCTGATGTTGCTGAGTAGCCATCATTCCTCTCATGATCTCCAGAAGGACTGGTGTGTCCACTTCCGCAGGAGTAGGTGGAACTGTTGGTGGTGGTGGAACATCCGGATACTGCGATCCAGCTGCTGCTTCCACTATCACTTCTTCCTGGGCAGCCTCCTGAGGCGAGACTGGCCCTTGTTGCTGACCAACAGGGTCAGGTTGTCCATGTTGCTCCTGCTGTTGTCCAGCTCTGACCGATGCGGACGAACTGCCCCTAAGAAAAGGGACAAGAGAATCAATCAAACAACCGGACATGAAGGATCAATAAAGTCAAAGGATACCGGAATGTCAAGCAAGGGTTGAGAATAATGAATCATGAGATCAAGGGGGAACACGTGTGATTGAGACATCCTATAAATCAAAACACCCCACAAGTCTGAAATCAGACCTGCATGGGCCACCACTAAAACCTTGTCACGCCCCAGAACCAGAATACTGGAGAGCGGGGGAATGACTCAGCCAGCTACGTATTACGGGTAGATGAATACCGTATAATACGATCAATGCTGTCTAAAAGACAAGGGGGTGCATACTACATGAAAGTCTCGCTATGGTCACTTCACATCTATTGTCTCAATCATTCAAACAAGAAGCAATAACAGAGAACATTTAAGAATAAGCAATAAGGCGTCCCAAATGCTTAGTCAAGATGTTCTTGAGATCTGGCTTTATAAAATATAGCCAGATGATATAGCAACATATACACAATTGTTATCAGCTGCAGTCTGACTTAATTACAATTATGTAAAAGTAAGTACAAGACAATCCGACTAACATGTCGGTGCCAAGCGGCAAAATGTAAAGTAATTAACAAAACGAGCGGGGAAGTAAGGAACCCACTCGAGTCCTCCTGTGATCATTCCTCTAGTATTGACCATCTTGGAGGTAGAAGTAAGCTGAGTCCTCGGGAACCGGCTCTAAATCTGGCCATGCAAAACCAGAGAGGTTAGACCTCTAATAGCAAGTACCGCAAGGAAGCACGATATGAGACATTAAACCAGTAAATAAGAGAATAAAATAATAGACCTCTGCTTGCTACTGGGATTCACATAACATCACGACACTTCGAACCAACCTCCCAACCAAACAAGGACAAAAGTTGGCTCGTCATGTCCTGATGCTCTGATCATCTCAGATAGGTAACAGAGTAGGTACAGTACACAAACAAATTAACTTAAACAGCCATCCAACTCCTACGGCTTACTACTGTGAGTCCCAAGTTACCCTGGAATTATGCAATAAAGATTTCTCAGTTCTTACTATGGACAAGCAAGGCTGGTCGATCCAATCAATCAATTGCGCCAATCATGAATTAGACGAGTCCCAGCGGGACGCCCGTCATCAATATACAATATACAATAAATAGTATTACCAGATACCGCTCCATGCCCGTGTGGCAGGTTTGCAGTATCTGTGGGGACCAGCCGGCCTGTCGGGTACTACTAGTCCCAAGAGGGCTGCCATGTAAGAACTCGGGAATCCATTCTCTCCATGCAATCATTATTTTTATTTAACTTAATAGTCTCTACGTTGAGTGAAATCCCATGCCGTGGATCATGGTCATTCGGAATGAGTACTTTCGTACAGGGTACGATATGCACAACTCTACAACGATGCCCGTGCGGTTAGGTTGTAGGTCTTACATAGCGTAATGCAACAATCCAAACTAACCACGGAACAATCATGCCTTGACCATAAAGTACACATGCTTCTTTTATAGTAAAATAAATAAATAAATAAATTGAAGTCTGCATGTATGCCTGTATGTCAATATTCGGGATCGGCCAATCGATTATAGTAGTTCATACTTAATATGAACGTGTCTTATTCCATTTAATTCATTAAGACGACTAGCCAGTCTCTTAGTTCCATCTAGGAACGCATGATCAATAATAAATCAAGATAACAATCAATGTTAATTAATGCCACATTCGGAAAATAAAAAAAATTGGAGAATAAATAATGATTGGGAAATAAATAATCTCATGCGCTGTGAGAAATAATTGGGAAATAAATAATCTCATGCGCCTGGGGAATGATTAGAAAATAAATAATATTATGCGCTGTGGGAAATGATTGGGGAATAAATAATCTCATGCGCCTGAGGAATGATTGGGAAATAAATAAACTCATGCGCTGTGGGAAAGGTTGGGAAATAAATAATCTCATGCGCCTGAGGAATGAGATTCTTATGCGACTGTGAGATGAGATTGGGAAATAAATAATCCCATGCGCCTGAGGAATGATTGGAAAATAAATAAACTCATGCGCTGTGGGAATGCGGCTGTGAGATGAGATTGGGAAATAAATAATCCATGCGCTGAGGAATGATTGGGAAATAAATAATCTCATGCGCCTGAGGAATGATTGGGAAATAAATAATCCATGCGCTGTGGGAATGCGGCTGTGAGATGAGATTGGAAAATAAATAATCCATGCGCTGAGGAATGATTGGAAAATAAATAATCTCATGCGCCTGAGGAATGATTGGGAAATAAATAATCCATGCGCTGTGGGAATGCGGCTGTGAGATGAGATTGGGAAATAAATAATCTCATGCGCCTGGAAAATGATTGGAAAATAAATAATCTCATGCGCCTGAGGAATGATTGGGAAATAAATAATCCATGCGCCTGAGGAATGAGATTGGGAAATAAATAATCTCATGCGCCTGAGGAATGAAGATTTGATGCGCTGGGACTGTCCTTCTTCTCCGAATTTTCTGAGAACAGAACCATGGGAACCATGGAAGCCATTGCTTCCAAGCTTCATAAATCCTTCATCCCAAGCCCAAATATGGACTTCCATAGGTCAAAATTAGGTAGAACGAAATTCTCTACAACATGGAACCATCAAAAACTTGAAGATAACAAAGTTTACTAGATCAAAACTTAAGAAATCCGAAAATGTAACAAACTTAGATCTACAACAAATAAGCCATGGAAATCGAAAATGCTTAGTACTAAAGAGACTTAGAATCAAATAGGGAAGATGATATAACAATAAAAATAGGGATCCATCAAGAAGCAAGTTGGCACTTGTCTTGCTCTCTTAGGTTGGTGGGAGAGTTATGAGGAAGAAGAAGAGTAATGAAGAGAGAGAAAGGGTTTGGGGATTTAAATGAAGGAGTGGTGGTAGGTGGGGGTTTATTTCGGTTCATGATGAACCAACATAATTAAACCAATCTGAGCCGAACCCATAGCAAAGCTAAAGCAGACTAGCAGAGTATAAAAGCAGAAAGTAAAGTGCAGAAATAAAATTGTAGGAAATTAATTAACAGAAAATTAAAGAAATTTAAATACAGAGCAATACATGATAAATATTAAATGAATACATTCTAGCAGTACATGTATTTTGAATACGTATTCTGGGAACGGAAAGTGACACATACATATATATAATATATATATAATGGTACACACACATAATATAATATATAGGATACCTACATATATACATAATATACTTAGATGCATATTACATACACATACATATTTATATACATTACATTATATATATATATATATATATATATATATATATATATATATATATATATATATATACACACACACATAGGAAGATAGAAAGATAGAGAGTTAGAAAGAGTGAGGTAAAGGGAAAGTGACAAGTGTGTGATAGAGAGTGAGTGTGTGTGTGTGTAGGAGTGACTGAAACCTGTGTATGTTGGGACTGAAACCTGTGTACAGTGAGGGAAAACAGTGTGTGTGTGTGTGTGTGATTGTGTGTCATTCACATGGGTGTATGTGTGATTGTGTGTCATTCACATGGGTGTGTGTGTATATGGCCTGTGTTTAGCAAAACAGGGAATGTGGACTGTTGGTTATGGTGTGTGTTATTGAGTGTTCATTCCTGTTGGTTATATGGGGGGTGTGTGTGTATATGGTGTGTGTTATTGAGTGTTCATTCCTGTTGGTTATGACTCAATCATTCAAATACTCAAATCTGGAATATGGACTATCAAGTCCTAATACCCAAGTAAAACCCAAACTGGGAATGAGGGGACTGTGCAGACCAAATCTCAAGTTTACATATTCCAGATTTTGAAAAACAGTCCAATATTGGTTATGGTTATCTTTTTAAACTGCAGGGAGAAAAGGACATTCTGTATTTTATTTTATTATTTTTTTTGCAGATTTAGCGACGTTTACCGACGTCCACCGACGTACGTTTGCGTCGATAAACGTCGGTAAATCTGCAAAAAATTTCAGGGTACCGACGTTTACCGACGTCTTTATACGTCGAAGAACGTCGGTAAACGTCGGTGAACGTCGGTAATAATCCTAGGAATTATCGACATTTAGTGATATTTTAAACGACGGTAAACGTCGGTAAATTCCCAGGATTTTACCGACATGTAGCGACTTTAAACACGTCGCTAAACCACCGACGATACGACGGTAGACGTCGGTAATATACCGACGTATATATACGTCGGTAATCCACCGACGACACGACGGTAGACGTCGGTAATATACCGACGTATATATACGTCGGTAAACGTCGGTACTTGCGACGTTTGGCGACGTTTTAAAGATCAGCGACTTACGTTTCCGCGACAAGTCCAAAACGTCGGTAATTGCGTCGGTAAATATTTTTAGCGACGAAATTTGTCGTTTTAGCGACGTCTTTAGGCTTCGCTAAAACGACTTATTCTGGTAGTACAATGTTTGACATCAGTCACATTGGCATCCCATCCCTTCTTCTGCAAAAGTTTCACACTTTTTTGTTCTGTACAAATTGACATAACTTCTTTCCTTTACCTGTAAAATTTATTTGTTCTACTTTGAGTTAAGATAATTTGAATGACCATTTCCCCTTATAAGTAGGGGTGACCATGAACATTATTCGATTTTGGACCGAAAATCGAACCGAACAGAACCGAATAATAAATTCGGTTCGGTTTAAAAATTAACTGGTTCGTTTTCGATTTTGAATACTTAATTTTCGTATTCGTTTTGATTTTGGATCTCGGTTTTGGTCATAAACCAAAACCGTATATATATATATATTTTTTGGATCTCGGTTTTGGCCATAAACCGAAACCGAATATATATATATATATATATATATATATATATATATATATATATATATATATATTCGGTTTCGGTTTATGGCCAAAATCGAGATCCAAAATATATATATATATATATATATATATATATATATATATATATATATATATATATATATATATATATATATATATATATATACGGTTTCGGTTTATGACCAATATATATATATATATATATATATATATATATATATATATATATATATATATAAAATATAGACAAACGGTGATTATAGACATTGTCCACAATATAGATCAAGATGTAAATGGGATAAATTTTTAAGAGATATGAAGTCTGGTTGTAACTGATACAAATTTACCATCAATAATACTTACCTTCTTCCTATATATATATATATATATATATATATATATATATATATATATATATATATATATATATATATATATATATATATATGTATATATATACATCGAATAAATCGAAAATCGAACCGATTTAATTCGGTTTGGTTTGATTCGGCTATGGGCCAATTCGGTTCGATTTCGATTGATGGTCAAATTTATTTTTTGATTATTTGGTTCTATTCGAACTGAATTAACCGAATGCTCACTCCTACTTACAAGCATGTCTTGGTTCAAACCGGCTCTATGAGCCACCATAAAAACTTGTCACAACCCGCTCCCACTTTTAGGATACGAGTACGTGGCCAAGTACAGCCTACGTCTTAAAATCGACGGTAGTACGCTGTCTATGATAACAATGGTCTAAAATAAGAACAACATGCACATATCATCCACAACTAAGTTATCAATTAACCAAAATAATATCCAATAGTCTCAATAAATAAACTAAAAATGGTCGTCAAATAATCCACTACAACTCATATAGTCTCGGGAAGAAACCTAATAGCAGAAAATAGAATAGATAAACTAGAATCCATAGCTATAACTACCAACTAATATGAATGCATAAGAAAGAATATATGCTAATTCGCATTAGTGCTGGAATCGGGTACACCAGTGACGTCAGTATCGCTAACATAGTCGCCGTAGACCTCGGGACAGATCACGTCGTCTAATGCTGAAAAATAGTTATCCAGTCAGGATTGGAGCAAGATCACCATAATACTACATGCATGAAAAAACAATCATAAGGAAGATAAAAGAAGATAAACTATAGGCATAACATGATATGGTAAGAAGAGTACCACTACTAAAATAACCCATTTTAGCGACGTCAGGAGACGTCGCTAAATAAGGAAAATACGTCGCTAAAACCAATTTGCGATGTATTTAGCGACGAAAACCGGACGTCACTTATAGGCAAGTCGCAGATGACACTTTAGTCGCCGAACGTCGCTATTTGCGACACGGAGTTCATTGTCGCTAGACGTCGCAAAATTAGCGACAGATAGCGACGTATCACTACGTCGCCAAAATTGCGACGTAAAGCGACCACTTGCGATGCTGTAAACTTTATATATGATGACATGGCATGGCAGCCACGTGGGCAACTTAGCGACGCCTACCGACAGATTTAGCGACTTACACCCTCAGCCACGTCAACATATTAGTGACGTTACGTCGCTATTTAGCGACGTATAGCGACGTCTACGTTTCGTCGCAGCACGTCGCTATACGTCGCAGATATCATAAAAAAATTTAAAAAAATATAATTGATATTTTTGTTATGCTGTGTGTCTGTGTTTACAGTGTGTGTGAAGTGCAGTGTTCGAACCATCGACAGTTTCACTTACTGTTCTATGTTTTATCTTGGATAGAAAGAGCAACAGTTCATGGTGCACTTCTCAGAGCTTCCTCTTCACGTCCTTTACCTTCTCGGGAACCTTTACGACGTCCCGAGAAAGTGAAGGACGTGAAAATGAAGCTCTCAGAAGTGCACCCTGAACTGTTGCTATTTCTATCCAAGATAACACATACAACAGTAATCGAAACTTGTTTCGCTTAACAAAATGCCTGGAAGGAATTGGCTTTTGAAAACAAAAACAAGAAGAAAAGTACAAGAAGTACTAATTTGATTCTGGGAAAGTATTGCTATGGAAGTCTGATTCGTAAATGATCACTTTGTTCCTTGGACCGTATGATGATGATGAAGATCACTGCTTGAAGTAGAACAATTTGGAAGAACTAATACACCAGAAAGGTATCGACGCACTTGGGCACTGATGGCGAGGCCGAATGCTTTCCTGCTTTGCTTCACTTTGTTCTGGAAGAAAAGTTGAAGAAGGATGCTCTAGAGAATCAAAATCTCGAAGCTCTGATCTCTGTATTCTCTTCTGTCTCTCCGTGTCTGTGTTATGAGAAAAATCAGTCTATTTATAGGCTGGGGCTTCCGTGCGTAAAAGGGCATCGAAATCTGTCTTTACGCTAACAACTGCCATCCACGATCAGAGTCATCCTCTGTATAGGCTGACACGTGTCCCATCATTTCAGTAAGAATAGGATACATGTACATACGTTCTTCGAAATATGTGGCATGAAGACCACGTAGGCACACCACGTTCCAAACTGGCCAGAACGAATAGGACGTAAAAGGATGAGCGTAAACTAGCTCTGTCATAGGTTTCCAGCGTAAAGTGGTTATTGAATAACCTTGAGCGTAAAATGGCTCAAATAGACTTCACGCACACATTGTTTTTTATGAGCGTAAGGACTCATGTAAAACTCTGTGCGTAAAAGAAACCATTCAGTAAGCGTAAAGTAGCTCGATCTCTATAAACGACAACAATGGTCTTTGTATGAGACAAATTCTATTGAATTCTGTGGTAAATGCCATCATTGATATCTTCATGTCAAAGTCTGCATTAAATGCGAGATTTGATAGCCTTTGTCCAGCGTGAAAGAGGCTGCTCAGTCCTTGGCGTAAAATTACCGGTGTAGACCCAAGCGTAAAACGATCAATCTGCTTAGGCGTAATACAATTAGCCTTGTCTTGGGCGTAAAGAAATTACCCGTTCTGTTAGGCGTAAAGCAGGCCACTTACGAATGAGATGACTCTTTCTTTGAAGCACTTTTTACGCTCCTACAAGACCCCCTTCAAAGTTTTCAAATGTCTCCAAAATTTGAAACACTTTGAACAGCAGCGTAAAAGTTGAGATTTGATGAGCGCAAAATTCGGGATATGCAACAGTCATCCGCGTAAGAGCGGGGATATCCAACAGTCAGCGTAAATATAGGGATATCCAACAGTCGGTTTTGAATCTCTCTATAAATAGACCTTTTTAGAGAGAGAAAACACTTTTACTCATTTTCTTGAATCTCTTTGCCTTTTCTTTCTTCAAAACTCTGATCTGATGGCTCCTAAGAAATCATCCACCGCCGACAGCAAGGGGAAGAAACCAGCTATTGATTCCTCGTCGACCGATCATGTGAAGTCATCACCACCACAAAGAAACCCTAACCCGGCCGTGGCTCCGCCTATGATAGGTAAAAAACCCTAATCTTCAGTTGAGAGAAAATAAATCCGTCGGGGAAGAAGAAGATAAACCAATCTTTCAGCTCTTTACGCCCACGTTGTACATGTTAGCGTAAAGTTGAAATAAGATTGTACGCCCACGTTGTACGTATTAGCGTAAAGTTAAAATAACATTGTAAGCCCACGTTGTACATGTTAGCGTAAAGTTTAACAGGAATACGCCCACGTTACACGTGTCAGCGTAAATCTGTTTTTGTGCCCACAGCTAATATGCTAGTGTAAAACTTAACTACGCTCATGTTCGTACATGCCAGCGTAAAAAGTTGCATTACGCTCATGTCACTGTATGGTAGCGTGAAGTTAATCAATATTTTCTGAGAGGTTTTGTCGAACCAATACTGCATGAGTTTTTCCTCAACTCTTAAAAACTTCGAACTAACTTGATCTCTTTTGTTATTTGACCAGTGGATCTGCAAGTTCACCCCCTCGCTGAAGTTTTCGGATCATCAGTTGGCATGGTAGGTTCGAACTATTTGGAAGATTTATCTCATGTCCAATTTCCCCAGTCGAACCCCGAGTATCCGGCAGAGAGGGCACAGTTGATAGCAGCTCAAGGGGATAGATTGTTGCTATCCATGATAAATGGGGAGTTGTTGAATTCACTAGACGGACAACACTTCGCAAAACCAGCCTTTCTGTTTGGAGATGCCATTGATTGTAAATCCCAGACACACCCCAAGAAAGAGTTTTGGGTTTTTTAATTTGGGAATAGAGCTATGTATCTTCCAGATATGGACAGAGATTATCCCTTATCGGCATTCGTCCATGCCACTCATCCTCGACAGATGTTATGGAATTTGACTCCCAACAGTCATGGACGCCCGGGTAGAATTGTCTTCAAGAGATAGCGTGCCAATGATATGGGATACTTTGCCAGTGTTCCCAATGGAGGTGTTACTTCTATCTTTGGCCTTATGCCAGGCTCTAATCCAAGCGAAGATTTGGGCCTAATACAGCCAGTTTAAACCCCGATGTTTGTCAATAAATTTATGAAGGAAGCTGTATTATATCCTCAAACCAACCCCAGACTGCCAGGATGGTTGACTCCATTCAACCAGAGTTGGATTCAGATAAGCCTTTGGATGATGAAGAACTTTGAGAAAGAGTTGAAAGATATTGGCTTATACGAAGTAGTAGCTTCTACCAGCTATGGTATTCCTGCGAATGGAAACTTATTTCTGGCCTTGATGGAGCTATATTTAAGTTCAACTGGAACTTTTGCTACTCCGAAAGGTGAAATGGGTCTTGCCCTTCATGAGATGCAGTTTATTTTGAAGCTGCCAATGGGGGAGGCCCCATATGAAGAATACGTTCCCTCCAACAGGGAGCTTGCTGAGATCAGAGAAGTTAACCCTCAGTTAGTCGAGACATACGAAGAACTGATGTGCCATTACCTGACTTGTACCACGATGCATGAAAGTACGTCCCATTTGGCGTATATCAACAAGTGGACGACTTATCTCTTCTTCCACAAGGATAAAATCTCCAAGGAAGATAAAGAAAGGTTTCAAGAGAACAAAGTTCCAGTAATCAACATAGATTCGATAATCCCTTCTAACAAGGTTCGGGATATGATGGTTACTTACAAATTTTTGAATAAATATCTGTCTACGAAGACTGGGGAATTTCCTGCAGGAACTGAAGCCTTGAGCTTCCTCAGATATGGTAGTCAGAAAATCTCTCGGAGAGCTTTGCTGGCAGGCTTTCTTTCTTTATGGTTGAGAAGATGGGTTATACTGGGTATTGGTACTGTTGACAGAATTTATCGCAGTGTACTATGGCCAGCAATACGTCTGGTATTTAAAGTCAGGATCAACCTGCTGTCGGCCATGGTGTGTCGGATAAATGCAGGTTTGAGAACCTTCGGTGAGGAGTTAATCAATAATGCTCCTCATCGAAAAGTTTTCCCTAGGGTAGAGATGCCCTACACTTATTTGATGGGCTGGTTGTTGCATCACAACTGCAGATTATTACCGCCGGGCCCAGGCGATGATACAGAGGTCTTTCTCCAAAAATTCAGTAAAGCTACATAGATTGCTACAACTGTAGCAGATACCCGAGCGGTTTTGAATTATTCATACGGTTGGAACTTCTTTTGTACCCGGCCGCATATTCCGGCAGATTGCTTCGGTGTCCAGTTTGAAGATAAAGTTGACGGAAGAGTTGTATTGCCACAGTTAGTCTTTAGGTGGCTTCAGTGCATCAGACCGTCTCATCTGATGTACAGAAACGAAGACAATTGTGCGTTCGAACCATACTTACCCAGTAGGTTTGCTCGCCAATTTGGATACGACCAACTTCATGTTGGTAATCCTCTAACTAATTTCCGTTACTATGGGAAATTACTTGACGGAGCTAGAGGATGGAGGTATTTTGGTAGTGCTCGGACTGGTGCTAAATTTAGAATTTCGACTGCCACCAGTACCACAGAACTGCGTATACTCCATACATATGCCCACTTCTATGCTTCAATTCATTCCTTTGTCCATGGTTACAATATGAAGGGTAGTCTGAGGTGGCCGAAAGAAGGAGATATTGAGGAGCAGGTCAGGGTACCAGCAGACATCCCTGACGACACTGGCATCCCAGATCCGTTTCTAGTAGTTATCCCGACAGGAGTTGGAGAACCAGCTGCAGAACCTATCATTATTGGTAAAGGCCGCAAAAGAAAACAAGGTGCAGCTGCCACGTCTCCAGAAAAAACTCCAGAAAAGAGGAAGAGGTCTACCACAAAAGGGCCTTCCACGACAAGCGTTCACACTCCAGAAGAGGATATTGAAGAAGATCCTCTCGTCGGTCCTTCTTCAGTTCATCCTGGAGAAGGGTCTTTAGCCCCTCCACAGACAGTTGGATCAGGATCTGTAACACTTTTGTCTCCTGGACGTCTTAGCACCTCGCTTCATTTATCTTTGCCGTCCAAGGCACAAGTTACGGAAGGTACTACTACTGTATCTGCTGCTGATCAAGATCGCATTCCATCAGACGAACCGGCTCTTGACTTTGAGGATGATGACTGGGATGGTGATTATGACACATATCTTGAAAAAAATGCACATATTCCAAGTATTATACAAAACCTATACGGAATTATGTATCAAGGTTTCGTATACTAACTTATTTTTGTTCATTTTGCAGATGTCATAATTGCTCCAAAGCCTGTAATTTCTCTTCCTCAAGAAGAAGAAATCTATGAAGGAAATGAGGAATCTGAAGGGGAAGCTTCCTCTTCAGGAAACTCAGATGTTGGAAAAGGGGGAGTGCAAAAGCCTGAGATGGAGCCTCTAAAGAATATCCTCCGTCGCTTGAAGCCCAACAAGCACAGTCTGAATTGTCTTCTCTCGTTGAGGATCAGCACCAAGAGGAGACAAGAGTCGATCCCACTGTAGATGATGATGAAACTACTGGAGGTGATCCAAAATTGAACAAAGAATTAGCTATAAAAAGCTTCACCATAGCTGAAACATTGGGAAATCCTGTGGAGCCATCAACTGAAGGAGATGCTGGAGGCATACTTGAACTTCCAACCGAAGCTGAGGAAATGATAACATCCTCTACTGTTGTCACCGATCCAGTACCAATTTTTGATAAGACAATGTCAGAATCTGAACCAGCTCCTGTAGTTGTCATCATACCCATTGATATTACTGCCGCCAGAACTCCAGAAACGGCTGGGGTGACAAATATTGAAGATATTGATGCTGAGGTCCTTGGGAACCAGACATTATCGGTTCCATCCCCATCTGTTGTTACACCGATTGGAGATATAATCCCTGAAGCTTCTAGGGATCCATTGGCTATAACGGTGGTAGCAACAACGACTTCGTCTCACCCTGCTGTTGTACCCCCGATATCTGGTTCTGATCTCCAAGAAAAAGCCCCGTTGGATATTGTCGCCAGGCCAAGTTCCAGCACAGAAATGAATCTCCTAGTTGAGATTTATACCGACACATTTTACAAAAGTTTGGCAACCTTGATAAAAATGGTCCTAAACGAGGGCCTCAATTATGAGACTTTGAAGACGGCAATGGCTTCGACCATCAATAACGTTGCTCTGTTCAGAGATGCAGAGAGAGCTGCCAAATTGGAGAAAATTATGGAGGACCTTGAACAACCAATCAGAGAATATCTCAGGCTGTCAAGTAGAACTGTAGAAAGTCTTATTGAGGAGGAATATGAAGCCTTAACAGCCGATTTCCTTGCTCGGGAAGCTACATACAATGAATCTCTTCGTGAACATAGTCTGAAGGTTGCCAAAGAGAAAGCATTCTTGGTTGGAATAAAGCCCTCACTTCACAGTCACAGGGTAGCTTATGATGCTCTGAACATAGATATTCAGAACAAAAATCATGAAATCTACGAGTTTGAGGCAGGGTTGGCTCGCCTTAAGGCTGAAAGAGAAAGGATGATCGAAGCTCGAAATCTGTACCTTACCCAGAGCTCGGTTTTAGAAGAGAAAGCTTATGGGGCTGAATCAACTATCAGAACCCTCGATGAAGCTAAAGAGGGTTTAATAACCACCTTCGCTAAGTTTTCTTGTATTTGTACCCCTGAGGCTCGACGTGCCGAGGCTACAAAGAAAGTTATGAGTTCTCTTGGTAAACGGCTAGAAGAACAACGGCAGTTACTTCTAGATATTTCTACTCCACTTTAAAAGAATTTCTTGTAATCCATTTTGCAATGTTTCCAAGATGAATGAAATATATGTTTTATGATCCTATCGTTTATTTGAAACAATAGGTATGAGATAGGAGATACTTATCAGAGGTTATAGGAGCATGACAAGTCTTTTAAACTCAATGCATTATATCTATCCAGAGGTAATATGGACATGATAGATAAGCAGATTTAATATTCATCCAATGGTCATGAGAATATGATGAAATAATAAATTCAATTAATCATCTTGTGAGACAGAAGATTAATCTCTTCTTGAGAATATATAATGCTATCAGAGGTAATATGGACGTGATAGTATGTAAGAACCCAAAGAAGAGTAGATTAATATCTATGCAGAGGTCAAATGAACATGATAGATAAAAAAAAGAAATACTCGTCAGAGGTAATATGAACATGACAGTATATAAGAAGTAGAGCAAGATTTGATATTCATTCAGAGGATTTAAGATCGTGATAAATAACGAATCCAATTTTATGTGCCAACCGGCAAGATATAAGAAAAGAGATGAGTAGTCAGCTTAACCAAACTTTGGTAGCTGGGGGATAATAGGACAGATGTCATTGAATTTCTTCCAAATTTGATGAGCTAGAAGAGAATTCTTCTTGTATATCGTCATCAAAAATGTGGGACGGATCATATTCCAACCCATGACGAGTCTTCTAGAAAAACGGATCACCGCATAATGGTAGTCGTCTACCCTTTCCTTGATTAAGACCTTGCGTAGTCTTTAAATCATATCCCATATTTTGGATGATCCTGATAGATTGTTGACTATATTTGTCAATTCGGATTCTTTCTTTATCTTTATCCTTCAGATCATCTGTCTGAGTAACAGGGATATTTCTGGCCAGGCCAAATATAATTGGCGCTTGTTTTTCTTATCAGATGGGACCACGAAATAGGATTCTTCATATCGTCTGAAAGTTACGCAAGCTTGTGATGAAGCTGCTACAGGAAGCAGATAGGGAGAAGATGTCAAGAACTTTTGAGCATAAGGTCCAACATCAACATGGGGAGGGAAAGAATTCTCTTTATGATCAATGTATAAAATTTCTTCCGGCTCTATGTTGTCTTTATATTGATGACTTTGATTATCAGAAGATAAAGTCATTCTCTCAATAAACTTGACAGCCATATACTCGAAAAGGAAATCTTCATTGATATCAAAGAGATGAGCAATATTTACATCATTTACAGTCTGATTGCTACGCTTCGGATTAGTCAACGGTGGACCATCATCCGTCTTCTGCGTAGAATTGCCAATATTGACGATCAATGGTGATTCTGAATCATTCGTACCAGAAGTACGCCCTTTAACTTTGATCATAAAAGGTTGAACTTGGCTTTTAGCAGGAATTTTATTGATTCCTCAGATGAAGTTTGAGTTCTTCCTTTAACCTTGATTATCAAAGGTTGATCATTGACGAGTTGAGATTGGATTCGTCCCTTGACCATGATCTTCAAGGGTTGTTCCTCTGGCGGCTCTTCATTGATAGACTGATCCTCAGATGATGATTCTTCAGCCATGTCTGATATCTCTTTCATATACTCTTGTTTATAAAGCCTTGAATCAGAGAAGTAGGCTTCGACACCCTTGAAAGGATTAATATCAACAAATTCAATTTTTATAACTCCTTGGGAATCCACATATTTAAAACATTGGTGGAGAGTTGAAGGCACAATATTGTGCTCATGAATCCACGGTCTTCCAAGAAGAATATTGTAGGATACATCCGAGTTGATAACATAGAAAGTTACCATGGTTCGAAGATCACCAATCTGAATCTGCAACCGAATCTTCCCCAGTGGCTTACTCTTACCAGAGTTAAAACCAACAATAGTGGTACTAGTGTAAGTCAGCTCACTAGTAGGAATCCTCAGGGGTCTTAGCATACTCTGAAGAATTATGCTGATTGAGGACCCGGGATCAATGTAGATCCTGTCAATTTCAGTGGATCTGATATATCCAGTGTAGCACAGAGGCCTATCATGCTTGTTGTGTTTCAATAGCATATCCTCTTGTATAACGATGATGTTGGGAATTGCTTCCATCACGCTATGAAATTGTAGACATGACACTGGCATATTATCGGGAGTCTTGAGTTGAGCTAAGCATGAATCTGCTTGATGTAAAGCTTCGCTCAAAGTCTCTCTGCTTTCTCTGGAGAGGCGAAGCAGTTCAAATATAGACAATCTAGCCGGAGTATTGGCTAACTGAGCTAGAATATCGAACTTGTAAGGCTTCATTGTCACCCCCTGACTGGAAGTAGACTTCAATGGGATATCAAAGCGTACTGCCTTCTGTTTCCCTTTTTCAACCACAAACGGTTTAGCAGGAACAGGAGAAGGTTGAACCGGTAGTGTTTCCACTACTTCTTCTGCTTCTTTGGAGGATCCCTCATAGTTTTTGTGGTACTCTTTTCCAGATCTTGTACCAGCAAAAGTTTCTTCCTCAGACTCAGGAGAAGAAAGTACCATATTACAGGATTTAGTCTTTCTTCCTTTAGCCTTCTTCTTGTGAGGATTGTTACGAGGGACTTCAGAACCCAATCCAGCGGTAGAATTCTGATTTTGAATTTGTAAAGGAAGATGTATTCCTTTATCATGGTTCAAACCTTCGGCCTTTTGAAAGTCGTAACCCATCTTTTTTATGAGAATAACAGATTGCTGACTATACAAATGGATAGGCAGTGGACTTTGAATAGGTGTTTCAGCACAGGAAGAGGAATGAATCTTTGCAACTACAGGAGAATGAAACACAGACGTCTCTGTAGTTAAGGGAGGAGAAGGATTCGGGATACGAGGAGAAATCCCTGTTGGAGCTTTTTCATAAGCAGCAAAGACTTGTTGTGCCCGGTATAAAGGAATACTATTCTTGGCTAGCCACTGCTGATGAGTAAGCTTGAGCTTGGTAGGAGGAGCTGGACTTGGAGGACAGATGTTTAGTCCTTTCAGTCTATCTTCTAGAGGGAGGCCGTCCCATAGATGATCCAAGTCATCAGGATCTGGAACAATATGAGAAATCATGTTGCAAGTTTTGACTTTCTTGCCTTTCTTGGATTTTAAAGTTTTACCTTCATTTTCCAGTTCAGGCACTAAGTCAGGATGTACCCACATGATTTCACCATTCTTCAATGTAAGAGGCAGTAATCCTGTATTTTCTTCCCTGGCAGGCGGGATATTCACAATCTTCATTGTCGTCTTCGGAATTGGGATAATTCCATCTAGGACTTGCTGTGGAGGAAAATCTCCAAACTGAAGAGAAACTATATTGGTTGTCACCGTATGGTCATCATTGGTTAAAACGATGGCGCCACCATTTATCAGCTCTTGGATCTTCTTTTTCAAGACATAGTAAGCATTGGTAGGATGATTAATGTATCTATGATAGATACAATACTTGGGATTGTCGGTCAGATTCACCTCATTAGGCCTCTTTGGCTCTGGAATCTGAAGTTTACCACTTTTCACCAAACATTGGAATATCCCTGGAATATCACTTTCGTCAAAAGAGTATTCTTCCTTTGACCTGGAGGATTCCTGATTACCTGACGTCGTTTTATTCTTGGAAAGATTGACCATAAGAGTATCTTTTCCTTTCACATTACGATTGCCAGGATTATTACCAGGATTATTTTTCTTCCCTTTATCTTCTGAAGCTAAAATTATCCCATGTTCGCGAGCCAACCTACCATTGGTCTCGACAGAAACTGCTGCTATGATAAATGAAGCCCAATCTGAGAATTGGGAACCTGTGAAGACAGCAATGGATGGTCGCAGATTCATCTTGCATGTATCGATCAACGCTGAATCTGGCATACCAGGAGGCATCTTTAGAGTAGCCTGTCAGAAACGTTCAATGAACGTCCGAGTATCTTCTTTCTCCTTTTGTTTTATTTCTATTAAGGAGGACATGTTCATGTCCATTCCTCCTTCATAGAAGCGGGAGAGAAACATTGTCTTAAATTCGTCAAAAGACGAAATAGAGTTATCAGGTAAGCTACGATACCAGTCATAAGCCGAACCCGTCAAACACCCAATGAACACTCGAGTGAGAAGAGCATCATTTTTCTGCAAGTGTACAGTCATAATATCAAAGTAATTGATATATTGGCTGGGAGATGCTTTTCTATCGAATAAAACCATGGATTGTGGCTTGAACTTCGGTAGAAAGGGCACATCATTCCAATGAGGAGGATAAGGTTGTTTAATCCCTAACCTCTGGAGTTGATCTTTGTGCCTTAAAACTTTAAACTGTTCTTTAAGTTCACGCACTGCTTGAATGGCTTCACTGGTTTGAGGAAGCACATTTGACTGAGTAGTCGTTGGATATACCATGACCCCCACTGGGGGTGGTACATCTTCTGGAATAATGGGATCTGGAGATGCAGAATTTTGATTAGCAGTAGGCTCTTGAATGTTCAAAGGTATTTCAGCCCCTTGACTATCTTGAGTTTGTGCTGCTACTGGTGCCTGTGTCACTACTGTCGGTTGAGCAGTTTGCTGATTCAAAATTATTTGATGCATGCTTTGCACCATATTAAGCATATCCTTCAGTGATTGTTCAACAGCAGTGAGACGTTGTTCTGTATTAGCAGATGACGTCTCTGGTTCATCTCCAACAGCGTAGGATTCAACCTCTCTTGAAGATACAGAAGGATTTGTATAGAAGTACGAATCCACGCTATCGGTATCAGACTCAAAAGATTGAGTACTCCCAGCCTCTGAATCAGAAGTCTGCAAATGTCTTTGTCTTCTTGACCGAGTATTCTGATATACTCCTTCAAAGGAATCAAGAAGCCTGTTGAACTGTTGTTGACTTGGAGTTTGGGACGTGTTCCATCTTAGATGTCGTCCTCTGTTAGTATGAGATGCCATGTTGACTGACACATATGGCAACTCATGTTCTTGGTCTTCAACTTGATGTGGAGGTGTATTGAAACTCAATCGATCAAAAACCGATCGTCTTGAAGCTGAACAACAACAGTTAATCACAACCTGGTGGTATTCACAAAGATGTTTTTCTTGGGGGAATGTCACCGGCGATTGTCTATTCTTACGCTTTTGTATTAGCAATTCGAGCAAGTCAGAAGGAGTGGATGAAGTATTCTTCTTTATTACATTTGGGGTAGAAAAACGTTTAGTCCCTTGTGTATAAAGAAGATTACTGGCTGCATTCGCAGAACCAAATTGTACATTTCTACGCGTTTGGAATTGTGTGCGTAAATCTTGAGATTTAGCACGCAGGACTCTATTTTCTTGGCGTGTGATTTGTAAGTTTGGTACCTTGCGTAAAGCAGTATAAGAAGGTTGTTGGTGTAGAACAGAAGTTTTACCAACAATATTTTTACGCTGCACACGTTTAGATACATTCACATTTGACATGTGAGCATCATTGTGAATTTCATCTACACTGTCATAGACAGGAGATTTATCTTTACACATGGAACGTAAAATCTTATTATCTGCCACGTTACCAACGGGAGATTTTGTTTTACGCGAGGAGCGTAATTTATTTGGGCCTACCACGTCACCGACGGGAGACTGATTCTTACACCCAGAAGCACAAGTTTTAGAGTCTGCCCTACGAATGGGAGACTCATTCTTATGAACTGAGCGTAAAATTTGGTTCTTATCCACTGAGCGTAAAACTTGATTTTTACGCAGTGGGCGTGAAACCTGGTTATCTTCACCGTTACAAACGGGAGACAAATTGTCACACTTCGAGTGCAACTTTGAAGTAGGGACTGCCTCGCTATGAACGGGAGCCCCTACGACAGGAGTGGAAAGAATTTCCTTGTCATCAGAAGCAGCAGAGAGATCAGAAATCACTTTGGATTTGGGAATCCAAACTTTTCGTGCTTTACGAGACTTTTGAACATTGGAATGGCGAGAACCACCCCCAGTTCGGAGCATTTCTTCATAGGCAGTCTGGTCGAAGTGCACCACCAGAGTCTTCTTGGTCGAACCGACCGAAACATCATCATATTGAGCAATCACCTCCTCATCAGAGGAGAAGGTCGTCCCCAGCAGAGTCGCCATTTTTGTTTTGCTTAACAAAATGCCTGGGAGGAATTGGCTTTTGAAAACAAAAACAAGAAGAAAAGTACAAGAAGTACTAATTTGATTCTGGAAAAGTATTGCTATGGAAGTCTGATTCGTAAATGATCACTTTGTTCCTTGGACCGTATGATGATGATGAAGATCACTGCTTGAAGTAGAACAATTTGGAAGAACTAATGCACCAGAAAGGTATCGACGCACTTGGGCACTGATGGCGAGGCCGAATGCTTTCCTGCTTTGCGTCACTTTGTTCTGGAAGAAAAGTTGAAGAAGGATGCTCTAGAGAATCAAAATCTTGAAGCTCTGATCTCTGTATTCTCTCCTGTCTCTCCGTGTCTGTGTTATGAGAAAAATCAGTCTATTTATAGGCTGGGGCTTCCGTGCGTAAAAGGGCATCAAAATCTGTCTTTACGCTAACAACTGCCATCCACGATCAGAGTCATCCTCTGTATATGCTGACATGTGTCCCATCATTTCAGTAAGAATAGGATACATGTACACACGTTCTTCGAAATATGTGGCATGAAGACCACGTAGGCACACCACGTTCCAAACTGGCCAGAACGAATAGGGCGTAAAAGGATGAGCGTAAACTAGCTCTGTCATAGGTTTCCAGCATAAAGTGGTTATTGAATAACCTTGAGCGTAAAATGGCTCAAATAAACTTCACGCACACATTATTTTTTATGAGCGTAAGGACTCATGTAAAACTCCGTGCGTAAAAGAAACCATTCAGTGAGCGTAAAGTAGCTCGATCTCTATAAACGACAACAATGGTCTTTGTATGAGACAAATTCCATTGAATTCTGTGGTAAATGCCATCATTGATATCTTCATGTCAAAGTCTGCATTAAATGCGAGATTTGATAGCCTTTGTCCAGCGTGAAAGAGGCTGCTCAGTCCTTGGCGTAAAATCACCGGTGTAGACCCAAGCGTAAAACGATCAATCTGCTTAGGCGTAATACAATTAGCCTTGTCTTGGGAGTAAAGAAATTGCCCGTTCTGTTAGGCGTAAAGCAGGCCACTTACGAATGAGATGACTCTTTCTTTGAAGTACTTTTTACGCTCCTACAAAACTGTCGATGGTTCCGAACACTGCATTTTACATTCACTGTAAACACAGACACACATCATAACAAAAATACACAATATTTTTTTTAAAATTTCGGCAGCACCTCCTTTGTATATCAGATCATCGCTTATAATCCAGCGTAGGTATATTTGTCATTCCCGTCGCAGATATCACAAAGTAAATATCACAATAAAAATAGAAGGCAGTGCAAAGTAAATATCACAAACACACATCCTCACAAACATCCAATAGAGTCAAATAAAAATGGAAGATGATAAAAAGTCTTCCACCAAGTGTATAAACAACAGTGTACCAATAAACAATTTGCCCATAGGGCCAATACATACAAGTCATAAAAAAACCAATAAAATCACTGCGGACCCCTGCCGTGCAACTGCGATAGAATGTAGTCATACTGCTCCTGGGTGAGCTGTACCGTAGGGGCAGTAGGAGGCAGTGCAATGTCTGGAGTCGGTGCCGGAGGCAGTACAGTGTCTGTAGTCGGTGCCGTCGATGGATCGGGAGGACGTATCTGCTCCAGCTCTCGCAGTCGCTCACCATGCGCAACAAGGGTACTCACCACCCTCTCAGTATACTGAGTGAATGAGGCAGACATGCTCCTCTGCAATCCCTCCAGCTCGACCTGTCTACGCTCTGTGCGCTGCGTAGACTCGGTGAGCGTCTGCAAGCTGGCAGCTGTAACCTGATGCAGACTCATCAGCTCCTGTATACTGCGTTCGACCATATCAAATCGTCCGGTGACGATCGGAGGGTCGGATCGTCGCTCGCCCGCATCAGAAATCTGCTGCTGCAACTCGCGACGCAGCTCCTCGATCTGACGACGAACATCCTCAGCTCGTGACGATGCCTGCGTAGCCGGAGACTGCGCACTGACAGAGGGGGCCCGGGATGACTCCGAAGCCAAATACGCGTCGTAGGATCCCGTACCGTAGTACGTACCCTTCTGAAGACCGCCAACGGCGGTCATCCAGAGCTCGTCCGGTGATGGAGCTGTAGGCGGCTAGGAGGAAGTACCAGCCCCTCCCTCTGCTTTCGTACTAGCAGCAGCAGCAGCCGCCTCCTCCTGTAGCTGAACAAACTCGGCCTAGAACATGTTTGCTAACGTGTAATTGTTTGCTAAAGTCTATTTTGATATCTATTTTCCTGTTTTCTAAATTATAGTAAATTAATATAAAGAATAGAACGTACATATGCCTGCGTCGCCCTCTCGTCAATGAACTCCCCAGCCCTCAGATGGGTGACCAGGAAGACGGTCACCATGTTCGGATCCTCACCCTTTTTTACCTGTTAAAATATATTATCTATTATTAGTATTAAACATTCTATCGAACTATATATAAATTAATGTCCGTCATAGGAAACATACCAGACGACGAAAATGCTCCGTCATCGGAATAGAGCCACCACACCACTTACCGGCGCTCGACCGCGCCACCTTGGCCTTCTCAGACCGCTCCTGGTACCTACGCTCGCTGAATCTAGCCTTCATCGCAGTCCACTGCTCTGACGTAATCCAACCCTGGATCGGCTGTCCGGAGCGATCACGATGCTTCTGATCGTCGATCGCATCACGGATGAGCTTGGCTGCGACGGCAGAAAATTGGCCCTCGATCCTCGCCGTCCGGTGTGGTGGATAGAAATAGGTCCTCTACAAGAAGTAAAATACAAAAGTTGTGTAATATAAACAAATGATTATTAAAATTTAAAAATAAACAAATTTTTTACCTTGAAGTGGGCGAACCAAAAGGCCTTCCTATCTGCGGGAGCATCTGAGTAGTTAATCCAAGGCCCACCATAGTTCTGCCTCAGAAATGTCCCCAGCTGTCTCTGTACTACAGAAGGCCGATATCTATACAATAATAACTTTTCATGAATATATATGTACATATAATCATTTGAGAAATATATATTAATTAATTAACTTACTTCATAGGCCCGTCCGTCCAAATCTCCATACGCGTCTCGTCCGGGGGAGCGCATGGAGGGTCGCTCTCACCTCCTGCCTGGGCAGGATCAGTCTGATCGTCGTCCTCCATATGCTCGACGTCGGCTCCCCCCATAGAGCCGTCGACAAGAGGAATACTGGATGGGGGATCAGGGATGCTGGACGAGGGATCAGGAAGGCTGGACGACGAGGGAGGAGTCGACAACCTGCTGGAACTGCCCTGTCCCGGTAATGGACCGGGAACAGAACGGTACAATGGCGTACTCGGAGATGAGGATGAGGGTACGAAACTGTCCTCTCCATCTCCAGTCCGAGGCTGACGGGACTGGCTAATATATAATCCTCTACGTCGTCCTCCTGGTCTAGTCATACCTGATAATAACATATGACAATAAAACTAAAATATATATTTATATGATAGACATTACAGATTTTTGAAAAATATCATGGTCACAGATAAAAAGTGTCACTAAAGTGTCACAGATTTATTATTACAAAAATACATATTTATATGATAGACATCACAGATTTTAATCCTCTTCTAAAAATTCATCTAGTTCGTTTAGTTCATCTTCTTCTTCTTCTTCCTCCTCTACATCTTCACTTTCATCTGTATCTTCCTCTTCAGATAATTCTACTTCTTCTACACAATTAGATGTGTAATGAAGAACTTCCGTCGTGTCCACTTCTATAATATTTGTTACAAGAGGTAGTTCATCCTGTTGATAAGCTATATCGTCAACCTCAAATGTATTTCTAGCTTTGGTCTTGCATACTGCCCACCAGTCCGACCTTGTTGTTCCCCGTTTAGGATAACTTGTGAAGTACACGAGCTGAGCCTGACTTGATAGGGCAAATGGTTCATAGGCTTGATATCGACGCCGATAGTTTATATCAACAAGACAGTGCTTGTCTACTTTCCAACCCTGACCTTCAATCGGATCGAACCAATCACACCTGAATAACACAATCTTAGCAGGCTCTATTCCATAACTATATGTCAGCTCCACGATCTCCCGTATCACGCCATATAAATCGTTGCCCGCATCAACATCTTTGTAGTTCGAAGATCTGATACACAAATAGCTGTTTTTGGTGGAGTCGAGATCCACAAAGTTGTCTCTGATCGGGCAAGTTGTTGACTTGAACCTAAACCCATTAACATAGTAGCTTGGCCATATTTTTGCAGCATAAATTGGTCCCTTGGCTAGCGTTCTAATAGACTCATTCTCAAGTCTTGCGTATGGACGATCGACCTAAATACCACGAAAGAAGAAATTAAGCTCATTCTCAATCAAGTGCATATACAGAAAGGTAATTACAGAGTTCTGAAGTCTTACATATGCACTCAACCATGATGGAAAATAATGTCTTATTTCTTGTTCTAGTTCTTCTTCTGTTATGTGTGGCCTACCTGACCTCACATCATCATTAAATATGCTGAAAACAACATCGTGCAATTAATATAATAGTATCATTCTCAATACTATTAAAATAATGTAGACGTATTATTTACTTACCCCTCCAGTTTCTCTACTTCCTTCTCGTCGCAGTTGAGTAATACATACACCTTAGCAGCCCTTAGCTCATCATCGTTCAGATATCTCTTCTTCATTTTACCCGATGGCTTTCCTGGAGTATTGAATACCTTCAGTATTGTATCATTACTTTCATGATCTCCGTCGTCGTTTCTGGAAGCTCTCGTTCTATTAGTTGCAACATGAGGCTTGAAATACGTCGAACAAAAGTTTGTAATCTCCTCGAGAACATAGGCTTCACAAATAGAACCCTCGACCCGTGCCTTATTTTTCACCTTTCTTTTTAGGTGATTCAAATGTCGCTCGAACGGGTACATCCATCGATATTCGACGGGTCCACCAACACGTGCCTCATAGGATGGATGAATCGGCAAATGCTCCATAGAGTCGAAGAATCCAGGAGGAAACACCCTCTCTAGCTTGCATAGTATTACCGCAATGTCCTTCTCTTGCTTTTCTAGACGATCAACGAGCAATTTCTTGGAACAAAGATCCCTGAAGAATATGCTAAGCTCCGTCAATGGATCCCAAACTGCATGCGGTAAGAATTCCCGAAATATAATCGGAATTAACCTCTCCATGAATACGTGACAGTCGTGGCTCTTCATACCCGTCAATTTGTTTTCCTTCGGATCGACACATCTTCTCAGATTTGACACATATCCGTCTGGAAATTTTAGGTCCTGGATCCACCGACAAAGTCTCACTTTATCCTCCTTGTCCAGCGAGAAAATTGACTTCGGCAGGAACTGTTTTTCATTCTGCTGTATCAAATGCAACGCAGGGCGTTTACATATTTCTTCTAAGTCCAACCTGGCCTTGGAATTGTCTTTCGTTTTTCCCTTTACGTCCATCACAGTATTAATTATGTTACCAAACACATTCTTCTCAATATGCATGACATCAAGATTATGTTTGATTAGATTGGTACTCCAGTATGGCAGATCCCAGAATATGCTCCTCTTTGTCCAGTTATGATCTCTACCAAATCCATCGCACTTGTACCCAGTTGTAGGATCTTCGATAGCACTTGGAAAATCTTTAACCTCCTCTCATATCGTGGCTCCGCACCACCTTGGCGGTGGATCACCCTTCTCTACAACGCCGGCACGGAATGCATTCCTGTTCCTTCGGAACGGATGATCTTTTGGCAGAAATTGTCGATGATAATCAAAGAAGCACGGTTTTCCTCCGTGTTTCAAGCGAAAAGCCTTACTATGGTCCATGCAATACGGACATGAGAGATTGCCATGAGTGCTCCATCCAGATAACATTCCATAGGCCGAAAAGTCGTTGATGGTCCACATAAGGGTTGTCTTCATCTGAAAATTCTGCTTCCTAGAAACATCGTATGTGTTAGCGCCTACTTCCCATAACTGATTCAACTCATCTATCAAAGGCTGTAAGTACACGTCAATGTTCCTCTTGGGATTGTTCGGACCAGAAATTATAACGGTTAGAAACATGTACTGAGTCTTCATGCACATCCAAGGCGGTAGGTTATACGGAGTGACAATCACATGCCAGCACGAATACTGGGATCCCAAAAGACCAAAAGGAGTAAAACCGTCAGAAGATAGTCCCAACCTGACATTACGCAGATCTGAAGCAAAATCAGGATACACTCGATCAAAGTGCTTCCACGCTTCTCCATCGGATGGGTGATCCAACACTCCTTCAATCTGTTCTCGCATGTGCCAACTCATATTTTCGGCCGTCTCTTTCACCATAAATAATCTTTGCAACCGCGGCGTTAAAGCCAAGTAGTGCATTGAATCGGTCGGTCTTCTTGAACCGGTAGACCTTCCTGTACTAGTTGTCTTATAGCGATCAGCACCACAAAATCTGCACACATCTGCGTCTGTGTCATCTTTGTAGTACAGCATGCACCCATTGCGACAGGAATCGATTTTCTCGTATCCCATCCAGAGCGATCTCACCATCCTCTTAGACCGGTAGAAGTCTTTAGGCAACTTAGCACCCGCCGGCAAGATCTCTATAATCAACTCCAACACTCGGTTATAGAATTCTTGCGACATGTTAAAATCTGACTTAATGCTCAACAGTCTTGTAACCACCTCCAACGGTGAATGATCCTTACAACTAGGATACAATGGAGTCCTTGTATTATCTAGCAACTCCATGAACTGTGCAGCATCGGTGTTCGGTGCCTCCTCAGGTGCATCATGAACGAAACTAGGCCCCGCAACGTCGAAAACCATGTTCACGTACCCGTCGTCGTATGCATGATTATCTAAAACAAAATTAGGCCCCGCATGCATATATGGCTCAACATAAGGCTCCGGCTCTGATGCTAAAGACACAAGTTCTCCGTGTGCGGTCCACTGATAGTAATTAGGCGTGAAACCCCTCGAGTACAAATGATATGTCACTTCCACTTCTGGATAATATTTCACGTTATGACATTTCACACACGGACACTTAATTTTGGTGCCGTCCATGTACTGAGGAAACGCCTTAGCAAACTGCAGGAATTGCTCTACTCCCGCTATGTATTCATCCCGCACACTACACATATCATCAGGACGACGATTGTACATCCATGAACGATCCTGCAAGTAGTAATTCATATCCATTTGGAAATAATTCTGCAAATATGGACACACTGTAGGGACGAAATAGTAAAGCATAATACTCTAGAGGGGGGTGAATAGAGTTGGCAGCAGAATAATGCTAAATAAAAATGTTAGCAGCACAATCACAGAATATTAATCACAACTGAAATAATGTAAAGGCAAAGTTAAGAGAGCAAACGCAAAGACAGCGATGTATACTGGTATCCCTCTGTTGAGGACTAATCCAGTCGGTAGAACTCTTGCTACCAGTTGAATCCATTATTGGAAAAATCATAAGTTTTCTTACGAAGTCCTTGCAACTTCTACAACGCGAGCTTTGATACGAAGAACTCGTCCAACTTCAAATGTGAAGAGGTATTCTTCAATCAAGCCTTCTGATTACAATCTCTCAGAAACTTATAGACCGTACCGCACGGGCAAATTGACTAGAGGATTGTAACTGGCTTGGGATCTGAAATTGAAAGCTCTAGAAAACTCTTTGGAAGACTGAAAGCTTTAGATAGAGAGAAGATTGAAAGTGAATGAGTGAGTTGAAATGATCGAAATCCTTCTCTATTTATAGGAGTTCCAAAGGCAGACTTCTGTCAGAATTCGGACAAAATTCGGGCAGAACTCTATGAGCAAATCTCGGTCAAATCCGCAACTGCAGGAGGACCAAGTTCCAAAGATTCAAAATCACAACGGCCACTAACCGAACTCTGGCCGAACTCTGGCCGAACTCTGGCCGAGTTCTGTCAGGGTTAGGTTAGGGTTTTTAAATATAGGTTTTGGTGATTTTTGAAAACCTTTTTGAAAACCTTTTTGTAAACATTTTGATAGGTCATTTTAAAAACATTTTGAACTATTTTGGGGATAGCCTATTTGCCAGTACGACTCGGTGTACAACATATTCCTAGACTCAAATAAAATGAAAATTATATTGCATAAGAAATACAGACTCGAGTAGGCAAACAGATCTTCAGTCTTGAACGGAGTGGATAGCCAATCTTGCTTATGTCCAAGAAACCGAGATGTCCCAACATAAGCAAGATTGGCTATCCACTCCGTTCAAGACTGAAGATCTGTTTGCCTACTCGAGTCTGTATTTCTTATACAATGTAATTTTCATTTTATTTGAGTCTAGAAATATGTTGTACACCGAGTCGTACTGGCAAATAGGCTATCCCCAAAATAGTTCAAATTGTTTTTAAAATTACCTATCAAAATGTTTACAAAAAGGTTTTCAAAAAGGTTTTCAAAAATCACCAAAACCTATATTTAAAAACCCTAACCTAACACTGACAGAACTCGGCCAGAGTTCGGCCAAAGTTCGGTTAGTGGCCGTTGTGATTTTGAATCTTTGGAACTTGGTCCTCCTGCAGTTGCGGATTTGACCGAGATTTGCTCATAGAGTTCTGCCCGAATTCTGCCCGAATTCTGACAGAAGTCTGCCTTTGGAACTCCTATAAATAGAGAAGGATTTCGATCATTTCAACTCACTCATTCACTTTCAATCTTCTCTCTATCTAAAGCTTTCAGTCTTCCAAAGAGTTTTCTAGAGCTTTCAATTTCAGATCCCAAGCCAGTTACAATCCTCTAGTCAATTTGCCAGTGCGGTACGGTCTAGAAGTTTCTGAGAGATTGTAATCAGAAGGCTTGATTGAAGAATACCTCTTCACATTTGAAGTTGGACGAGTTCTTCGTATCAAAGCTCGCGTTGTAGAAGTTGCAAGGACTTCGTAAGAAAACTTGCAGTTTTTCCAATAGTGGATTCAACTGGTAGCAAGAGTTCTACCGACTGGATTAGTCCTCAACAGAGGGATACCAGTATACATCGCTGTCTTTGCGTTTGCTCTCTTAACTTTGCCTTTACATTATTTCAGTTGTGATTAATATTCTGTGATTGTGCTGCTAACATTTTTATTTACCATTATTCCGCTGCCAACTCTATTCACCCCCCCTCTAGAGTATTACGCTTTTCTATTTCGTTCCTACAATTGGTATCAAAGTGAGTGTTACAGGTAAAGCAGAGGTAACAGTACAATTATTTATTCATTTTAATTAACTGTTATATAGATCACAGCACAACACATGGCAACTGTGAAATTCACAAGTGAAGGCCAGGCCACAAACAGACCTCCACTGTTTGATGGTACAAATTATACATATTAGAAAACACGGATGAGTTTCTTCTTGAAATCTCTTGATTTTGATTTATGGTCCATTGTTCTTGATGGCTATCAAAAGCCACCTCGTATAAATGTTGATGAAGTTTTAGTTGAAAAACCCCATAGCAGATATACAGAGGAAGAAAAGAAAAGGGCCAGTCTTGACGCACGTGCCATTAATGCTCTCTTTTGTGCTTTAGACATAACTGAATTTAACAGGGTGTCTATCTGCACAACGGCTAATGAAGTATGGAAGCTACTCGAAGTCACACATGAAGGCACGACTCAAGTCAAGGAATCTAAAGTCAGCAGACTTACTCAAGAGTACGAGACGTTCAAAATGAAGTCCAACGAAACAGTTACACAAGTATTCGAGAGATTCTTGGATATTGTAAATCCTTTGTCCTTCCTAGGCAAAGATTACAGTAACCATGAAAAGATTCGCAAACTCCTGCGAGCTCTCACCAAGAACTGGATTCCAAAGGCTACTGCAATCATTGAAGGGAACGACCTCACAACTATGTCCCTCGAAGTACTCATGGGTAAGCTACTCACTCATGAACTGGAGCTACAAGATTTTGAAGAGCCTGCACCAAAGGAGAAGACTATCGCCCTCAAGGCTCAGCACAGAAAAGCTGCTGAAGATGACTCAGACAGCAGTGGATCTGACGCTAAAGATCAAGCTCTCCTAGCAAGGAAGTTCAAAAGATTCATGAGACATGAGAAGAGAGTCAAAGAGAACAACAGCAACAACTGGTACCAAGAAGATGCTGTCTGTTATGGCTGCAAGAAGAAGGGACACATGAAGAAGGATTGTCCCACAAACTCATCATCGAGCAAGAAGAACAACAGGTATGAAAAAGGGAACCTGAAAAGATCAACATCTCGGAAATATGCCAACACCAGCATATGGCATGAGAGTGAAGCTAGCGACTCAGAAGACGAACACTCAGAGGACGCTGCATATGTATGCTTCATGGCAACCGATCAGGTACCTACTGAACCTGTAAAAACTTATGATGACTTCACCTTTGAGCAATTAGGAGATGCCTTCAGTGACCTGATGACTGATTACAGAAAACTGCGTAGTAAGTATCAGACCTCTAAGAAGGTACTCAAAGAGTACAAAGGTGAAATAGGTAGACTTACCGACCTACTAGCTGAGGTTAGAAATAATGTTAGTGAGTTTGGTGAGCTTTCTTCAATAAAGCTCTTATTACACGAGACTACCAAGTCATCTGAAGAGAAAGACAAAATTATTGACCAACTCAAGGAAGAACTTTCTATAGAGAAGAAAAGTCTTCAATATGCACAAATCAGAATGGAATCACTTACTTCTGATTATACTAAGTTGTATGACACTTCCAAAAGATTGGAAATTAGGTTAGAAAAACAGCCTGAGCCTGCTGCTTCCTACCCTAACACGTGTCACTTACCGAAAAATTGGAACATTCCCAAGCCAAACACTGTCAGACCTAACCCTATCAAACCTTTACCCCAAAAGGTCAAGCCCAAACAAGATTATAGGTATGCTTTCTTCTATACTAGAAAACCCAAACCTACCAACCATGCACACCACTCAGCATTTAACACTCGACATGCACAATGTCATTATTGTGGCCTCATTGGTCATATATTATCTGCATGTAGAATGAGAAATCTTGTAGATCTAAATATTTATGCTTGGATACCTAAAGCTAACAATTCAGGACCCTACAAGAAATGGGTACCAAAGGTTTCATCTGCAAACTGTTTTGTAGGTGGAACACCCTTCACATGCTAGAAGCAAATGGATCCTCGACAGCGGTTGCTCACGGCATATGACCGGTGACGCTACCCTATTTGCAACACTGTCGAAGAAAAAGAAGGAAGGCTATGTCTCCTTCGGTAATAATTTGAAAGGGTATATTATTGGTATCGGTGATGTTGGTAAGTCTCCCTATCCTTTAATTAAGGATGTCTGTCTGGTTACCGAGTTCAAACATAACCTACTCAGCATAAGTCATCTAGCTGATCATGGTTATGGCATCAAATTTGGCAAAGACAAATGTACTATAGTTGATAGCTCAACTAGTAGTACTATATTTGAAGGTATCAGGGAAGACAATATATATGTTTTCTATTTGTTAGAAGAAACTAACATTTCAGGTAGATGCTTAATGGCCAAGAGTGATGAGAGTCATCTGTGGCATATGAGACTCGGTCACGCTAATATGGATACAATATCAAGATTATCCACAAAGAAGCTAGTACGCGGTTTACCGGACATTACATTCAAGAAGGATTCGGTATGCAGTCAATGTGAAAGGAACAAAGCTACCAGATCCACTTTCAAGTCAGTAAATGCAGTATGTACTACTAGACCTCTACAATTGCTTCATATGGACTTATTTGGTCCTAGCAGAGTTGCTAGCCTCGGAGGTAAACTTTATGCTTTCGTAATTGTAGATGATTTTTTTAGATACACGTGGGTATATTTCTTGACACGCAAGAATGATGCATTATCCAAATTTGTCGCCTTTTGCAAGAAAGTACAGAATGAAAAAGTTTACATGATCACTCGCATAAGAAGTGATCATGGTGGCGAATTCGAGAATACTGATTTTGAGCAATTTTATGATACACACGATTTTATTCATGAGTTCTCCTTCCCTAGGACTCCACAACAAAATGGAGTTGTGGAACGTAAGAACAGAACTCTAACCGAAATGGCCAGAGTGATGTTAAACCAGTTTAGTCTACCCAAATATTTCTGGGCTGAAGCTGTCAACACAGCTTGCTTTGTTCTCAATAGAGTTTTAATTCGACCCAAATCGAAGAAGACTCCATTTGAGTTATGGTTTGATAGAATTTCTTCAGTTTCATACTTTAGAATTTTTGGTTGTAAATGTTTTATTCTTAACACAAAAGACAATTTGGGAAAATTTGATGAAAAGGCCGATGAAGGTATATTTTTAGGTTATGCGGCCAAGAGCAAAGGATACAGAGTCTTCAACAAACGTACCATGATTATCGAAGAGTCAATCAATGTCACCTTTGATGAATTAAATCAAATAACGATTGATGACAATGACGAAGATACATCTGTACCAAGCTCAACTCCAGCTGATTCTCAACCAAGCTCTACACTATTACTGAAGTACATGCTCATCGAGTATACGGCAATTTGCGTCAGGGCATTAAATGAGGCCAGAGCTGTGCGGCTCTGGGAAGAAGCCCATGCGGCTCATACAGGAGCTGCCTTATGCGATTCAAAGAAGACTCTCAGTCTCATGCGGCTCGGGAGTATATGCGGTTCAGCAGGAATATGCGGCCCGATCGACGCCACAACCCCCCTTGGGATCCTCCCCTACAGCTGGCCATTTGAGTGGTAGCCTCATTTAATGCCCTGACGCGACTCGACGACTGTGACGGCTCTGACATAAAGCGTCATAATGGTTCTGCCATAATGACAGACTCTTTAGGAAAAGAAGAAAATCTCTGACCCGATCCGACAGCAGTCCTAGATTGCCACGTGGCACGTCTCATGCGGCTTAAATAAGAATAGCTCCATGCGGCTCACTAAGAAGTCACCGTATATGGCCAGCAGAAATCAGCCATATGCGGTCCACCGAGAGCTCAGTCCCTGCGGCTCAATACAATGCTAGCTTATGCGGCTCGTAGAGATTATGCATATGCGGCTCATCGAGAGTTCATCCCCTGCGGCTCAATAAAGCGTTGTCCTATGCGGCTTATCGAGAGTTCATCCCCTGCGGCTCAATAAAGCGTTGTCCTATGCGGTTCATGAAGATCATCTCCCTGCGGCTCAAGTCTTGCCTATCCCAAGCGGCTCTGGCAGGACCCACAATTAAGACACGTGGCATCGGACCAATCAAGGATTTAACCGAATCTCAACAAATATATTTGACATCATCATCATAATTACTGAGATCAAGGGATATCATTTATCATCAAGCCAATGGGACACGTGGCGAGCAATCGGACATTGGTAGAATCCATCATGAAGATTTAAAGCAGTTAACATTAATTGCTCACAAGATTCGGTGCTATTCGTATTAATGGCCGAGATTCATTGTAATCAGGATCAAGGGTTCAGATAGGTTGAAGGAGCGCCGACATTCCAAACAAATGATCATTAGCAAACCCTAATGATCATACCCCACTCTTATAAATAGCTAGCATCATTTCTTTGCACGAGGACCGGCAACAAAAGAATAAAAAAAATACAGAGTCAGAGAGAAAATACACAGAGAGAGAGAGAAGCCAGGAGAGCAACAGAGGAGCAAAAAAGAGCACTTCTTCGTCAACGCCAACCATCTTTTCACAAGGAGTCAAGGCTGCATACCGATCGTCCAAGGAGTAAGGCAGGGCTGCCATCGCCTTCCCGAGCCTCTATCGTCACCCTCCAGAATCTAAAATAAACAATTGTACTTAGATTGCTGTACCTAGGTTTTCGTCCCTAGGCTTTCTTTGTACAAGCGAGTTTGTATTGTGAGTCTAAGTTCAGTCCTCCGATAATCGTTCTGTACTTTTACAATCAATGGCAAACACGATGGCGACTCTGCTGGGGACAAACTTCTCCACGGCTGAGGAGTTGGTGACGCAATCGGATGCAGCCAAACTTGGCTCCACGCAACAAAAGATGGTCGTCCGCTTCGACCAACAAGCGTTTGAAGAGATGCTCTCCGAAGGAAGCGCTGGCCCGGTCCAGAAGCGCACCCGCACGACAAAGGCTCGCAGAGAGTGGAGGCCAAAATCCTTTGCTCCTCCCCAAGCTCCCGATGGGGTACCCTCTGTTGCTCAAAACGGTGAGAAGGACTCTTCTGCGACCCCACTTCAGACCGTAGACAACTCTGCTGTCCCCAAGTCCGGCAGAAGAAAACACTATGATGCTGGACTTGCAGGGGCAAAGAGGAACTCTACGCGAACTGAGCCGCATAGGGGTGCTAGCCGAGTGAAAAAGACTCATGCGGCCACATCCGCTAGCCGTATGGACAAAGCTCATGCGGCTACAGCCGCTAGCCGCATGACAAAAAATTATGCGGTCACATTTGTCAGTCGCATGGTTTATGCAGCTACAGTCGCCAAGAACATGGATGAAACACATAAGGCTACAAGAGTCAGTCGCTTGCAGAAAACCCATACGGCCACAATTGCCAACCGCATGCGGCCAGCCTGCACGGTCGTGACTCCTAGCCGCTCAAAGACAACTCATCCAACAGCAGAAGACGACCGCATGCAAACAGCCTGCACGGTACCCAATTCTAGCAGCATAGCGTCCGTTTCACGCTTCTCTCGATCGGTCTTCGATCGTCTCTCATACGGTCCCGACCCTGATGATTCTCTGTATGATAAGCCAGACTCTGTGGCATTCAACTTGGACTCCTCCTATTACGCACCCATAAGTGCTAAAAGGAGGAAGTCTAGGGCAGCGCGGGCTCATCAAGCCCAGTCAGCTGTCCCAATCTCTGACCATCGGAGCGTCCCGTTGACTATCATACGGGCCTCGGATGGAAATTTGTATACAACCGCTCAAGTCCAGCCCCCGACGGCAAACAGACAGAGTGGTTCCTCTGACCTGCGGGAGACGATCCTCCATAAATACAAGGAAAGAGAAGGAGTGTCGGTGTGCAAAGAGTCCTCGCTTGGACATCGCTGCACCCAAATCATCGTCAATTGCTGCTGTAACAACGCGGCAATGACGGAAGATCGGCCATCCGTCTTCCAAAGGCTACATCACCCGAACTCAGAAGATGAGGCACCTCCTGTCGTCTCCTGCAATTCCGCTCAAAAAGTCCCAACCGAAGAGAGAAGGAAGAAGACGAGCGTCTCCAGTCCGAAGATATCAACCACTACAACTAAGAAATTGTCGTCTAAACGGTTGTCCTCCACTGATGTATTCCAACACACCCGTTCAAAGACGAAATTTACCGCGATGGGAAGTTCATCATCCACATCGCTGGGGGTTGAAGGAGCTGGGGGTAGCACTCTTCCGAACATCCGCAATAATCCGATGTTTCAAGGAATCGAGCCCGCACAAACAACTCTTCCATCAGGAGCAACAGACGCTGATGTCCCCGAGGACATCCGTAACTCTCTAAACGAAGCAAGCTCCAAAACTGGGGATACCATTCCCTCCGAGTCCGAGCCTGAAGAGAACATTCCCACCTATTCCGATGACTTCTCGGTGCATGGGTACGACTCGAAGGGCATATCCTCCACCGTTCCTTCCATCACTCCTCACGTAAGAACGGTGTTCATAACGGACAGCAATCAAAGTAGTTCCAGTGATCGCCAGCGCACTGACAGTCTCGAAGCCATATTACTTGCCTTGGTCAAGTCTGTAGACGAGATCAAAGCGGCCCTGCCCACTCTACAAGGAGGAGCACCTGGTCAAACAAGCACGGGCCCTCCGGTTAATATAGATTCGAACTCAGCGGCACCAAACCCGGGCAATAATCCTCCCGAAATAACAGCCCCTGCCACGACAGATGAGACCCGAGAAGTAAGAAGAGAGGTCCAGGAGCTCCGTGCCATGTTTCATGCCCGAGAAAACGCTCAAGATCTCAGAATACGGCAACCATACCCCGCTGAGTGAAGGGATGTTCCATTCCCACCAAGATATAAGCCGTTCAACATCAACCCATATGATGGCAAAACTTCAGCAAGTCGGTACATCACTTACTTCGAGGTCACCATCGACCATCTGCCCCATGAGGATGCGATCCTCACACGATTATTCATTGGGGCATTGGAAGGAGTCGCCTTCGATTGGTACCATAATCTACCGGACAATTGCATCCATTCCTTCGCCGGCTTCAAGCGCATGTTCTTGGAACGATTCTATGAAGTAGGACAAGACGTCACTATGTCCACTCTCATGGATGTCGTCCAAGGGGAGAAGGAGCTAACAAGAAACTACATCGAGCAGTTCCGCCAGACCGCCATGAAGCTGCCTTCCGAAAATCCAGATTCTTCGTTGATTAAAATTTGCCAAAAGAGACTGCTTCCAACGATCAGTCTCTGGATGGGCGAGAGTCAATTCAAAGATTGGAAGGCGTTCATCATCAGTGCCACAAGCGCTGAAGAACGACTGAAGAAGGCCCGCCAGCTGGGGTTGCACATCTCAGAAGGAAAAAATAAGGGCAAGCGTCTCAACAACGATAATGAGGGTAACCCCTCCAACAATCGGGACAGCAAGGAAAAATAGGCTATGGTGGCCGACACGGCCCAGAAGCCCGAGTCACAGCCAGCAGACAAGCAATGGCCTCAGATCACTTACTCTTTCGAGGACGGCCACGTCAAGCCTATCTTAGACATGCTCATACAAGGAGGTAGAATTCAGCTTCCTCCACCAAAACGGGAGTCGCGGCCGGCTGATTTGGAGAACCCGAAGTTCTGCCATTATCACCGTTATGTACACCACGCTACACATGACTGCTACCAACTAAAACGGTACATCCAAAGCCTTATCGATTCGAACGCTCTGGCCATCGACTTCGAAGAGGTAACCGTAGCAGCCAATATGGTGTCCGTACAATTCGGCAACTTCCCTCCAACGGAGACTCAAGACGGGGTAATCCCCGTCCCTCTCGCGATAATGGAGATTACCAATCTTTCTCCGCCCTGAAAACAAGCTGTTGGTCTAGTACCTCTCACCACCTCACGAGGGAAGGTCATGTGGGTCCATCCAGACTTGGTGACAGAAGTAACTCGGCCCACACCATCTCCCACCAACAAAAAGAGTAGAAAAATCAAGACCTGCCGCACAATTTCAGCAGACAACGAGGAAGCTACAGCCGTCGTCACGCGGTCCGGAGCGCAATCCCAACCTGTGGTTGACAGTCCAGCTGAAAATCATCAACCCACTACAACTGATGCTCCGGGACCGGCTCAGCCTTCGACGACCGACAAGCCTAGGCCGAAAGAGACTCGCTTCGACAAATCTCTCCGAAAGGACGCAGCCTAAGGACTAGAGAGGCCCTACAACTTTGACATCTTAGCATAATTGGCTAACACTCCGGCCAAATTGTCATTATACGAACTCCTAAGGCTCTCCAAGGACGTTCATATTGCGTTGAGCGAAGCACTCCAAAATGTCGATGCCTATCTCGCTCAATCTAACCTCACCTGGGAGGACTCACCCGTGGATCTCCAAGATAGTGCCTGCACGGGAGCAATGCCCAACATCGTCTTCATTCCGCAGGACATGCTCATCAAAACCAACCTACATGATCGCCCGCTATACTACACGGGATACATCGGCAACGTGAAGGTGGATCGGATGCACATTGATCCTGGCTCTTCTATAAGCATCATCCCGAAGGGCCTGCTATATCATCTTCGCATCCCAATGCACCGCCTAACACCTACAAGCACCGCCATCAGCGGTTTCAATTCGGGCAGGAGCTACCCTATTGGGAAGATTCGTCTGAAGTGTCAAATTGGCGACCTCCAATCCGAAGTCACCTGCTACGTCATAGATGCAGACACTTCTTACAACATCCTCTTGGGGCGCCCATGGATACACGATTATATGATCGTGCCTTCCACACTACACCAGTGCTTCAAATATGTCGACAAACACGGCTTCGTAAAAACAGAGTTTGCCGATATCGATCCCTTCAAAGGGGTCAAATCTTACTACTCGGACTCCTGTTTATACGAAAAGTCGAAGAGGCACCTTGATGAAGGAGACGCACAAACTCATACCGAGACAGCCACGGGATCAGAAGGACCCCTGACGATCTACCTCCAAGCTCGCAAACCGGGCAAGTTCGTACCCCTCACCGCCACTCTGCGGAAGGACGCGATCAGCCTCTCGGCGCAAGAGGAGCAGATGATAATCCTGCTGCCAAGGTCCGGCCAAGTGCCGAGACCCGCAATGGGGCCACTAACAATCCGACTGCCGAGAGTCAGTCAACCACAAACGGGGAAGCTTAACCCCTCGGACAGGCTACTGACAATACGCCTTCCCAAGAAAGGTTGTCGCCTCGATGCAAGGTCTGACACTTCCAGCGAACCAGCCACTCCTCGCTCCACATCGAATGCCAAACTGGGGGTCGCCAGTCTGCCAACGACTCCATGCTCTCCTCCATCAACTGGACCACTGACAATCAAGCTTCCTAGGTCGGCCTCTCAGTCTTCGTTCACACAGGGAGTAGTCGAAGAGGAACCGGAGCTAGCCAAGTATGTGGCTGCCCACACTAATGTCCCCTCCGCTAATGATATAATCCCCCTAGAAAAGATACCTTACTTCATCAATAAAGGGTTGTCTTTGAACTACGTCGAGCTCAATAAGCTATGTACGATGTATGCTATGGAACATGGTATAGGCGCTCACCTACACACACAGGTGACAAATGTGTACACCGTAATCCAGCTTACTCCAGCAGAAGATGCTTACCGAATATTCGGAGGAGGAGATCATCCAATCATCTTCGGCCGGACGAACAACCCTCATCCCCTCACCATAGAAGAAGTCGACCTCGGGTCAAATACCGGAAGACTGCCTCTGTATCTCTATAGCCCTCAATCCAAATATTTCATGCAGAAACAGGGGTATGATCTGGAGACTACGCCAGGATTGAACTATGGCACTGGGCGACGATTGCCTTTAAAGCCGCCAGTCCCGACGGGCAAACCACGGAACTACTATAACAAGACTCGATGCGGGTTAGGGTATGTAACGCCTACTACGACCCCGAAAAGTTCAGATGAAGAATGCGACTGGCAGTCGCATTCAACCGGATCACCAACTTCCAACTCAGATACCAGCATCGGGGATGTATTCAAACAAGTCATGTCAGTCAACATGGCGTTCGCTGACGCTTACGAAAAAGACGAAGATATCCCCGAAATTCTCGAGCTAGAGCCATGGGCCCAGCAATTAGACGCACAATGGGAAAAGTGGTTCGAACTGAGAGAACCCCCTACTGAAGATGAGGTCATACAAGTGGATCTCGGCAGCGAATCTTCTCCGAAATTGATCTTCATCAGTAAAAGCCTCACCAACGAAGAACGGGAGTCGCTGTTAGAACTTGTCAGAGAGTACATTGATGTGTTCGCCTGGAGCTACGAAGACATGCCAGGGTTAAATCCTGACATCGCTCTTCACAAACTTAACATTCGACCAGACGCGAAGCCGGTCAAGCAACAGCAGCGACGCTTCCGTCCAGGCATCATGGACGCAATCGAAGCTGAAGTCAACAAATTGATAGCCAGCGGTTTCATTCGTGAGGAGCAACATCCCGAATGGGTCGCCAATATAGTACCCGTCCTCAAGAAGAATGGGAAGATTCGAATCTGCATCGACTTCCGCAACCTAAACGAGGCATGCCCCAAAGATGAATTTCCCCTTCCTATCATAGACATCATGATCGACAACACCTGCGGCTTCGAACGCATGTCATTCATGGACGGCTTCTCGGGGTACAATCAAATTAAAATATCTCCTGACGACGAAAAGCATACGTCATTCCGAACACCGATTGGCACGTACTGCTACACAGTCATGCCTTTTGGTTTAAAGAATGCTGGCGCCACATACCAAAGAGCTATGAGCATCATCTTCAGAGACCACTTACGCAAGACGGTGGAGTGCTATGTTGATGATATAGCCGTCAAGAGCCGTAGCAAAGGAGACCATCTGCAGGATCTAAGGACGGTATTCGACCTAATACGAACGCACAATTTAAAAATGAACCCTACAAAGTCCTTCCTGGGCGTATCCAGCGGGAAGTTCTTAGGCTTCATCATCACTGCAAAGGGTATCCATGTAGACCCTGAAAAGACAAAAGCAATCATGGAGATGGGTCCCCTGAGAAATCTTCGTGAACTCAGAGGCCTTCAAGGGAGGTTAGCTTACATCAGAAGGTTCATTTCCAACCTCTCCGGGCGATGCCGACCATTCACGCATCTCATGAAGAAAGGAGTCTCATTCGTATGGGACGAGGAATGCCAGCAGGCTTTCGATAGCATCAAAGAATATCTGTCAAATCCTCCAGTCTTGGTAGTCCGAGTCCCTAGAAAACCATTTCTGCTCTATGTACGAGCAATGGAACACTCCCTCGGTGCTCTGCTGGCACAGAACAACGATGCAGGCCATGAATAGGCCATATATTACCTCAGCCGAATGATGATTGGGCCAGAGCATCGATATACAGCTGTAGAGAAGGAATGCCTCGCCCTGGTGTTCGCCATTCAGAAAATGCGATACTATGTCACCGGACAAACGATACATGTGATCTCACGAGTCAACCCTCTAAGGGTCCTCATGACTAAACCAGGGGCACTCAGCTCTCGACTCGCTACGTGGGCAATATTGCTGTCCCCTTATCATATGATCTTCGTCCCCCAAAAGGCAGTCAAAGGTCAAGCCCTGGCAGATTTCTTAGCAGCCCACCCAGGCTCGGAGTCCTCCAGGATATACGAAGAGATTCCAGATGAGGTCGCCGACTCGCATACAACCTCCCACGAAAATATATGGCGAATGTTCTTCGACGGCACTTCAAGGACCGGACCTAAAGGCAATATAGTCGTCGGAGTCAGAGTAGTACTAATCTCTCCTTCCGGATTGGTGATTAACCGCGCTTATTCCCTCACTGAACCCTGTTCTAACAATGTGGCCGAGTACAACGCTCTGGTCATTGGCCTCCAACTTGCAAGAGAGCTGGGGTTAGAATACCTTGAAGCATACGGCGATTCCCAACTAATCGTCAATCAGATCCGGGGTTCGTACGAGGTCCGCCATGAAGACATGATCCCTTATCATCAAATAGCGATTAATATCATCTCAACATTTGAAGGGTTCTTCATCGAGCACGTCCCCAGACTCCAAAATATTGAAGCCGATGCCCTAGCTGGTCTCGCCGCTTCCCTAGCAGTTCCGAATTATGATCGACAATCAGTGGAAGTGATAGGCCATGAACTGGTCTGTCCCAAAAACAATGTGCAATTCGTCGCAAGTTATTCTGCACAGACGATCGATGACGCCCCAGATTGGAGACAACCATTCATCGACTTCGTCGTCTACGACATCCTGCCTGGGAACCCAAAGGAAGCTACTTCTATCAGAAGACGTTCTCTCAGATTCTTCTACGATACAGAGATGAAAATGCTGTATCGCCGCTCCTACGACGGATTACTGCTTCGGTGTCTGTCAAACGCAGAAGCCAAAGAAGCCGTACGAGAAGCCCATGACGGTGTCTGCGAGGCCCACCAGCCCGGCCCGAAACTGTAAGACCGCCTTCGCCGAATGGGCTACTATTGGCCCACAATGGTGGCAGACGCGATAGATTATGCTAGAAAGTGCAAAGCTTGCCAAGTCCACGCGGACTTCATCCACCAACCCTCCGAATTCTTACATCCAACAGTGGTGTCCTGGCCATTCGAAGCATGGGGAATGGATATCATTGGTCCAATCACCCCACCTTCCTTCCGAGGACATCGCTTCATACTTGCGATCACTGATTACTTCTCCAAATGGGCGGAAGCTGTCCCACTCGCAGAAGTTAAGACTTCAAACGTGATCAGCTTCCTTAAACACTACGTCATCTACCGCTTTGGACTGCCCCGAAGGATCATCTATGATAATGGTCCGCAGTTTATAAGCCACGCATTCTATCGATTTTGCGATAAGCACCGTATTCAGAATATCGCCTCAACGCCGTACAACCCGGCAGCAAATGGGTTAGCAGAGGCATTCAATAAAACAATCATCAAACTGCTCAAGAAGTTTGTCTCCTCCAACAAACGTGACTGGAACGAGAAGCTCGGCGAGTGCTTATGGGCTTATCGTACCACGATCCGAACAGCCACCGAAAATACACCGTTCTTCCTGGTATACGGAAGTGAAGCAGTCCTCTCTTTAGAGACACAGATCTCCTCACTACGTGTCGCCCTCACACACTAATTGACAACCGATGATAACTACCGACGTCGACTGCAAGAGTTAGAGGCCTTAGATGAAAAGCGTCTCCTAGCTCAGCAAAGGATCGAGCTATACCAAGCACGCATCTCAGGAGCCTTCAACAAGAAGGTCAAAATCAGAACATTCCAGGTAGGCGATCTCGTCTTGGCAGTCCGGAGGCCAATGGTCATGACTCACAAGACCGCCGGCAAATTCCAGCCAAAGTGGGAGGGCCCATTTATCATTGAGACGGTATTCCCCAACGGTGCTTACCGCCTTACAAAGCAAAACGGAGACTTGCTCATGCTGCCCGTCAACGGCAAGTTCCTGAAGAAATATTATGTCTAAATGACATTCGCTACAAGGTCTTCGAGTCATGTACCGGCTGGTACCACTGAACTCACACCCACAACATTTCAAGATTATCGAGTCATGTACCTGCTGGTGCCCCTGAACTCACCCCTACATCCCCTTCAGATTATCGAGCCATGTACCCGCTGGTGCCGCTGGACTCCCGCTTTTTTTACCAAGTTATATACCCGCTGGTGCCTCTGAACTCACATTTCGGTCACTCTTTCAGATAGTAAGTCACGTATGATTATACCTCTGAACTTTCTTCCTGGAAGAGATCCTCCCTCATGATCCAATACCCGCACTCCCAGTGCACAAAAAGGGTAATCGATCCACAAATTTCCGAAAATGGACATGTCCTCATCACCTCTGAGTCGTTTTCACTTCCACCAAAAACAAACCGCCCCTCACATAGAACTTCCACGTTCTCCTACCTCTGAGTCGTTCTATGTACCCCCTCTTCATTGAGCCCACTCCTGCCATGTCATCATTACCTCTGAGTGGGAAGGCTTCGCCGAAGAAACCTTCATGCTTGCTATGTCCACATTACCTCTGAGCAAGTATGTCGGTCTCCTTTCGACCTATTATCTGTACCCACAACTGGAGTACGACCAGGATAATAGGTCCACAAATGTCCGCTGTTGACCATGAATATCTTCCGTGAAACCTCCCCTGCCATGCCCTCATTACCTCTGAGCAGGAAGATTCTACGGTAAAACCCTCATACTTGCCATGTCCTCATGACCTCTGAACAAATATATTGGTTTTTCTTTCACCCTATTATCTGTATCCCGAACCAGGGTACGCCAAGGATAATAGGTCCACAAATATTCCTTTGCTAAGATTCTTAGCATAAATCCACTACTCCACCATGCCCCGGGAGCCCAGCTGCTCTACGGTATTCCTTTTTTTTAGCACCGAGAACATCTATGACCACTTTGCCACGGCTGTTCCGGACATCCTGTCCAAACTTGTTATCCGTACCTGAAACTAAGGTACACCTAGGATGACAGGTCCACAAATAAATCCCCCAAGAGACCAAAGGACTCTTATTTATAGGCGAAAGAGACCCATGAAACGAACAGACGTCGCAGATTACACCTCGAATTACGCACTGCTTCAAAAGATAAAGGCAAAAACGCTTCGGTCAAGGCAAAACCGACCCTTGGGATCCTCCCCCAAAAGACGGCGTTAAATCAAAAACGAATCAAGAGCATTTGATGAAGATTTGCACACGTAGTCAGGACACGTGGCAAAGAGCCTATGCGGTCAGATGAGTCTATGCGGCTGAGACATTTATGCGGCATGAACGGGGCCATGCTTCTTATTCAAAGTGTTTCAATTTTGCAAATTGAAAACTTTGAAGGGGGTGCTGTAGAAGCATGGAAAATATCAGAGTAATGGTCCATGCGGCTCTGGGAAGAAGCCCATGCGGCTCATACAGGAGCTGCCTTATGCGATTCAAAGAAGACTCTCAGTCTCATGCGGCTCGAGAGTATATGCGGTTCAGCAGGAATATGCGGCCCGATCGACGCCACAACCCCCCTTGGGATCCTCCCCTACAGCTGGCCATTTGAGTGGTGGCCTCATTTAATGCCCTAACGCGACTCGACGACTGTGACGGCTCTGACATAAAGCGTCATAATGGTTCTGCCATAATGACAGACTCTTCGAGAAAAGAAGAAAATCTCTGACCCGATCCGACAGCAGTCCTAGATTGCCACGTGGCACGTCTCATGCGGCTTAAATGAGAATAGCTCCATGCGGCTCACTAAGAAGTCACCATATATGGCCAGCAGAAATCAGCCATATGCGGTCCACCGAGAGCTCAGTCCCTGCGGCTCAACACAACGCTAACTTATGCGGCTCGTAGAGATTATGCATATGCGGCTCATCGAGAGTTCATCCCCTGCGGCTCAATAAAGCGTTGTCCTATGCGGCTTATCGAGAGTTCTTCCCCTGCGGCTCAATAAAGCGTTGTCCTATGCGGTTCATGAAGATCATCTCCCTGCGGCTCAAGTCTTGCCTATCCCATGCGGCTCTGGCAGGACCCACAATTAAGACACGTGGCATCGGACCAATCAAGGATTTAACCGAATCTCAACAAATATATTTGACATCATCATCATAATTACTGAGATCAAGGCATATCATTTATCATCAAGCCAATGGGACACGTGGCGAGCAATCGGACATTGGTAGAATCCATCATGAAGATTTAAAGCAGTTAACATTAATTGCTCACAAGATTCGGTGCTATCCGCATTAATGGCCGAGATTCATTGTAATCAGGATCAAGGGTTCAGATAGGTTGAAGGAGCGCCGACATTCCAAACAAATGATCATTAGCAAACCCTAATGATCATACCCCACTCTTATAAATAGCCAGCATCATTTCTTTGCACGAGGATCGGCAACAAAAGAATAAAAAAATACAGAGTCAGAGAGAAAATACACAGAGAGAGAGAGAGAAGCCAGGAGAGCAACAGAGGAGCAAAAAAGAGCACTTCTTCGTCAACGCCAACCATCTTTTCACAAGGAGTCAAGGCTGCATACCGATCGTCCAATGAGTAAGGCAGGGCTGCCGTCGCCTTCCCGAGCCTCTATCGTCACCCTCCAGAATCTAAAATAAACAATTGTACTTAGATTGCTGTACCTAGGTTTTTGTCCCTAGGCTTTCTTTGTACAAGCGAGTTTGTATTGTGAGTCTAAGTTCAGTCCTCCGATAATCGTTCTGTACTTTTACAATCAATGGCAAACACTCTACACTAGCTGAACCTCCTAGAGAAGATCCAGGAACCAGCTACCTTCAGAATGAAGCAAAAAGGTTAAAATTTACAGCAAATCATCCAAAGGATTTGGTAATTGGTGATATTACCAAGGGAGTAAGTACTCGTACATCCTGTAGAGATATTGTTTCTAGTGTTGCATTTATTTCACAGCTAGAACCCAAAACTATTGATGAAGCATGTAGTAATAGTTTTTGGATAGATGTTATGCAAGAGGAATTAAACCAATTTGAACGGAATCAAGTTTGGGAACTTGTTCCCAGGCCTGTTGATCATCCGGTCATTGGCACCCGTTGGGTATTCCGAAACAAACTGAATGAGAATGGTTTAGTGACTCGTAATAAGGCTCGACTCGTAGCTCAAGGATACAATCAAGAAGAAGGTATCGACTACGATGAGACTTATGCCCCAGTTGCGAGATTAGAATCCATTCGTATGTTATGTGCATTTGCATGTTTTCATGATTTCAAACTTTTTCAAATGGATGTGAAGAGTGCTTTTTTAAATGGTTTTATAAAAGAAGAAGTTTTTGTAGCACAACCTCCAGGTTTCACGGATTTCAAAAACCCAGATCATATTTTCAAGTTGAAGAAAGCTCTATACGGTTTAAAACAAGCCCCTCGTGCTTGGTATGATCGTCTAAGCTCTTTTCTACTTGACAACGGTTTTTCAAAAGGGAAGGTTGACACTACACTGTTTATTAAATCTTTTAATGGCAAGCTGTTTTTAATTCAAATCTATGTTGATGATATTATATTTGGATCTACTGATGAATCTCTGTGTCAAGAATTTTCTAAGTGTATGCAGAATGAGTTTGAAATAAGCATGATGGGAGAGCTGAAATTCTTTTTCGGATTGCAAATCAAATAAACTGATAATGGGACATTCATAAATCAAGCCAAGTACACAAAAGACTTGCTAAAGAAGTTCGATCTGGACAATGTCAAACCTATTGGCACTCCAATGGCAACTTTAACAAAGCTTGATTCAGATGAACAAGGCAAGCCAGTCGACACACGTAAGTATCGAGGTATGATTGGTAGTTTACTTTATTTAACTGCTAGTCGTCCAGATATAATGTTTAGTGTTTGCTTGTGTGCACGTTTTCAAGCTAACCCAAAGGAATCACATATGTCCGCAGTTAAGCGTATCTTTCGATACCTTAAAGGCACGGGTCGGCTGCTGCTGCTGTTTGAATTGGTTTGGAAGCAATGAAAGAGAAGAAGCTCTCGGGTTCTAGATATATACACAGATACCCTCAACCGAACTCGGGCCGAATTCGGTCAGAGTTCTGGCCGAATTCGCCTAGGGTTCTTCAAAGTTGATTTTTGCCACTTCTTTTTCATTGTCTCATTTCAAATATTTAATTCAAAGATTAGTTATTTTAGCCTTCAAATAACATAATTAATAATATTTTATGAATTAAATGTCTTTACACAATGACTGTCTCAGATTAGCTGTAGGAGTACTGTCCCAGCTGGCGGAGGTTCACCGGGGAACTCCTAAATACCGCTTCGCTTCAACCGTAGTTGTGGTGACAGACAGACTCTTTATTGGCTTGTCTCTAACACAGTTTTTGCGTATTGAGATATAATCATAAAACAAAATCAATTAATATTATTGACGTCCAAAATTCCTAATTCTCGACGTAAATAATTGAAACGATCTTCCGCTAGAGGTTTAGTGAAGATGTCAGCTAATTGATTTTTAGTATCTATGTACACAAGGTTTATATCTCCATTTTGATGATGATCTCTAAGAAAATGATGTCTAATCTCGATATGTTTAGTACGAGAGTGACATACTGGATTCTTAGTCAAATTAATAGTGCTTGTGTTATCACAGAAAATGGGAATATGTGTGTAAAATAAATCATAGTCTTCCAGGGTTTGTTTCATCCATAAAATCTGAGCGCAATAACGTCCTGCGGCGATGTACTCAGCCTCTGTTGTTGATAGGGCTACAGAATTTTGCTTTTTACTAAACCAAGAGACTAAAGCTTTGCCTAAGAAATGACATGTGACACTTGTACTTTTTCTATCAACTTTGCATCCAGCAAAATCTGTATCCGAATAACCAATAAGGTCAAAGGACTTAGTTTTGGGATACCACAAGCCAACAGAAGAAGTGCCTTTAAGGTATCGAAAGATACGCTTAACTGCGGACAGATGTGATTCCTTTGGGTTAGCTTGAAAACGTGCACACAGGCAAACACTAAACATTATATCTGGACGACTAGCAGTTAAATAAAGTAAACTACCAATCATACCTCGATACTTACGTGTGTCGACTGGCTTGCCTTGTTCATCTGAATCAAGCTTTGTTGAAGTTGCCATTGGAGTGCCAATAGGTTTGACATTGTCCAGATCGAACTTCTTTAGCAAGTCTTTTGTGTACTTGGCTTGATATATGAATGTCCCATTATCAGTTTGTTTGATTTGCAATCCGAGAAAAAATTTCAGCTCTCGCATCATGCTCATTTCAAACTCATTCTGCATACACTTAGAAAATTCTTGACACAGAGATTTATCAGTAGATCCAAATATAATATCATCAACATAGATTTGAATTAAAAGTAGTTTGCCATTAAAAGATTTAATAAACAGTGTAGTGTCAACCTTCCCTTTTGAAAAACCGTTGTCAAGTAGAAAAGAGCTTAGACGATCATACCAAGCACGAGGGGCTTGTTTTAAACCGTATAGAGCTTTCTTCAACTTGAAAACATGATCTGGGTTTTTGAAATCCGTGAAACCTGGAGGTTGTGCTACAAAAACTTCTTCTTTTATAAAACCATTTAAAAAAGCACTCTTCACATCCATTTGAAAAAGTTTGAAATCATAAAAACATGCAAATGCACATAACATGCGAATGGATTCTAATCTCGCAACTGGGGCATAAATCTCATCGTAGTCGATACCTTCTTCTTGATTGTATCCTTGAGCTACGAGTCGAGCCTTATTACGAGTCACTAAACCATTCTCATTCAGTTTGTTTCGGAATACCCAACGGGTGCCAATGACAGGATGATCAACAGGCCTAGGAACAAGTTCCTAAACTTGATTCCGTTCAAATTGGTTTAATTCTTCTTGCATAGCATCTATCCAAAAACTATCACTACATGCTTCATCAATAGTTTTGGGTTCTAGCTGTGAAATAAATGCAATACTAGAAACAATATCTCTACAGGAATTAAATGCAACACTAGAAACAATTAAGTTTAACATAATAACATAATAACACTAGAAACACAGCCATATATTCATATGGCTTGTTCCTAAAATGATTTCTACTCTTAAGAACTTAGATTCAAAGGAATATATACAGTATCATCGAACAACATCAAGATCCAGAATCCCTAAACATAAAAAAGTAAATACCCAAATAATGGTTTATCAAGATCAAGATATTAAAAAATATCATGTATCCAAAAATGTCAACCAAAAAGCCAAGAAAAAAGAAAACATCATTAAAAGAGGCTTTGAGGAAGAAGCTGATAAAGATAAGAACATAAATTTGTTCAAAGTAATCAATAGCTGAAGTATGAGATAAGCACAAGTTTGAAAACTACTTTTTAAAATAATATAGAACTTGAACTTAACTCATATATCCCCATATTTATACAAAAATATAAGAAACATATCAGCAATATATGAATGATAATGCATTATGTATGTATCCTTAATAAGCATAAAAAAAATATCACAAGATCAAACACATGCATAAATATGCTTATCAGACAAAGATTTAATTGATTCATAAGAAGTTAATCAAAATAATTAAAATATGAGAATCAATAGGAAAGTTTATTATGCAAGCACAAGGTTAACATAAAAAATATATGTATATACTTTTCAAGTAAATAGAAGACTTGTGCTAAACATACATACTCACAAAATACCAATCAAAGTAAATATGACATGTTAAAGACAAATCGGTAAGAAGTGGCCATTAAAAAAAATTAAAGGCGAAGAGTCAAAAGCATATTAACCAAAAACAAAAGCTCATATAGACTAGAGTGGTATGTATGCTTCAAGGATAAAACCAAAATAAAGAGCATACATAGAAAATGTGTCACGCTAATAAAAATAAACACTATATAGTGTGAACTAATCATTTAAGCTAAACATCTAGAAATGCTACGATTATATCTCACATTGATTCAAATAATAAACAATTTAAAAGATATCAATGAAAGGTAATAGCAAGACATCAAAAAGAACATGCTAGATATTAAGAACTATTTAGAAAGCATGTTACCGAAGTGGTTCTAGTGACCACACTTCTGTTGGTGCAATTGCATAGAAGATGACATTTGTAGTTTTGTAATCACCAACATGTTCCATGGTTCTATTTGATATGAGAAGCTTCACCTGCAATATTAGGTGAAGACTTTGGTATCCAATACTTGGATCCACATTTGTTAGCTTTGGGAACCCATTTGCACAAGTTCATATCAACTAGTTTTCTAATCTGACAATGATTAGAAACATGTCCATTCATACCACAATAATGACAGAAAGAATTAATATTAGTACTATGTGCAACAGTATGAGAATGTACAGTAGTGTGATATGATGTGCGTGGACACTTGTAATAGAAAGCATGGTTATGTGAAGCTTTAGCTTTGCTTGCTTCCTTAGTAAAAGATCTAACGTGTGTGACTTTGTGATGTGCTAAGTGTCTTGTGTTAGACTAAGTCGTAGATTGTACTACCTGTTTTTCCAGTCTAATCTCTAACTTTTTAGAGTTAGCACAGATCTCATCATACTTAGCAGAGAGAGCATCAATTCTACATGAAGCAATAGAATACTTCTTCTTTTCTGATTCTAATTCCTCCTTAAGTTTAGCATTTTCTTGAGTACTTTTTTCAATGCATTCAAGCGCCTCATGCAATCTAAACTCAAGTGTGGATATCTCAATAGAATTATCAGAAGTAGAAGTATCTCTAGCATCATTCAATAAGCAAGTAAGCTTTTTAATCTCACGCTTATAGGATAGAATATCCTTTCTAGCTTGCTTATATTTATCTAATACTTTCTTGTGTTCTTCTAACAGATCACTGAAAGCATCAGATAAATTATCATAAGAAAATTCACTCTCTTCAAAAAAAGAATTATTTTGTACCTCGTTAGATAATGCCATTGTGCATAAATTTGCAGCTTGATGAGGTCTCTCTTCTTCTTTTTCATCTTCTTGTTCTTCTTCTTCTTCAGAATCGCTTGCTTCGCTTTCACACCATATGCCTGATGATCTTCCTTCATTTGATTGTTCGTAGTGACTCTCCTTTCTTGTAGTAGTACAATCTTCTTGGATGTGGTCTATCTTCTTGTAATTGTCACATACAAGCTCTTCTTCGTATAAGGGATTATGCTGTACCTTAAATCCCAATTTCGTCATGCACGTATTTGCATCATTATGAAGACTATCCTTCTCTCTGGAGTTGCTAGCTTTGCTTTCATACCTGCACTCATAAGTAGCTTCAAGAACTTTCTAAATTTTATGAGATGTTGTACAAGTAGAAATAAGATTGAATACATTTGTGTCTATAGAAATATGCATAGCTTTTGCATCAAGGCTAGCTAACTTCTTCTCTTCATCCGTGTAACTATAATAAGGCTTATTGATTATAGAGGATGTAAGAATAGAAGTGATAGTAGGCTTTTTGTAGCCGATGATAACAATTGACCATAAGTCAAAATCTAGAGACTTCAAGTAGAAGCTCATCCGTGTCTTCCAATAGCTATAGTTTGTTCCATCAAATAGTGGGAGTCTATTTGAGGATTGCTCTTCAGTTGTGAAGTACATACTTGCTATATGTGATATAGTGATCTATGTAACAGCAGTTATATAATAACAATATTACCTCGCTTTACCTGTATAACCCGCTCTAGTAATGAGGATTTGCTCCAAGGATGTTAAGCCAAAATATCTATATAAGGAGCACCTCTACTCGCAGTACCCGCTCTGATACCAATTGTAGGAACAATTGGGATCAGAATATATTACCTCTAGTTGGAGAACCTGCCCCTACAGCTAACCCGAAGTGATCAATACTTTATAGACTTAAGATTTATTAAGGTGTACTTGCAACTATCGTCTAGTTCTGGATCCAAAGTACTGAACCCAGTCCCCTAGGTTCCAGAAAACATCAGCGTATCTATGTCCTACTTTTTGATTTACAAATGTTTTATATTTTATTGTTACCCAATGATTTTGTAGCACATATGGATAAATGTAATTCATACATCTTATACCATATGCTACATTGTTCTAAGATTTTTAAGTCCATAGAATATAATTGATTTCATATTGCACTAATTCTTCTTAAATCCTCGGTTATTAAAGAAGAGATTTGTTTTGGGTACAAGCCTACAAAGGGTCTGTCTGTCACCACGACTACGGTCGAAGCGAAGCGGTACTTAAGTGTTCCTCGGTGAACCTCCGTTAGCTGGGATAGTACCCCTACAGCTAACCCAAGATTGATCATCGCTTTATAAACTAAAGATTTGTTGAGATCTAGTTGCAATTGTTATATGATGAATTTTGAATTTTAGATTTGATGGATAATATTCTCTCATTATATTTTCACAAAAGGTAGCATATGTTGATCTATTATCGAGTGAGATTCTATAGCATAGATCAATTTATGTCATCTTTTGACTTATACGATTATTCATTTGAAATATCTTTTGATTGTTTTATTTTTAAATGTTCATTTAATGGATATTTCTTCTTTTGTCTAAAGATGATTGTTTTTCGTATTTGTGACTACTCATTGAATATTATGGTATTAGGATTTCATCTTTAGCTTTTGTAATGATTTTGAGCTTTATATTATTATCCTCTTATTCAAGTTACTTATTGTCTACAACAGTAACTCTTTGCAGGGGAGAAGTCAAGCAAATTGAATCTCTCTCAAAGCGTTTCTTTTCTTTAACCCCACGGTTGTCAGTGAACACCGTGCTAAGGCTTTAAAAGGGAAGAAATGAACTTTGATAAGAAGACCTAATATTTTTGAATTAGTTTCCTACTTTCGAAAATATGTCTCTGAATTTTATTTTAAAATTTTATCTATACTATTTTTGGATATAGCCATGTAAAGGTTGAGTAGTTAATTGTTTCAAATCAATTATTCTTTTGACATGCCATATATCTATAATACATTTTTCTTTGAACATCTATCTACTTATGTTTATTTGTTCAAATGGATTTATTTATGATTTATGGATTCTATTATGGAAATTATTTTCGTGATTTGAATTGCCAGCAATGGACGCATTCGAATATTTACTAAGACAGTTTTTCATAATAAATTCCACATTTTTTGAAAAGTCTTTTTGATTTATTGAATCTGTCCGGTACTCAAATGTTATTATTGAAGACAGTTTTCAAAATCTTTTAATGTCTTAAAATATTTCTTTTATATATATATATATATATATATATATATAATATATATATATATATATATATATATATATATATATATATATATATTGGAGATACATATTTTGTTTGTTCATCTTTAAGCATTTATTTATTGGATATTTATTTTTATTGCCTAAAGATGATATTTATTTGTTTTTTTGGAATTTTATATGCATTTGATCAAAGGAAAGAAAAGATGCTTATCTTGGATATCCCTTAGATCTTGTGATTATTTCTTTTATCTATTTTATGCATATAAATTATTTTTGAACTATATACGCATATTTTAAGGGGGAGCAAATTAATTGTTTCAATTATTTTATGCCCTTAATATGTGGTATACCTAGTTCATCATGGACATATATTCTTTTACTTAAAATAGCTTGTTGAGTTGTTCATAATTTTTGGATTTGTATTAGATGAGAGAATATATGATTTTAATATTTATTTTTAATTCTCTCATTTTTGAGTTTCTATAAGTTATTCTGCCAAAAGTAATTTAATTTATTGATAATTCTTTTGATTTTAAACTGATTTGGCATTTCTTATTGAGATTTTTTTCTCAAAGTTCATGAATATCTATATTTAGACTGATCATACTTTGCGGGGGAGCATTCAAGTCGACTGAATTTCTCCTTCTCAAGTATTTTGTCTTTATTACCTTCATGTTTATCTGATGGATATATATCATGCTAAGGTAATTGAATTCAAATGCATGAACTTTGGTATAGATTTTGCATAGATTCTAGTATACTGATTTTGATCTCTTTTCGATGATTATACTCTTTATAGAATTGATTCACTAATTTGTATGGGCAAATTATGAATCATAATTTTTTTGTGATCATTGTTCAAGTCACATTATAGTTTTATTTTTTTATATATATACTAGATCTGCGAATTTCTATTCCTCATGATTTATTTATGACCAATGATTGATTCTTATTATATTGATAGATTTTTTTGGTCAAATGACATTTAAAACATATTTCATTTTTGGATTTGTAGTTGGTAAACTATGTATTCCTTGATTTCAGTGTTTCTTGTTAAAGTTCAACCAACTATGTTGTGTTTTGACAAGTTTTTATTCTTTAGTTATGCAATTTTATTTTCAACTTGTCATTACACTGTTCTTCTAATCCTTGATCATGATTATTTATGCTTGAGTTCATTTTAGCTCTAATTACGGGAGAGCTTATTTTTGATCATGTCAAAGGGGGAGAAATAAGTTTAAGTGAGGTTTAAGTGAGAAATAAGTTTAACTCTGCATACAATCTTTTAGTATTATGTGTTTATTAGTGATACATGCATCTATTGTATATATATTAAACTTAAAGGATTTGCCATAATAAAAAAGGGGGAGATTGTTAGCCCAATGATTATATCATGTTTTTGAATATGGCTAATCAATTAAGTTTAACATAATAACATCACTAATATTCATGTAATTACTATCATGTTGCTACTTAAACTTAGCATTGTCCTAATGTTAGCATTGTTCTAAATATTCTATATCAATATTGCTATGCTTGTATCATATTGGTTTGTTTGTCTAACATGTATTTGTAGACATGCTGTAAGCATGATCAAACATGATCAAACCAGGACATATGCAATGAAGAATTATTGATGGGCCAAAGACGCCGTCATACAAGAAGATTTCTCTGAACCGCCTAACGACCTATCCGGGGCCTCGCATCGGGGGTTCTGCTGTCCGGTCAGCGAAAAGGGTCGAGGGGGCAGCGCCCCCCGTCAGGGGTTCAGGGGCGAAGCCCCCGAAAGGTATTCAGATTTCCAGATCTGTTTATCTTTGGACGACTGCCGTCAAGTGAAAAAGGCGTCTTCATGTCTGCTCAAATATTTGAAGAAATGCGTCATCAAAGGGCTCTTGGTTTTCCTAATTCATCATTGTATTTTTCATATTTATTGAGTCTAGGAATACGATGTACACTGCATCGTACTGGCAAATAGGCTACCCAAGAAACATTTTCAAAATACCCTTTCATTTTGAAAACAAGCCCACTTACAAAAGCCCAAAACTACTTCCTAACTGTTTGACTTTTCAAAAAGCCCAAAAACTATTTGCAAAAACCCTGACAGAACTCCAACAGAACTCCCCTCCGTCAGCGGACAGGGGTCGAGGGGGCAGCGCCCCCCGTCAGGGGTTCAGAGGCAATAAAATATATGCATAGATTTTGCATCAAGGCTAGCTAACTTCTTCTCTTCATCCGTGTAACTATAATAAGGCTTATTGATTATAGAGGATGTAAGAATAGAAGTGATAGTAGGCTTTTTGTAGCCATTGATAACAATTGACCACAAGTCAAAATCTAGAGACTTCAGATAGAAGGATAGTCTTCATAATGATACAAATATGTACATGATGGAATTGGAATTTAAGGTACGACACAATCCCTTATATGAAGAAGAGCTTGTATGTGACAATTACAAGAAGATAGACCAATTGCTACTTCTTTTTCATTGTCTCATTTCAAATATTTAATTCAAAGATTAGTTATTTTAGCCTTCAAATAACATAATTAATAATATTTTATGAATTAAATGTCTTTACACAACGACTGTCTCAGATTAGTTGTAGGAGTACTGTCCCAGCTGGCGGAGGTTCACCGGGGAACTCTTAAATACCGCTTCGCTTCAACCGTTGTCACGCCCCAGAACCAGAATACCGGAGAGCGGGGGCAGACATAGCCAGCTACGCAATCCCAAAGTACGTTAATACTCTGAAATCACGTATAAGCTGTCAAGACATGGGGGTTACTCTACAAGCCATCAGTCAATCCTTTGGTTTAACAATCCTAGGTATCTCAATCACAGACAATTATACAAGAGCAAGGAGTACGATCATCATACATACAATAGTAAGGCATCCCAAACCATATATACATGAATGATCATGAAGCCAGTACCACAAAGCTGATGACTAGCTAGAGTATTAGTCGTACATGACAAGGACTAGCTATAGTCTAGAATACACATATCATGTTTATGCCCGTAGGCTACAATATCAAGGAAAATACCAAAATACGAGCTAAACACGTGCTCGGGGCTAAACGTTACAAGAGGAGAATTTACATATCAGTGGAAGAATGAAGAAGAAGCCCACTGAGGCACTCTGGTGCTCCGGCTGGTCACCATCGAGTAGATGGTGCGGTAGATCCTTCGGGCTTTTCTATCAGAACCTGGCCATGCAAAACCAGTGGGGTCAGACCCCAAATAGCAAGTACCACAAAGGAGGCCGAACTATGAACTTAAAACCAGCAATCAATAGCAAACAACAAGCAATAAGTAAGGGTGGATCGAGATTCGTGCAGTACCAATGCACTTATCCCAAACATAGGAAGACAGTAAGTAAACTGGAGAACATGTTAAATAAATAGAACTGGGTAGGTGATATACGATGAGATAACCATGGGACTATTCAGATAACCAGGTTACAACCCGTAAACCAAACAAGGACCGGGGTTGTAACCCTTCGTCTGAACAGAACTTGGTTTCTCCCACCATTTATCGGCAAGATAAAATAAGAAATCAGGACATGTAACGATCATGTACAGGACAGGGCTAATATGAACAATCAGGTCATGTGACAATCTCGTACAGGATCAAGTCAAGACTAGACTGAGTTAGACTCCATTCAATCAATCACGGCCAAGCAATAAGTACGGCTTGATACTTTAACTAACTAGGGTTATCACAGGCCTAGTTACTAGCAAGATGCAATGAGATTCTTCCAAGTCCAATTACCCGTTTGTTACTACCTGAATGACCCCAGCAAAAAAGGAAAAGATAGCATGATATAGCAGACACACTGTAGTAAGATACATGTGTCCTAAGGTACCACACTCGACGGCGGGCTGGAAGTGCGCTCATCTCGACGGATAGCAACAAATCCCATGTATATATATATATAAGGCCGGGGTCAAAGGGGGAACAGGTAACTGGGAAAGTCTCTCCATGAACTACTTGATCAATCTAGTCATTAACCTAGCCAGATTCAATATAAATCCCTGACCGTGGAAAATCAGAAATTCATGTCCTAGACATGATGCAAGACTAGACGGGTTCATTTGTACAAGCACAATCGTCCACGGTGTCCAAGTTATTCAATCTTGTTATGTCGTGTTAGCCGTCGCAACAGCATTTCGAGAAATATCATGTCCGGCTTATCATGTCAAGAGTGCGCCACGGCGGGCCACTATCAAGAATTATCATGTCAAGTTATCATGTCAAATTTGTCAGGTCAAGTTATCATGTCAAGAGTGCACCACGGCGGGTCACTATCAAGAATCAGGTCAAGCATATCATGTCAAGTTATCATGTCAAGAGTGCACCACCACGGGTCACTGTCGTGTCAAGTCTTTTATCAAAGAAGGAAGAAACTTGCATAATAAATAATAATATATTTATAATATATATATTCTTGAAGCCAAGGAGAAACTCTCCAACTTTCATGTTGGGAGTGGAAAGAAATTCTGACCACAATTCAGACAAATAAAATATTTAAATAATCAAAGTGGGACCCATGCGGTCCACAAGTGGGAGATCAAACATGCGATCAAAGAGAGTGGGAGGCCACCCATGCGGCTCCGAAATTATTTAAATGAAATCAGTCAAACATTTAAGGCCAGTAAGCCATATGCGGCTAGCATACAATTGTGCATGCGGCCAAGAGTGGGAGGGACCCCATGTGGCCAGGAAAGTAGAAGACCATCCATGCGACCATGAAACAATAAATAGGCCATAAAATCAAATAAGATAAAAGACAGTGGGACCCTCATTAAATGCAAACTCCCACTTCAGCAAGCAAGTCAACTAAAGGAAGCTATGTGGGACCCCCCACAATCAATGCAATAAGAAAAGTTCACGTGAACCATTTAAATATTGGTTCACGTGGCCAAGCAATGATGACATATAATAAAATATATCCTGCAAGTACAGGCAACTCAATAAAAGCCATGCATTCCAATATTAAATTCAAGTCCAAAAAGTACAATGGCCATGCGGCCAGCAAGTGGGAAGAGGACATGCGGTTTGCTTGCATGAAAATGCAAATAAGCAACTAATAGTAAATAATTCCTTATGCGGCTGAGTGTGGCTTCCCATGCGGCCAACAAGGCATAGTGGCAAAAATGTTAGCAGCAATACTAACACCAATTAAAGGCCATGCGGCCAAGGTGGCTTGTATAAGTAAGCCAAGCAAAATGCTACAGCAACTAAGCTAATGCATTTAACTTCTAATATATTCAATGCTAAGGGTGACCATGCATTCTTTAAGCTAGGCATGCACTAATATATTAAATATATAGGCCAGGCACTAGTATATAACTCCACGTGACTATGCATTCTTTAAGCTAGTATTAGTATATTAATATTTTCCATGCAAGCAACTAATATACATGCGGCTGCATGTATTACTATGCACATGCAAGCAACCAGGGAATATTTGCTAACCAGTACATGCGGCTACACTAAATTTAGCAGGCAAGCAATTTATTGGAAGGGCCATGCGGTTTGCTTATGAATTCTCATGCGGCTCTCTTAACTAATGCATTAAATATAACATTCCTGCTTACATGCGGCTCACGTGCGCAGGTTGTATGCAATTTGCAAGCAAGCTTTAAATGCTAATGCAAGCAAGGATTTAATGCTAATTAATACTAATTAATACACATGGCCATTTATACACTAATTAATACTTATTAATGCTGGCATGCATGTCCATTATTTATTTAAATGCTACTGCTTGCAAGGGCTAATACAATTAATTGCATGCAAATACAAGTGCCATATGCGGCTGACTACTGTTCCCATGCTGCCAACAAAATTCTCATGCGGCCAAATATTTATTTAATACTAATGATAATTATTTAATACAACAATTAAATGCATGCATGCAAGCCATTAATGCTTGCAAGGCCATGTGGCTATGAATTGTCCAATGGCCTATGCGGCCCAGGCAAGTTGCATGTAATTGCATGCAAGCTTTCAAGCAACTGGCCATGCAATAAATAATGCTTATGCGGCCAGAAGCTAAAATGCTCATGCGGCCAGAGTGAAATTAATAGCTCCCACAGAGAACATGTCCATAGAAAGTACCATGACATCCATGCTCCTCCAAACAACATCAAGAACCCAAATCTAGACTTCCATGGGTCAAATTTGGGTAAAATGAAATTCTCCACAACATGGAACTATCAGTTGACAAAAATATACAAGTTTGACAGATCAAAACCCATGAAAACCGAAAATACCATAAAGCTAGATCTACAACGATCCACTCGGTAAAACCGAAAACTCCAAGTTCTAAATATGCTTAGAATCATGCAAGGAAGAAGATGGAACAAACAGAAATAAATTTGTTCAAGGTTCGGCAAGGTGTACTTGCCTCTCTCTAATGGCTAGGGTTTGGTGGAAAAAGAAAATGAATGATGGTGAATGAGGAGGGAGAGAGAAAAAATGGCTTATATAACAAGCTCAAGTGATCTCCACCATTCATTCCTCTCCACTCAATCTAAGCCATACACCTCCTCTCATAAAGAACCAAACTAAACCAAACCAAGTCAAAGTGGAACCGAACCAAATAAAAACCAAATCCAAGTTAAACCAAGTCATGAAAATCGTACACTTAGGAAAATTTTAAAATATCACGCAAATCGATAAATACGAAATACGGCTCAAATAAACACGTATCCGTATAAAATACTGATACAGTGAGACGGGTCTCACAACCGTAGTTATGGTGACAGACAGACTCTTTATTGGCTTGTCTCTAACACAGTTTTTGCGTATTGAGATATAATCATAAAACAAAATCAATTAATATTATTGACGTCCAAAATTCCTAATTCTCGACGTAAATAATTGAAACGATCTTCCGCTAGAGGTTTAGTGAAGATGTCAGCTAATTGATTTTCAGTATCTATGTACACAAGGTTTATATCTCCATTTTGATGATGATCTCTAAGAAAATGATGTCTAATATCGATATGTTTAGTACGAGAGTGACATACTGGATTCTTAGTCAAATTAATAGTGCTTGTGTTATCACAAAAAATGGGAATATGTGTGTAAAATAAATCATAGTCTTCTAGGGTTTGTTTCATCCACAAAATTTGAGCGCAACAACGTCCTGCGGCGATGTACTCAGCCTCTGTTGTTGATAGGGCTACAGAATTTTGCTTTTTACTAAACCAAGAGACTAAAGCTTTGCCTAAGAAATGACATGTGCCACTTGTACTTTTTCTATCAACTTTGCATCCAACAAAATCTGCATCCGAATAACCAATAAGGTCAAAGGACTTAGTTTTGGGATACCACAAGCCAACAGAAGAAGTGCCTTTAAGGTATCGAAAGATACGCTTAACTGCGGACAGATGTGATTCCTTTGGGTTAGCTTGAAAACGTGCACACAGGCAAACACTAAACATTATATCTGGACGACTAGCAGTTAAATAAAGTAAACTACCAATCATACCTCGATACTTACGTGTGTCGACTGGCTTGCCTTGTTCATCTGAATCAAGCTTTGTTGAAGTTGCCATTGGAGTGCCAATAGGTTTGATATTGTCCAGATCGAACTTCTTTAGCAAGTCTTTTGTGTACTTGGCTTGATTTATGAATGTCCCATTATCAGTTTGTTTGATTTACAATCCGAGAAAGAATTTCAGCTCTCCCATCATGCTTATTTTAAACTCATTCTGTATACACTTAGAAAATTCTTGACACAGAGATTCATCATTAGATCCAAATATAATATCATTAACATAGATTTGAATTAAAAGCAGCTTGCCATTAAAAGATTTAATAAACAGTGTAGTGTCAACCTTCCCTTTTGAAAAATTGTTGTCAAGTAGAAAATAGCTTAGACGATCATACCAAGCACGAGGGGCTTGTTTTAAACCGTATAGAGCTTTCTAAAACTTGAAAACATGATCTGGGTTTTTGAAATCCGTGAAACCTGGAGGTTGTGCTACAAAATTTTTTTCTTTTATAAAACTATTTAAAAAGCACTCTTCACATCCATTTGAAAAAGTTTGAAATCATGAAAACATGCAAATGCACATAACATGCGAATGGATTCTAATCTCGCAACTGGGGCATAAGTCTCATCGTAGTCGATACCTTCTTCTTGATTGTATCCTTGAGCTACGAGTCGAGCCTTATTACGAGTCACTAAACCATTCTCATTCAGTTTGTTTCGAAATACCCAACGATTGCCAATGACCGGATGATCAACAGTCCTGGAAACAAGTTTCCAAACTTGATTCCGTTCAAATTGGTTTAATTCCTCTTGCATAGCATCTATCCAAAAACTATCACTACATGCTTCATCAATAGTTTTGGGTTCTAGCTGTGAAATAAATACAACACTAGAAACAATATCTCTACAGGATGTACGAGTACTTACTCCCTTGGTAATATCACCAATTACCAAATCCTTTGGATGATTTGCTGTAAATTTTAACCTTTTTGCTTCATTCTGAAGGTAGCTGGTTCCTGGATCTTCTCTAGGAGGTTCAGCTAGTGCAGAGCTTGGTTGAGAATCAGCTGGAGTTGAGCTTGGTACAGATGTATCTTCGTCATTGTCATCAACCGTCATTTGATTTAATTCATCAAAGGTGACATTGATTGACTCTTCGATAATCATGGTACGTTTGTTGAAGACTCTGTATCCTTTGCTCTTGGCCGCATAACCTAAAAATATACCTTCATCGGCCTTTTCATCAAATTTTTCCAAATTGTCTTTTGTGTTAAGAATAAAACATTTACAACCAAAAATTCTAAAGTATGAAACTGAAGGAATTCTATCAAACCATAACTCAAATGGAGTCTTCTTCGATTTGGGTCGAATTAGAACTCTATTGAGAACAAAGCAAGCTGTGTTGACAGCTTCAGCCCAGAAATATTTGGGTAGACTAAACTGGTTTAACATCACTCTGGCCATTTCGGTTAGAGTTCTGTTCTTACGTTCCACAACTCTATTTTGTTGTGGAGTCCTAGGGCAAAGAACTCATGAATAAAATCGTGTGTGTCACAAAATTGCTCAAAATCAGCATTCTCGAATTCGCCACCATGATCGCTTCTTATGCGAGTGATCATGTAACCTTTTTCATTCTGTACTTTCTTGCAAAAGGCGACAAATTCGGATAATGCATCATTCTTACGTGTCAAGAAATATACCCACGTGTATCTAGAGAAATCATCTACAATTACGAAAGCATAAAGTTTACCTCCGAGGCTAGCAACTCTGCTAGGACCAAATAAGTACATATGAAGCAATTGTAGAGGTCTAGTAGTACATACTGCGTTTACTGACTTGAAAGTGGATCTGGTAGCTTTGTTCCTTTCACATTGACTGTATACCGAATCCTTCTTGAATGTAATGTCCGGTAAACCGCGTACTAGCTTCTTTGTGGATAATCTTGATATTGTATCCATATTAGCGTGACCGAGTCTCATATGCCACAGATGACTCGCATCACTCTTGGCCATTAAGCATCTACCTGAAATGTTAGTTTCTTCTAACAAATAGAAAACATATATATTGTCTTCCCTGATACCTTCAAAGATAGTACTACCAGTTGAGCTATCAACTATAGTACATTTGTCTTTGCCAAAGTTGATGCCATAACCATGATCAGCTAGATGACTTATGCTGAGTAGGTTATGTTTCAACTCGGTAACCAGACAGACATCCTTAATTACAGGATAGGGAGACTTACCAACATCACCGATACCAATAATATACCCTTTCAAATTATTACCGAAGGAGACATAGCCTTCCTTCTTTTTCTTCGACAGTGTTGCAAATAGGGTAGCGTCACCGGTCATATGCCGTGAGCAACCGCTGTCGAGGATCCATTTGCTTCTAGCATGTGAAGGGTGTTCCACCTACAAAACAGTTTGCAGATGAAACCTTTGGTACCCATTTCTTGTAGGGTCCTGAATTGTTAGCTTTAGGTATCCAAGCATAAACATTTAGATCTACAAGCTTTCTCATTCTACATGCAGATGATATATGACCAATGAGGCCACAATAATGACATTGTGCATGTCGAGTGTTGAAAGCTGAGTGGTGTGCATGGTTGGTAGGTTTGGGTTTTCTAGTATAGAAGAAAGCATACCTATAATCTTGTTTGGGCTTGACCTTTTGGGGTAAAGGTTTGATAGGGTTAGGTCTGACAGTGTTTGGCTTGGGAATGTTTCGATTTCTCGGTAAGTGACACGTGTTAGGGTAGAAAGCAGCAGGCTCAGGCTATTTTCCTAACCTAATTTCCAATCTTTTGGAAGTGTCATACAACTTAGTATAATCAGAAGTAAGTGATTCCATTCTGATTTGTGCATATTGAAGACTTTTCTTCTCTATAGAAAGTTCTTCCTTGAGTTGGTCAATAATTTTGTCTTTCTCTTCAGATGACTTGGTAGTCTCGTGTAATAAGAGCTTTATTGAAGAAAGCTCACCAGACTCACTAACATTATTTCTAACCTCAGCTAGTAGGTCGGTAAGTCTACCTATTTCACCTTTGTACTCTTTGAGTACCTTCTTAGAGGTCTGATACTTACTACGCAGTTTCCTGTAATCAGTCATCAGGTCACTGAAGGCATCTCCTAATTGCTCAAAGGTGAAGTCATCATAAGTTTCTACAGGTTCAGTAGGTACCTGATCGGTTGCCATGAAGCATACATTTGCAGCATCCTCTGAGTGTTCGTCTTCTGAGTCGCTGGCTTCATTCTCATGCCATATGCTGGTGTTGGCATATTTCCGAGATGTTGATCTTTTCAGGTTCCCTTTTTCATACCTGTTGTTCTTCTTGCTCGATGATGAGTTTGTGGGACAATCCTTCTTCATGTGTCCCTTCTTCTTACAGCCATAACAGACAGCATCTTCTTGGTACCAGTTGTTGTTGTTGTTCTCTTTGACTCTCTTCTCATGTCTCATGAATCTTTTGAACTTCCTTGCTAGGAGAGCTTGATCTTCAGCGTCAGATCCACTGCTGTCTGAGTCATCTTCAGCAGCTTTTCTGTGCTGAGCCTTGAGGGCGATAGTCTTCTCCTTTGGTGCAGGCTCTTCAAAATCTTGTAGCTCCAGTTCATGAGTGAGTAGCTTACCCATGAGTACTTCGAGGGACATAGTTGTGAGGTCGTTCCCTTCAATGATTGCAGTAGCCTTTGGAATCCAGTTCTTGGTGAGAGCTCGCAGGAGTTTACGAATCTTTTCATGGTTACTGTAATCTTTGCCTAGGGAGGACAAAGGATTTACAATATCCAAGAATCTCTCAAACATTTGTGTAACTGTTTCGTTGGGCTTCATTTTGAACGTCTCGTACTCTTGAGTAAGTCTGCTGACTTTAGATTCCTTGACTTGAGTCGTGCCTTCATGTGTGACTTCGAGTAGCTTCCATACTTCATTAGCCGTTGTGCAGATAGACACCTTGTTAAATTCAGTTCTGTCTAAAGCACAAAATAGAGCATTAATGGCACGTGCGTCAAGACTGGCCCTTTTTTTTTCTTCCTCTGTATATCTGCTATGGGGTTTTTCAACTAAAACTCCATCAACATTTATACGAGGTGGCTTTTGATAGCCATCAAGAACAATGGACCATAAATCAAAATCAAGAGATTTCAAGAAGAAACTCATCCGTGTTTTCCAATATGTATAATTTGTACCATCAAACAGTGGGGGTCTGTTTGTGGCCTGGCCTTCACTTGTGAATTTTACAGTTGCCATGTGTTGTGCTGTGATCTATATAATAGTTAATTAAAATGAATAAATAATTGCACTGTTACCTCTGCTTTACCTGTAACACCCGCTCTGATACCAATTGTAGGAACGAAATAGTAAAGCGTAATACTCTAGAGGGGGGTGAATAGAGTTGGCAGCAAAATAATGCTAAATAAAAATGTTAGCAGCACAATCACAGAATATTAATCACAACTGAAATAATGTAAAGGCAAAGTTAAGAGAGCAAACGCAAAGACAGCGATGTATACTGGTATCCCTCTGTTGAGGACTAATCCAGTCGGTAGAACTCTTGCTACTAGTTGAATCCACTATTGGAAAAACTGCAAGTTTTCTTACGAAGTCCTTGCAACTTCTACAACGCGAGCTTTGATACGAAGAACTCGTCCAACTTCAAATGTGAAGAGGTATTCTTCAATCAAGCCTTCTGATTACAATCTCTCAGAAACTTCTAGACCGTACCGCACTGGCAAATTGACTAGAGGATTGTAACTGGCTTGGGATCTGAAATTGAAAGCTCTAGAAAACTCTTTGGAAGACTGAAAGCTTTAGATAGAGAGAAGATTGAAAGTGAATGAGTGAGTTAAAATGATCGAAATCCTTCTCTATTTATAGGAGTTCCAAAGGCAGACTTCTGTCAGAATTTGGGCAGAATTCGAGCAGAACTCTATGAGCAAATCTCGGTCAAATCCGCAACTGCATGAGGACCAAGTTCCAAAGATTCAAAATCACAACGGCCACTAACCGAACTCTGGCCGAACTCTGGCCGAGTTCTGTCTGGGTTAGGTTAGGGTTTTTAAATATAGGTTTTGGTGATTTTTGAAAACCTTTTTGAAAACCTTTTTGTAAACATTTTGATAGGTCATTTTAAAAACATTTTGAACTATTTTGGGGATAGCCTATTTGCCAGTACGACTCGGTGTACAACATATTCCTAGACTCAAATAAAATGAAAATTACATTGCATAAGAAATACAGACTCGAGTAGGCAAACAGATCTTCAGTCTTGAACGGAGTGGATAGCCAATCTTGCTTATGTCCAAGAAACCGAGATGTCCCAACTAGCTTTGTATATCCAGACAGAGTTTGATCAATTATTAAAATCAGGTTGACCATATGACCAATGGGCCAACACACACATTATCCAACAGGCACAAATTTGTATATTATGTCTTATTAGGGACACACATTAGTAGCGGACAGTTACTAATAACAATGATATGCAATCTAGGTCAAACTAGGTTGTATTAAGTTAAACAAAGTCAAACAAGGTCAACCTAAGTCAAACAAAGTCAAACAAGGTCAAAGTAGGTCAAGGGTTGACCTATAGTTGACTTTGTCAACTCTTAGTCCAATCTAAGTCAAATATCCTATTTCTAGTCATTACCGACCAAGGTACCGTTTACCTTATCGCTATTGGTATCCCAATACCAATACCTTAAGTTGGTACCCTTTACCTTATCGCTATTGGTACCCTTTACCTTATCGCTATTGGTATCCAAATACCAATACCGCGGTAACATGGTTGGTACATTAAGGGTCTTTGACAAGATGACATATTGCGAAAAAATATATCCTTATATATACTTCTCCTACGGATATATCTTTTCACAACATGTTGTAGAACCCTAGAGGGGGGGGGTGAATAGGGTAATTAAAAATTAACTACAACAATTGAAGCAATAAAGACAATTGAAAGTAAAGAGTAGAAAGATCAAACGCAAGGATGTATCCTGGTATCCTCTTTTGAGGCAATCCAGTCGCGGAACTCTCTCCGGCTTTAATCTACTATTTAACCAAATAGTACACACGAGTTTGGATCCGAAGAACTCGCCAACTTCAACACGAGTTTGGATCCGAAGACTCGCCAACTTCTACACACGAGTTTTCTTACGAAGGCTCGCCAACTTCAAACAAAAGAGAAGAGAACTTGTTGATCTTCTAACACGTGAAGATCGAAATGTACAACTCTTTAATACTCTAGCACTTTGGGAGAGGATGACAATAAAAAGCTTGGAAGAGTATTAATGGTGGAGCTCTTGGTTGTTGGAAAATTTATGGTAAGAGTTGGTGAGGAAGCTCAAGAGAGAGAGAGCTTTCTTTTATAGGAGAACCAAGAGTTGGTGGCATTTAATGCTCTGAATACAGACAGACCGGCATGCCTTCGGTATGCAGCGGCATACCGTCGGTATACCGGTCAAATAGTAACGGTCATATTAATGACCGTTTGAGAGCATTAAATGCTGCCATTAATGCTAGTCAGGCCAATTCAAAAACCAAATATTTGAAACTCGGTATACCGCCGGTATGCCGGAGCATGCCGCCGGTATGCCGACAATTTGTCACAGCAAGTTTTGGGTTGCTGAAAACGGTATACCGCCGGTATGCCGGAGCATGTCGTCGGTATGCCGACAAATTGTCACAGCAACTTTTGGGTCGCTAAAAACGGTATACCGCCGGTATGCCGGAGCATGCCGTCGGTATGCCGACAATTTGTCACAACAACTTTCTGGACACAAAAGTCGGTATACCGCCGGTATGCCGGAGCATGTCGCCGGTATGCCGACAATTCGTCACAGCAACTTTCTGAGCTCTAAAAACGGTATACCGCTGGTATGCCGCTCTGTAGATATTTGATTTTTTGACTTGTTCTTTTTACTTGTCATCCGTCCTTAGGTGTTTACAAATATACCTAGACTTGTACAGACACAGAGACTCTAAGCAGAAAGACGCCGTCTTATGCAGGGAACGCCGGTAACTGCTTCAGTCTTCAATGTAAAAGATGATTGCGCTTGAACGGAAGAACTCCATGTAGTAGATCTTCTGAGAATATTTAAATCTGAAGAACAGAAGACTAAACTACGAAGATGCTGTTAATAATCAAAATAAAATGTGCCAACAAACTCTCCCATTTTGATAATTGACAAATTAGAGAGATAGCATCTTCAGGGAGTAGCTCCCCCGTAGGTAGACAACTCCCCCTCAATACGATTTCTCTCCCTTTGTCACTTAGTCAAAGATGGGGATAATAATAGAAAATGTGCATAATGATAATGACAAGAGCATATAAAGAAAAGCATGTATTAATATTTTGAAGTGAAAAGTGAATACATGCCCGACACACACATAGCATAAGGTAAATAGAAAGACTCTCCTCAACGAGAGCCGGATACTAGAGATAACCACAGATAAAGTCCCCGAAGGACTGCAAATAACTGGTACCAACCACACACCGGTCCCCGAAGGACCACAAAAGACAACATAAAAACAAACACATAAAACTAAAACACGCATAAAACGAGAACATCATCCAAAAGCGAATCCGTCCCTACTCATCAGCCGGATCGTCCCCATCATCCTGAGCCTGCTGGAAGGCGCCAAAAGGATCAATGCCATCAGGATACATAAACCCATAGGCATTGGGATCAGAGAAGCGCGGGGCCTGGTACATAGGATCCTGAAGATTAAGCTCCAAAAAAGCATCCCGGTCCTGAAGAGTGCGCTGAATAAAGTACCCCTGATCGTGGAAACGAGACTGGATCAGGGCGCCAAGGCCACGAGTGTGGGCCCGCATCTGCTCCTCCGCCTGGGCCATACGCATATCAAAGTGCTGCTGAGTCAGCGGCATATAACGGCCCAAAGCGGGAGGAGTAGGTGTGGGTGCAGCAGGAGAGGATGCCGGTTGCTCTTGGAAAGACGAGGCACGTGAAGTAGAGGCGCCACTAAGGAAACGAAAGACAGCAAGATAGGAGGGGACGCCATCCGAGGAGCAAAAAGATAGGTCAACTTGCCGGGCTTCCAGAAGCAGAGTGATAAAGGAGCCGTAGTAAAGGTTCTGCTTTTCCGCGGGCATGACACGCCGGAAGAGCAGAAGGAGAGTCTTCGGGAAGGAGAAGGGCTTCCGGGCATAGAGATAATACATGCAGACGAGGGCATCGCCGGTAATGGCGTCGTAGTTCCCGCCCTTAGAAAATAGTGTATGGCACACTATCCTATGGAGCTCGTAGTAAAACGGCTCCAGCTGTACAGAGAGGGCCGGGATGGCAGGAGGGTTGGGGCCCTTGCAGATGATACGGCAGAACTCGTCGAAGGGTGACGCCGCCGAGGAGTGAAGAGCAGCCAAAGATGGCAAGGCTTCCCCTTTGTCCGGGATGCCGAGGATGTGCCCGATGTTCCGAGATGTGAGACGAAAGTGACGGTCATTGACCATAGACTGAATGTCGGGGTGATCGTCGTCCCCGACCAAGTTGTAATAGAATAGTCGGACAGCAGCGGGGTAGACGGGTATTTGGCGCCGAAGTAGAGAGGAGAGTCCGGCCTCGTCAAACAAGGAGACGTGACCGGGGAAGAGGTTCCAATTTATCGCTCGTCCCTTGAAGACATTGTGATGAACAAAGTGCTGGAACCATAGCTCGGCCGCCAAAGAGTTGGAAAAGATCCGTTGGTCATACCCGTGAGGTTGCGCCACCGGGATGAAGGGGTTGAACAAGGAGGATGAGGAGCGAGGACGCTTAGGGTTTGTCATGAAGAGAGACTAGGTTTTTGGAGTGGATGAAGGAGGAGTAGGGGAAGTGATGGAGGAAGGAGGATTTTAAAGAGGAGGAGGAAGATGAAGAGATGGATTTGAAAGGGGAGGAGGGTGGGAACGGTTGTAGAGGAGGTTTAAAAAAGGGAGTTGAAAAGGTGGTGGGTTAGAATTTATGAGGGTGGAGTAAAAAGAGGAGTGAAAGGGGGATGTGAGGGAAGAGTAATAAATGAGATGGGAGGTGAAGAGATGGGTAGTCATGATAGATTGGATGGATGAGAGAAAATAAAAGTAGGTTAAAAAAGAATAAAGGAAGTAGAGAAGCGAGGTGGGCCCAGTCCCTGATTTGATGTTATGTCCACCTCCTTTCGGCATGCCGGCGGTATGCCGACGTGTATCGACGGTATGCCGAGTTTCGAAACAGAACCTAATTCTGAATCGAAAAACGGCATGCCGCCGGTATACCGCTGTATACCGTCGGTGTGCCGGTCGAAAGGGATTATGGATCAAAAGATAAAATACCTAGTTCACGGCAAAGGAAGGTGAAGCGATCTTCCGGGAGCGATTTTGTAAAAATATCGGCTAATTGATAGGTAGTATCAATAAATTCAAGACGAATATCTCCCTTTTGTTGATGGTCACGAAGAAAATGGTGTCTAATTTCAATGTACTTCGTGCGTGAGTGACAAATCGGGTTTTTCGTGAGATTGATAGAGCTAGTGTTATCACATTTAATAGGGGTACAAGAATGAGAAATTCCATAATCTAAAAGTGTTTGTGACATCCAAAGAATTTGTGCACAACAACAACCAGCCGCAATATACTCTGCTTCAGTGGTTGAAAAAGCAACAGAATTTTGCTTCTTACTAAACCACGATACCAAAGACTTCCCGAGGAATTGACATGTGCCACTAGTGCTTTTTCGGTCAATCTTGTATCCGGCAAAATCCGCATCCGAAAAGCCGTGAAGCTCAAAGGATGAGGATTTCGGATACCAAAGACCCATATTAATGGTGCCTTTGAGATAACGAAAAATGCGCTTAACGGCACTCAAATGTGATTCCTTTGGATTGGCTTGATATCGAGCACACAAGTAAACACTAAACATGATATCAGGACGGCTAGCAGTTAAATAAAGTAAGCTACCGATCATACCTCTATACTTACGAATGTCGATCGATGTGCCATCTTCATCATTGTCAAGCTTTGTCGTTGTGGCCATAGGAGTCCTCATTGATTTGGATGAGTCGAGGTCGAAACGCTTGAGGAGGTCCTTTGTATATTTCGCTTGATTGATGAAGGTTCCTTTGGGTCCTTGTTTGATTTGTAACCCCAAGAAGAAGGAAAGTTCACCCATCATACTCATTTCAAACTCTTCCTGCATAACTTTAGCAAATTCTACACAAAGTGTGTTGTTAGTAGAACCAAAAATAATATTATCGACATAAATTTGAACCAACAAGAGAGTTCCATCATGGGATTTAATAAAAAGTGTTGTGTCAACTTTTCCCTTTGAAAAATTGTGAGAAACAAGAAAAGAGCTAAGACGCTCATACCAAGCACGGGGAGCTTGTTTGAGGCCATAAAGGGCTTTATGGAGTTTGAACACGTGATTAGGAAATTGAAAATCTTCAAAGCCGGGAGGTTGTTTAACATAAACTTCCTATTTAATAATACCATTTAGAAAAGCACTCTTAACATCCATTTGAAATAGCTTAAAGTCATTAAAACAAGCAAAAGCACAAAGCATACGAATGGATTCAAGACGTGCAACCGGAGCATATGTTTCGTTGTAGTCAATGCCTTCCTCTTGGTTATAGTCTTGAGCAACCAATCGGGCTTTGTTACGAGTCACTAACCCATCTTCATTAAGTTTGTTACGAAACACCCATTTTGTTCCAATAATGGGATGATTGCTAGGTTTTGGGACAAGTTTCCAAACCTTGTTTCGCTCAAATTGATTTAGCTCCTCTTGCATAGCTATCATCCAAAACTCATCAAGGAAAGCATCATTAACATTTTTAGGCTCTATTTGAGAGATAAAAGCCACATTTGCACAAAGATCACGGGTGGCGGATCTTGTGCTAACACTGGAGGAAGGATCCCCAATGATAAGCTCCTTAGGATGATTGGTGACAAATCTCCATTCTTTTGGGAGATCCTTTTGAGGAGGCTCGAGAGGAGGAGACTCTTTTGATGGGGTCACAACTTCATTGTTAGATGAAGAAGGACGATCCTCAATAGAGGAGTTCTCCAACCCAAACGAGATGTCATCAATATCCTCGGAAGAGGAGAATGTAGAAGAGTTGAGTTCATTAAAAGAGACATTGATTGACTCTTCGACAACAAGACTTCTTTTGTTAAAAACACGAAAACCTTTACTATGAGTAGAGTATCCAAAGAATATTCCTTCATAGGCTTTTTTCTTCAAACTTGCCTAGGTTATCCATGGTATTCAAAATAAAACAATTGCAACCAAAAACTTTGAAATATTTAATAGAGGGAATTTTGTCAAACCAAAGCTCATAAGGAGTCTTCTTAGAAACAGGTCTAATCAAGACCCTATTAATAACATGGCATGCCGTATTAACGGCTTCCGCCCAAAAATATTGGGAAAGCTTATATTGGTTTAACATAACCCGGGCCATATCGCCAAGGGTTCTATTCTTTCTCTCCACAACACCATTTTGTTGAGGAGTTCGTGGACAAGCAAAATTATGTCCAAAATCATTCTTTTCACAAAATCTTTTGAAATCGGCATTGTCAAATTTTCCTCCATGATCACTCCTAATTTTGTTGATAGAAAAATCTTTCTCATTTTGAACACGTTTACAAAAGCAACAAATTCACGAAAAGTATCATTTTTGCAAGCAAGAAAAATAACCCAAGTAAATCTCGAAAAATCATCAACTAAAACAAAAGTATAAAGTTTGCCACCAAGGCTAGCTACTCTACCAGGGCCAAAAAGATCCATATGAATAAGTTGAAGAGGTCTAGTGGTACTCACAGAGTTGATGGATTTGAAGGATGACTTGGTCAACTTACTTTTCTCGCATTCTTCACATACCATATCCTTTTTGAATGGGATACTTGGGAGTCCTCGTACAAGCTTCTTGGAGGCGAGGCGAGAGATGGTATCCATGTTGGCGTGTCCAAGCCTCATGTGCCAAAGCCAACTCTCATCGTTCTTTGCAACTAGGCATCTGTCATTGTTAGTACCTTCAACAAGATAAAGAACATAAATGTTGTTTTCTCTAATGCCTTCATAAACAATAGTTCCATTAGAGCTATCGGTAATGTAGCATTTGAGTTTAACAAACTTGATATCATAGCCATTATCGGTAAGATGGCTAATACTAAGGAGGTTATGCTTGAGATTAGTAACAAGACATACATTATTAATACAAGGATAAGGAGGAGAACCGATATTACCATTTCCAATAATATAACCTTTAAGATTGTTACCGAAGGAGACGTGTCCTTCCTTCTTCATCGATAGCGTTATAAAAAGTGAAGCATCACCGGTCATGTGCCGTGAACAACCGCTATCGAGAATCCACTTGCTTCTAGCATGAGAAGGATTCGCCACCTACAACATAAGTTGAAGATGAACGTTTTGGTACCCGTGATTGTTTGGTTCCTTGATTGTTAGTCCTAGGAACCCATTTAAGAACTTTCATGTCAACTTGTTTCCTTGTATAACAAAAATTAGAAGTATGTCCGAGCAAACCACAATAATTGTACATCAAAGAAGATTTAGAAGAAGAAGTATGAGTGTTGTGCATATGTGAGTTTCTAGTGTGAGAAGTTCTACCATGAGTGTTATGAGGATGATAGTAAAATGCATGATGTGAGGTGTTCTTCTTAACAAATGGTCCTTTTCTTGTGTTAGAAAAGGAGTTGTGTGTAGTATTCATGTAAGGGGTATGCCTAGCATTGTGATGAGTGTGGGGGTGTCTTGGAGCATGCATGTGAGTGGTATTCTTATTACCTAAATTCTTACTCCGTGTAAGAAGATCATTATACTTAATAGAAGTGTCATATTCTCTTCTATTAGCATCTTGACATTTGCGCATAGCAAATTCATAAGAACTTCTCATGGATAGAATCTCATCATCCCTTTTCTTGATGGTGTCAAGAGATTCTAGATATTTGAGTCTTAAGAACTCTATCTCATCCGTGTCAGATGCGGGAGATTTTCATTTTATATCAATAATGATATTAGAGAGTCTCTCTACTTCAAGTTGAAGGGCATCAATATCTTTTAGAGACTTCTTGTATTTATTCCTAACACCTTTGTGTTCTTCGTGTAATTCAAGGATAGCTTTTTCCAAGTCATCATAAGTAAGAGTGTTTAAGGAAAGATCATCAAGTACCTCATCAGTTGCCATAAGGCAAACATTTGCATTGTGTTTGCACTCCTTGTCATTGTCGGAGTCACTAGCATCACTCTCACACCAAATGCTAGTGTTGGCAAATTTTCTAGAGGATGAGCTTCCTTTGCTTGGCTTCTCGTACTTGCTTGAATCTCTTCTTATCATCGGACAGTCCCTCTTGATATGTCCGGGTCTTCTACATTGATAGCACGCCGGATCTTTCTCATTTTCCCGTCTGGAGCGATTGGCTTTGTTGAATTTGAGGAATTTTCAGAAGTGCTTAGCTGTGAGAGCTATTTCTTCATCATCATCCGACTCATTGTCGTCGGAGCTCTCCTTGGAGTAAGACTTTGTAGCTTTGAGAGCAAGAGATTTCTTCTTTTCTTTGGTCTTCTCCTTCTCCTTCTCTTGTATGGAGGATTCCTCTTGATCCTTCATATCGAGTTCGTGAGTCATTAGCTTGCCCATGAGAGTCTCAAGGTTCATGACAGTCAAGTCGATCCCCTCAATGATTGCGGTAGCTTTAGGACTCCAAACTTTCGTCAATCCTCTAAGGATTTTTTTGATCTTTTCATGAGCCGGATATTCCTTACCAAGAGAGGAGAGAGGATTAATAATATCACCAAATCGAGTAAACATGCAAGTAATAGATTCATCATACTTCATTTTAAAAGACTTATATTCTTGCGTGAGTCTACTAATCTTAGATTCCTTCACTTGTGAAGTTTTCTCGTGTGTGACTTCAAGTAATTTTCAAATCTCATTGGAAGTCTTGCAAGTAGAGATTCGATTGAATTCACTACTATCGAGAGCACAATAAATAGCATTCATTGCCTTGGCATCTTGACTTGCAAGCTTTTTGGTGTTTTCAGATAGAGTGTCCCTAAGAGTGTCAGAGGCAATGTCCTCAATAACTCTGGAAGGAGTAGGGAGTCCAATTATCACACAATCCCATAGGTCGAAATCTATGGACTTCAGATAAATGCTCATCCTAATCTTCCAATAGTTATAGTTGGTACCATCAAATAGGGGAGGCCTATTTGTGGAGTGCCCCTCATTGTGAAACGTGTTGATATTAGGGTTAGAGGTCATGGATCACTCAAGGGTATAAATCCAAATCAAGAGAACGAAGCTCTGATACCAATTGTAGAACCCTAGAGGGGGATGAATAGGGTAATTAAAAATTAACTACAACAATTGAAGCAATAAAGACAATTGAAAGTAAAGAGTAGAAAGATCAAACGCAAAGATGTATCCTGGTATCCTCTTTTGAGGCAATCCAGTCCCGGAACTCTCTCCGGCTTTAATCCACTATTTAACCAAATAGTACACACGAGTTTGGATCCGAAGAACTCGCCAACTTCAACACGAGTTTGGATCCGAAGACTCGCCAACTTCTACACACGAGTTTTCTTACGAAGGCTCGCTAACTTCAAACAAAAGAGAAGAGAACTTGTTGATCTTCTAACACGTGAAGATCGAAATGTACAACTCTTTAATACTCTAGCACTTTGGGAGAGGATGACAATAAAAAGCTTGGAAGAGTATTAATGGTGGAGCTCTTGGTTGTTGGAAAATTTATGGTAAGAGTTGGTGAGGAAGCTCAAGAGAGAGAGCTTTCTTTTATAGGAGAACCAAGAGTTGGTGGCATTTAATGCTCTGAATACAGACAGACCGGCATGCCGTCGGTATGCAGCGGTATACCGTCGGTATACCGATCAAATAGTAACGGTCATATTAATGACCGTTTGAGAGCATTAAATGCTGCCATTAATGCTAGTCAGGCCAATTCAAAAACCAAATATTTGAAACTCGGTATACCGCCGGTATGCCGGAGCATGCCGCCGGTATACCGACAATTTGTCACAACAAGTTTTGGGTTGCTAAAACCGGTATACCGCCGGTATGCCGGAGCATGCCGTCGGTATGCCGACAATTTTTTACAGCAACTTTTGGGTCGCTAAAAACGGTATACCGCCGGTATGCCGGAGCATGCCGTCGGTATGCCGACAATTTGTCACAACAACTTTCTGGACACAAAAGTCGGTATACCGCCGGTATGCCGGAGCATGCCGTCGGTATGCCGACAATTTGTCACAGCAACTTTCTGAGCTCTAAAAACGGTATACCGCCGGTATGCCGCAGCATGCCGCCGGTATGCCGCTCTGTAGGTATTTGATTTTTTGACTTGTTCTTTTTACTTGTCATCCGTCCTTAGGTGTTTACAAATATACCTAGACTTGTACAGACACAGAGACTCTAAGCAGGAAGACGCCGTCTTATGCAGGAAACGTCAGTAACTGCTTCAGTCTTCAATGTAAAAGATGATTGCGCTTGAACGGAAGAACTCCATGTAGTAGATCTTCTGAGAATATTTAAATCTGAAGAACAGAAGACTAAACTACGAAGATGCTGTTAATAATCAAAATAAAATGTGCCAACACATGTCACCTCCTCAAAGACCCTTAATGTGACAACCATGTAACCCTCTCAGTCATATCCCAACTAATAAATAGTCAACCTTGGTCAAACAAGGTCAAATCTAATATATCCTTACTAATTTACAGTTTACAGGTACCCAATGTTAAAACATTCATTCAACTCATTAGGAAGAACAAAACTCAGGTATAGGAATTAAACCATTCACTTGGTTAACAGTTAATTCAATTTCAATTATTCAAGGTAATCAGTTGACACATTCAGTGAATTTATCTCAGGAATAGGAAAACCAATCTCAGTCCTATTTACAGTTTAAGGAAAATGAAATCTACATTTCTTTTGAAAACAGTGTATACAAAAAGGGAAATCAGAGTCTCGGATTTAACACAGTGAAGTGATATATGTGTCAAGAATATTACTGAATGTTAAAGGAAACAGTGGCAGACATTTGTGTTCAAGTGTCAATGCAAACAGTGAGCTAACATTAAGAAATCTGGAATTATATTAACAGTTGCAAAGGAAAGAAAATTCAGTGAGCTAATAACTGGAATGGGAAACAGTGAGCTAACATGAAATCAGTGAACAAGGAAACTGAGAATACATCTCAGGAAAATAGGAAGGGAAATCAGTTCCCAGTCCTGCATGTCTTCGAGAACCAACACACAGTCCAATTTCTCATACTCAAACATATAGCCTATTCTAATTAAACATATAGTTTAAACTAGAACATGTGGGGATCATTATAACTCATCAAAAGGAATCAGTTCAATTCAGTTCAAGGAAGAACAGCAAACCAAATTCCTGAGTTTTCATCAAACCAATTTAAATCGAACCCCATGTCCAATATCCTATTCTCAAATCACAAGCCTAATCAGAAATGAAAAACTGATTCCTGAAGTTCAGGGGACAATCCAATTTCTCATACTCAAACATATAGCCTATTCTAATTAAGCAATCCTGCAGTAAACACAAACTAGAACATGTGGGGATCATTATAACTCATCAAAAGGAATCAGTTCAATTCAATTCAAGGAATAACAACAAACCAAATTCCTGAGTTTTTATCAAACCAATTTAAATCGAACCCCATGTCCAATATCCTATTCTCAAATCACAAGCCTAATCAGAAATGAAAAACTGATTCCAATATCCCCATGTCCAATATCCTATTCTCAATTTAGTTCAAGGAAGAACAACAAACCAAATTCCTGAAGTTCAGGGGACAATCAAAACTGATTCATGAGTATCAGTCAACCCATTGAAACCAACTCGAGTCCAAATTCCATTCCCATATCATAAAACTTAATTTAATAAGTAAAGATCAATCTATCATAGGCTAATACACATGTAGGAGTAATATTGGTACTTAAAACATTAGTTAGAATCAGATTAACATGATTGACATAGGAAAAACTTGAAACGTATCATATATCAGTCATGTAAAGTCAACCCACATATGTTCGAATCCCATATCACAGCAACGATCCAATCTCAATGTAAATATCAACTAACATAGATTAACAACATGTCTAGGAATCAAATCTAGCATTTAAATCACAATTTAAACCATTTAAACTAGGAATAAATCTGTGTCTGTGTGTGTGTGTGTGTGTCCGTGTCCGTGTGTGTTCGTGTGTGTATGTGTGTGTGTCTGTGTCTGTGTGTGTGTGTGTGTGTGTCAGTGTCCGTGTGTGTATGTGTGTGTGTCTGTGTCTGTGTGTGTGTGTGTCCGTGTCCGTGTGTGTCCGTGTGTGTGTGTGTGTCCGTGGGAGAGGAGGAGGAGGAAGGAGAGGAGTTAGGTTAGGGTTTACCTGAGGAAGAGGAGGAGGAGCTCGGATTGGGGGAAGAGGAGCACGAGGAGGAGGATCTCGAGGAGAAGGGGTCGCCGGGGGGGGGGGGGGTCGTCGGGGGGGGGAGGGCACTGACAGAGGGGGAGGGAGTCGCCGGGGGGTGGGGTGGGAATTAGAATTTTCGGGTTTTCGAGTGAGAGTGAGGGGGAAAGAAGGCAGCGGCGTGCCCTAAGTAAAATAACTTAGCGACGTCACATGTTGACGTCGCTAAACGTCGCAACCATGGCGACATATACTTATAATATGTCGCTGAACGTCGCTATTCAGCGACGTAGGATACTCCTGTCGCAGAACGTCGCTAGTCAGCGACGTTTTGCGACGTGTTTATAAGGATGTCGCTACTGACGACGTAATTTCTTGTCGTCGCTATATTACGTCGCTATTTGATGATATTTTAGTAGTGTACTACTATGGCAGGATGACAGTATGAAATAGACTCAGTAGAAGACAAACAATATAGATGCAATAATCAAGTCACGTGTACTATATGTTTTAGAATACTAACTTTCTGCATGTAAACGGTTTGGGATATACGTCAGTCATACATGTAGTGCATGACTGATATTATGCAATCAATATATAGGGAGTCTGTATTCAATTCGTTGACTACTTGCTTACTTGTTGTATTCTCCCGTCCGACTCACTCACGATACATGATCATTACGATAAAATATTAGCAGTACGATAAACGGTAAACATGATAAACAACAAGTAAGACATGAACTTGTACATATACCCTAATGATTCTAACTCACATGCACCAGTAGTAATCATGATGAATCAAGGAAAACGACGACATAAATTATAAAAAAGTAACAGTGAAAAGATGATATGAAGATACATACAGTACAAAATAAAGGCAACATAGTTCATACTAATACTTGCCTGCTCCAATATATGATGAAGTCACAAACTCAAGACGTGTGACTCTTTCGGCCTCGTTTGGTTCGCGGAATCTCCCGGTTGGGAAAGGAAAGTGATTACTTTCCTATGTTTGGACGTCCAAGGAATTGAGGAGGAAAAGAAAGTGATTTTCAGTGGAAGAAAAATTAGGGGGAAAAGTGATTCCATCCATCCAAGAAAGGAATCACTTTCCCACATTGAAGTATTCACTTTCCTTTCCAAATTTCTTGGCAATGCCAAACATCGGAAAAAAAAATCAATAGAAATTAAAGTTTTCCAAAGGAAAGAAAATGACAAGGAATTGATTTCCTTTCCCTTCCATTCCGTGAACCAAACGAGGCCTTCAAGTAATGAACCAAAAGTGCCACGTCACTGTCTTTCTCAAAAGCCTCACGGGTTGCGGGGGGGAGTTGACTCGTGACCACATTTATTGCAAACCCGACCCGACTCTGGAGTCGTCTGTGCCGACCTCAATAAAGCTGCACAAATCTCGCCAGCACATACTAATGGAAAGATCCATCTCGTCCCAGCCGTCCATCGCAAAACCGACGGTCTCCGTCGCGTGGGCCCCACTCTCTCCCCTACCCTATCCTTTTGAAATGCCTCGCTGGCGCGTCGGGTGGGGCCCGCCCCTCTCTCTCCCTCTTCCCACGTCCGGTTCCGATCTCCGTTGCGAAATCGAAAGAAATAAACTCTCTCTCTCTCGCGAAAAAAAAAAAAAAAAAAACTCCATTTTTATATTCTTTGATTTGATCGGCAATGGCGACGCGGAGGAGGACTCTGCTGAAGGTCATCGTGCTCGGCGACAGCGGGTCAGAATCTCTTTCTCGTGCGATTTTTTTTTAGGGGTTTCGAGTGACGTTCGATTGATGGATGGTCTTTTGTTTGGTCAGGGTGGGGAAGACGTCGCTGATGAACCAGTATCCTCTGTTGACGACGATGATGTCGATTGTGGCGTTAGGGCTTTGCTTGTGTTCATAATTCCTCTGTTTGATTCTTCTGTTGGTGTTTGAGGAAGTGATTTGATTTATTTCGCAATAGTTAGGGTTTCTAGACCTGTAACTTTAGGTGTATCTTATTTATTTATTTCGTGAATTTTTATCTGTAATATATACGTGTATATTTTCGTTATTTTTTTTATATTTATATTTGTTCAAGTTCCAAAATTTTACAATGATTGTTCCATTCTGTCTTGTTTTGGCATAACTCATCAACATTATAGGAGTAATCATAGTGTGTATCTCCCAATGTAATGTTTGTGCAACTCCATTGCTATAGATCCACGTATCGGTACGCTTGATTTGATACAATTTTACTTCCAAAAGCATCGACACGTGTTTGGAAAAAGCTATTTGTGCCTCTCTCTCTCTCTCTCTCTCTCTCTCTCTCTCTCTTTGTAAATAGAAAATCTTGCTTTTATAGGGGGGGCTTCGAAAACTACAATTTAGGTCTTTTATGTCATTATATATTATATTTTTACATTCGTACTTAGACATGTCAAGTTTTAATTTCAGAACTGAAAAATGTGTTTCTACCAAACACCTTGTTGCTTTTGACAATAACTCTGCAATAATTATACTGATCAATAGCTTACAAATACTCGTAAAAGCACAATTTGTGATAACAACTTTTGATAAGCTTTAGCAATACGGTACCGTTAGGAGAGTTGCAAACTGCGAGGGGTATGACACAATTTCTCGCGTTACAATCTATAGATATCTCCATTATAGGATATATTAATTTGTTTCGATTTGTCTTTTCATATTTGATTTCTTAACCTTTTGGTTAGATATGTTCACAAGAAATTTAGCCAGCAATACAAAGCTACAATAGGTGCTGATTTCCTCACCAAAGAACTTCAGATAGATGACAGACTCGTTACCTTGCAGGTGAGCTGTTATTCTATGATCTGTCTTTGAACCGCGCTCTCACCTTTGTTAAAGTTTGTACTGTTTTTATTGGTAGATTTGGGACACAGCAGGTCAAGAAAGATTTCAGAGCCTTGGCGTCGCATTTTACCGAGGTGCAGATTGCTGTGTATTGGTTTATGACGTTAATTATCTCAAGTCCTTTGACACTCTAGAGAACTGGCACGATGAATTTTTGAAACAGGTATGTGATTAATTAGAGTATTGATTCCATTTAATTATGCTTCTACCATCATTGTTCAGAATACTGAAGCAATCTCATGTACATGCTTACTTTTACCTTTACATCGAAGGATGTGACTAATAACGCAATTCTTTCAACAAACTACCCATCTTCTCTTAAACTGAGGGAGTTGGCATCCGAACTGTTCAAAAACATGTTCCCAAAATGATCTGTTAATATAATTAAACCCTTATTGTAAATTTATAATTTCAACGTTTTTAGGTGGGTTGGGAGAGTGTGGAGTGGTCAAGAGGAACGATCTAATACAATTTGAAAAATTACGTGCCTTTGACCTTATTTCTCAGATAATCTCCGGGCTAACCTTTGATTAAAAAACTTAACCTTAAAATGCAGAATGCAAATATTTTTACATCTTCTATGTTTGTGTTTTATATACAGAAGTGTGGGTAGATACCAGTAGTTTCATCATGAAATGCAATGGTAATGTTTACCTTCCTCCCTCTTGATCTAAACCTCGATAGCAGGAGGTACATAATCGTAATTGAATATATTTCCTTGCATCACCCAATAACTTGTCCTAAAAAGTATCTTCACATTTTAGAAGGTTTTCTCTAAAAGTGCATGGAAATATAGGAAGTCCATTGTTAATCATCTTCTACTACATCCCCGACCATATTTTATTGTTTGGCTCAAGGGTTTCACAAGGTTAGATTTGGTTTTGCTATGAATAAATATGATAATTATGATTGCAGTTTTCTACGAGGTTGGAAAAATTAGGGTTGGTTGGTTTTGCTGTTTTACCAGTGGCTTTTTAGGAGAGGAAAATAAATAAATACAAATATGACTTTATTAAATGAAGCTGGAGGAATTTTTCTGCAGTTTATCAATACACCACATATATACATCTACATGCGTGCTCGCACACACATAAATGTGTCTTTCTGTGTATATAAAATGTATATTAGTGCCTAGAAGCTCCTGTTAATCATGGTCTACGAAAGGTTAGTTGTGCATCCTGCCCCCGTCCATGGAGAAGTGTTTCTGTGATTCAAACCATGGTCTGAGAATGCAGTTGTTTTTGGTTCTGGTTCTCTCAATATTTCAGTATCTTCCGGCTTAAGTTTTAGAATCACACCTTTTGAGGTGCGGTTATAATGAGTAAAAATGAATGATAGAGAATCTCACATGGTTTAAAACTCTCGTCAACAGTAGATTTTGAATTTTGAATCTCAATTGACTAACGGATGGTTTAAAACCACATCAAATCCTATTTGACTAACACCAAAATTTTAAATCACAGTATTACACTATTACATCTATCTTATTGACTTCTGTATTTATTTATCTTCAGTTGTAAATTTATATTCATGTCACGCTATTACATCTATCTTAATGTAGTGAATTCGTACTTCATTTTCATTAGTTCATTAGGCATGAGACTTTACAAACATTCAAACACATGTTAGCTCCTCGGTTCAGTTGGCCGTCGACTTGTATTGTGCCTCTCGCCTGAGGCAATATAAGATTGTGTTGCTGTGAAGTCCTGCCTAGACCTTGTTGAAGCCACTGGCTAGCCCAATTGGTTAACACTCTTGCCTTGCCAGATCAGTAATCATGTCCCACAGACGCACACAAACTTGTGAGGTTGTAATATGATTAAACTCCTGTAGTTTTTTCTTTGGTTCCTTTTACTGTTCGTATCAAGATAAAGAAAATACAGTCTTTATTCTTTATTCAGATGATCTCATCAACTTCTGCTTAGCTGTTGTTTTTAAGAGATTCACCTTTTCCTTGCCTTGTTTAATTGTTTGAAACAACATTCCCATTTTTGCTTCTTTTGGGTGCATAATGTGTTACATGTCCCTATCTCACCTGCGCATTACTTCGAATATTTTATGGTTCTCCAGGCTAGCCCATCAAATCCAAACTCATTTCCATTTATTCTGCTTGGAAACAAGGTTGATGTAGATGGTGGGAATAGTAGAGTGGTGAGCACTTGCCTTCAAGTTTATAGTGTTATTTTATTTGTTAATCATTTGAAATTGGTACTTAGTTTTACTTACTGATGTAGGTTTCGGAGAAGAAGGCTAAGGAGTGGTGTGCTTCTAGGGGTAACATACCATACTTTGAAACTTCAGCAAAAGAAGACATTAATGTTGATGCTGCCTTCTATAGTGTTGCAAAACTTGCACTCGAAAATGAGCGAGATCAAGACATGTAAGTTGCTCTGTTATTTTTCTCTATTTCTTGTTTGTTCTGCTCTGTTAACTGTATTCTCATTGTACTAGCTCAACTTTCTATCTCGTTATCTATAACATTCTAGTGTAAACTCTGTGAAATATTTTGGATCTCTGAATAAGTCTTTTGTTATCAACTGCTATGTTACCCGGACTCTCAACTTTAAGGAGAAGTACCCGTGTCGACCCTTTAGGACATGGGTATGGGTATGGAATCCGTATCCGATCCTCCATGGTGACAATCGGATCCTTCATGGTGACAATCGAAAGACTGATAGTGAAGTAGATAGTTTATTTTAATGTGGTAGTGATGTAGATAGTTTATTTTAATGTGGTAATGATGTAGATAGTTTATTTTAATATGGTAGACTGGTAGTTAAGTAGTAGGGGAGCTGAAGGGACGGTCCTTAGGGACTTATTCAACTAGTTGAGTAAAGTTTACTAGTAATTTATAATTACATGTTGTCTTTTTACGAAACCTTAGTCATATCCCCGTACCCATACCCAAAATTTGGATCCTTTTTAGCCGAGTCCGTGTGTCCTTCAATTATGAGTTTGAAGGGTCCGACTATTGGATATGTACCCATACCCGACATCCGTACCCGAGTCCAGGTAACATAGATCAACTGTATTGTTAAGTAGAACTTTTTCATATGGAATATTGCTGACTGGTCGATACCAAAAGTCTAGGATAAAGGTTTTGTTGTTGTGGTGGGTACTATTGGAATATGCAGTACATTGTTTTGTGTAACAACACTGTAATTAGCTTATCAAATCTGGACATGGACCAAGCATTATCTAACTAACTTGTCTCCGTAGAGATCAAATATCATTAAACAGATAATATTGTAAAGCTAATCATCTATGCGTGAATTCTGTACTGTGAACAAACAAGTAATCAACTAGCATTGGCAGTATCCAGGTAGCTACATGACATGTAATGAGGAGCACAGGGATTACATGCGTAAATGCTTGTGTTGTCAGGAAAGTGAATATTCATTAGATTCAAATGCATGCACAACAATGATGTATTTCTTTCTTATCGGGTTAAATGGCTACTTCATCTCTGTGGATTTATTACTTTTGTCATAAAATCCTAGGTGGTTCTTCCCAAACACCTTATACCAATTCATCGCCTATTGTTTGTATAATGTCTAGTCCAAGGGGCTTTCTCATTACCTAGACTTGTACCTGTGTTAGGCGTGTATTTGGCTGCCTCTCACTCGTACAATCATTAAACTTATTTTAATCATTTCATGTTTTTTTAAAAATTATGTCTATAAAGTATTATGTATATGGTGAAAAGGCCAAGAGTTTTCTTGATGCCTAGACTTGTACCTGTGTTCTTGAGCGTGTATTTGAGTCTGACCGCCTGGCACCTGTACAATCATTAAACGTATTTTGATCATTTCATGTTTTTTAATTATGTGTATGGAGTATTATTATATGGTGAAAAGAAATGAGGGAGTGCATATTGACGGACAAGAGAGATGCCTAGGAAAGAGGATAATTTAGAAATGGAAGAGTGCTTCTGGTACGTTAAAGTTGAAAGAAAATTATATAAGACAACTATAAAGCCAGTAGGAAGTTAGAGTGGTGTCAATTGTGGACAAAATGAGAGAAAATTATGATTTAGATGTTTTGGACGTGCACAACTCATACCAATAGATGCCCTGAAAGGAGGAGCAATAATAGTAGTTAATGGAGCCTGCTAGGACTATGGGTAGGCCTAGACGAACATGGTTTGATGTGTTAAAGAAAGATATGGATTTTATTAGCATTACATAGAACATGACCCTTCCTGAACGGAATGGAAGAAGAGGATTCAATCATCCAAAAATTTGGGATAAATTTTTTGTTGTTGTTCTAGCTATAAGGCGAGTCATGCTTTATGGATTATAAAATGAGCATAGTTAAATGTTAATGCTGAGATGGATGAGTAACAATGTATAAAGGCAAGTAATTATATAGTAGTTTTGCGTGGAGATGTCAATATTCATACTGATCCATTTGAGAAAGTGGGTCCGTGACTAATCGTCATACGAAAGTGAACCAACTCAAAGCGGCTTGCACATATTGCGAGAGATACGAGAAGCTACCTAAATGGAGAGCCACGCAGGTTCGTCTTGTTAGGGAAGAAAGATGCGCATGATGGTTATGAATCAAATACAAATACGCTAAGGATGGATGAAGCAAAGATAGGTCTGTAACATCTGTTATTCGCTTCTTACTGAGGTCCGACGAACTGTCATTGGTTGAAGCCGTCTTCAACGCTCTGAGGCCACATTGAACAGAGATATGCCTAACATTGTTTTAGATGTCGTCCGACATGACCGGCTGTTTGAGAGGAAAACAACATATGTTGGGCCAAAATATCATTTATGTCGTTTTGTAAATAAAATCTGCCGATGTTTTGGGATTTGTTTTTGACATTTCGGTCGATATATTATTTATAGGAGTCGGCGACATTTGAAGAATCAATTTTTTTGTGATTGTGGGTTTTGTTTGATTTTTCAAAACGAGTTAAACTCGTAAGCAATAACTAACTCTGAATGAAACCCTAACCTCTCTTTCCTATCTCGATCTTCTTTTTCGCTCTCATTTCTCGATTTGAAGTGGTCTCTCTGTCCTCTCTAAATCTGTTTGTCTTGCTCGAACACTCTAACACTCATTGGCAAGACGCCACTCCGGCGACTTAAGTCCTATTCCGATTAGGTATGCCTCGAATAGAATTACTTACTCGTAAATTATTTGATGTTTGTATTTTAAAAAATTGATTTAGATAGGACATTTTTGGTTATATAATATATAAATACATACTTATTGATACCAGACATTTTAAAATGTCCATGACATGTCCCCGACATCCGACACGTGACATAAAAATTTCAATCCGACGAGAACCCGGCATATGAAATCTACAACCTTGACCCCTACACTCAGTAATGGCTATATGGGCACAATACAACGCTAGCACGATCGCGTGATAGACGTTGAAAGGTAGGATAAAAAAATTAGTGTATTCATGAGAAGTTGGAGGTTTTTGTTAATGTTACATAGGCATGGCCCTTAATAGAGTTGCCTGCACGAAAATGATTCAAGTGGACAAACCCAAATGTTTGGGATAAAGGCTTTGTTACCGTTCCACTGTTATGTAGATCTTAGTTGATCATTTTGTATTTTTTACTTTGAACTCACAAACTTTGAGACCATCTCGGGAACGATTTTAAAAGTTCAAGTTGATTATATTATGATTCTGGATTACATTTAATGTCGGTAATAAGCCATATATTACCTTCCTGAAAGATTTTATAAGTTGTACATTTAATGACGGCAATAAGCCATCTATTACCTTTTAGTGCATTATGTATACAAGTTTTTTAAGTTTTGATTTCTCTACCTTTTAATGCATGGTTCATAGGATTTTCAAGTTGCGATTTCTCTATAAGATTTTGTTTTAATTTCTTGCTAATTGGTTGTACTTTAGAGTTCTCCAGTAACACGATAGTCTCCAATTCATTATCCAGAAAGTTCTTGGTTAAATAAAAGGGACAAGCTTACTATGCAAGTATGCAACATAGTTGTGCACTTGTTAACATCTTCAGTACATGGAAACATGCTTCTATAACTAATTCTAAGACATTTCTCACTGCGTATGCAGGCTTCATAATGGTTCAATCATCTTGTGGTTTTTATGTTATTTTAATAGATCACAATTTCTCAGAAAAATAGTTGAAAATAGAGGAATATGACCTGAGTTTTTTTTTTTTATTCCTAATTCTGCTGCTGCTTGCTTCATGTGTGCAGTTACTTTCATAATATATCAGAACCTGTTCTCGAAGCTGCTCAGACGGGAGGATGTGCGTGTTAGCGCAACTTTCTCGTAGAAGTCATCCTGTGTATGCAATTTTTTTTTTTCCTTTTTATCTGTTTAATTGATCGTGATACTTTTTCTTTACCGCCTATCTATTCAAGATTTTGGCCATATCTTGCTAATATTATCATATGTACACCAAGTCCTATCGAGACCACGATTAGATTATGTTGTATCTACCTTGCTATAACTGGGTAATGTTTCTGGTGACTCATTGGTAGAAAGTAGAAAACTGAAGAATGATTCTTTTGTATAATCGTATCGACATGCCTGGTTTCTCATTTGAATGGAGTAGCTCCAGTATTTGTTCTGATGCTGATGTAAAATTCTTGTACATTCATGGGTAGTGAACTATCTGCTAAATGCCAGTAAATGTCTTAGTTTAGCTTTATTTCTGCCTACTCTTGTAGCTAAGTGAAAATAAATTAGATATATATAGACCATATACTATTGTACTTGTCTATAATTTGTGGTTATAAAGGATAAATCCTGCCCCCCTGCTGATTTCTACAGGTAATTGTCTATGTTACACGGATACGGACACAGATATGGCTACGATAAAGATAGGAACACTATTTTCTCGTTTCCTTGCAACATAGATTTAGGCCATTTGCAGGACGGGTACCCATAGTCTAATTATATCAAAAACTTGGTACCCTTATACAAAATAACCCTTATTTTAAATATATATTTTTTTGTACTTCCGGTATCCATTATCACAAAGACAATGCACTCCATTAGATGTTCTAATTTTCTCTACGAGAATGAAATGTCGTTTATAAATAATAATAATAAACAATTTCTAGCCATCAATAGGTGCTCCCTTAAGATACAAACTTTTATCTCCACAATTCTATTCTATGAGGTAATCATTCTATTACACTCGCCATGATTATGTCTAGTAACTTAATATTAATTATCGATGTTAACCAGTGATGATGGAAAATGTATCGTCAATTCACAGGAAGTCTGCAATTTTGTAACTAGTAGCAGTGGCAGAAACACATAGGTTTGTGGTGGGCTCCAACCCACCCCAATTATATATGGGTGCGGATCAAAAAACTCTCTGCACCGCACCATCGGATCAGATACATGTGTGGGGCCTGCGTGCACAAGCTCGATCCAACGGTCGAGGACGACGGATATATATATATATATATATATATATATATATATATATATATATATATATATATATATATAGCTAGTCCCGGCCCGTCCCTTGTTAGCAATCACCAGAATAAAACTCGTATTATACGCGAATTTTTCCGTATCTTTCATAAACGTATAATACTTACGTACTTTTGACAGATCCAAAATCAGTATGTAAATTTTAAGCAGCGAAGTTTTAAACGTGTTCTGTTTAAATTATTAAAATATTTGGCAAAAAAAAACGTGTTGGAAACCTGTTTAGTTTACCAAATTTGACAACGTATTTAAGAATGTAGAGTTTCTAACCTCAATATTTTTAATTTTTGAATATTTGACCGAATTTTTTAACGTATTTTGTTTGCACTGAGTCGATTTATACTCCTACTTTTGCCGTCTCGAATTTTTTTTCCTTTGCGGAATTGCTAACAAGGTCCAGTCTAGTCCCCACCCATGTGGAATTTCTGGAGGAATGTCCATGTCTGGAAAGACTGAAGAAAACTCATTACTTGTCACGGTGTTAATAGGTCTGTGGCTTGACTTGTCAATTCCATTGTTTGCATTATTCTTTGAATTGTTGGCAAAAAAAATTCTACCGATAACCTTTGCGACTGTCGTGAACTTAGCAGGTTATCTGGTTTTAATTGCCAATGTCACTGTCCCCATCCTCTTTCCCACTGTTGTAAATCTTAGTTAATTGCATGTTTCTCCCAGAATCTGAATAGTTTGTACCCTTGTTAGCAATTAGGCAACGGGAAAAAAATTCGGAACGACAAAAGTACGAGTAAAAATTGGCACAATATAAATAAAATATGGTCAAAAATTCGTCAAACGAAAAACATTCGGATTAGATTTAATTTGTGTTTAGTACGTTTCATATGAATAAATTCGACATTAAAAATTCGGCATATATATAGGGCCCACCCACCTCTACTCCTTCATAAACAAGGGTTCAATGTGAGAATAAGAAGAGGTTGGATGATGGAAGAATTTTTTTTTATTGTTGCAAGCAACATGTACAAAGACTCTTGGGTTTCATTTTTTTTTGTTACTGTGAGACTTTTTCTTCTTTTATTTTGATAATTTTTGAGAATTGTGTCAGTCTTAATATCTAATAGCAGCAAGAGTCAAGAAAGTTAAGACTGTTGGGTTTCTCGGTCATGTTTTTTTGACCGAATTTTTTAAAAATTCGTACGGTACGCGTTTAAAACGCCACTGGCTTAAAATTCGCGTACAAATCCGAATTTTTCAAAAGTACGTAAGTATTATACGTTTATATAAATACGAAAAAATTCGCATATAATATGCGTTTTATCCGGGTGATTGCTAACAAGGGTTTGTACACATTGATTGGTCTATTTGTGTTAGACTTTAGAATATTGCTAATAAATCATTTCTTATATTTTCGTAAAGTTATTTCTTGTCCATTCTTGAGGGGGCAGAAGTTGTATCGAACATCTCCAGCTCAAGTCGTCGGAAGGTATCCGTCCTATCTGCCTGGATTCGAGTAAATATACATTTTACTTGTAGCAGGTCAAACTTTCGTAAGGGTCTGCTTGGCAATTATAGGGATAACGGTTATGAGGTGTCTTTAGAGTACCAGTTATGAACGGTTCGATTTTTGATAGTTTTTAAGTAGCGACTTTTAAACCAATCCAATACATGCTTGGTAACGAGGCGGTTCTGAAAGTTTTTTTTATACGAATAAAATTAAATCGAAAATGGTGTCAGGAGCTATAATTATATATTGTTTGTGAGGATATAAATAGAATAAAATAATAAAGCTGTTCAAAATCCACCGATTTGAGGTATTTATAAAGCATTTGAAGGATTTTTGAGCCGACCAAAAACAGTACTTCAAAAAAATTAGAGCAATGCTACCGTTACAACCAAACATTTACAACATTCTTACAACCACTCATCCATTTTCTGACAGGTGGGTCAGGTCAGCAAATGGGTGTAAGTTGTAAAAAGGTTGTAAAAGTTTGATTGTAAACCAAATATTTTACAAAAAATTAACAAGCAGAAGTTTTTATAAACGTCCGGTTCCAAAACACTCCAGAAGCATACAGTAAAGATTATTTTTGTGCATAAATACGAATGTATATAGACACAATCACACAAGTGCAGCCGCGGCGGCGACGGCGGCGGCCTCGCCGTCGTCGTCGTCCTCGGGGTCTGGGTTGCAGAGGAAGAAGCCGAAGGCGGTCCCGGCGACGGTGGCGGCGGCCATGGCCCAGACGAGCACCTTGACGGGCAGGGGCATCATCCCGGCGACCCGGCAGGAGATGGTGACGATGAGGGTGCTGGAGAGGAGGCAGACCGCCGCCCTGAGCCCCCGCCTCCTCCGGGAGCCCCGCGGCGCCCCGTCGTGCTTCCCGATGCACCAGAAGAGGAGGAGGAGGTTGGAGTAGGTGCCCGCCACGAACGCCAGGGCCCACGGCCGGCTCCTCAGGTTGTGCAGCTGGATGAGGAAGGTCACGGCGAGGAACGACAGCAGGACGGGGGACAGCGGGGACTCCGTTGTCCTCGTCCTCGTCGTCGTCGTCGTCCTCCTGTGGCGGCTGCTGCTGTTGTTCGACTTCATGGTGCTCTCGATCGGTTCCAAATTCTATTCGACTTTTAGCTCCTTTCTATAACATAATATATATATAGGTTGGGATCGATTGGGACTATTTCCTGGGGAACTCTCGCTGCGGTTGCAATGCGGCTTCCTACGACTTTCGACTGCAATTCCCGGAAAAGTAAAGGATGCGGCTTTTCCGAAAGCGGGGCCCACTGATGCCTGGTGGGGCCTCCTTGATGTGACCATATCTTGACTACATGCCGAACTAACTCTTCTTTTGTAGGGTTTTTTTTTCCAACGAGACCGAGTGGGGGACCACGGTTTAAACCGCGGTGCCAAGTGTCCTCCTCCTTATTGGTCGAATTCCTGTTGCTGTTGCTGTTTTTTTTTTTGGGCCAATGTTATTAGCACCTTATTTTCATATTTTTATTTCGAGGTCGACATAAATGATTTTTTTTTGTAACTTTAGAAATCAAAGTTTTGTAAAATTGGACTGAAAGAACAACAAATTGTGAAATTAGAAAACAAGAACTAAAACATCCTATCTATCAGGGACGAAAGTATATAGGGGTTCAATATATATATATATATATATATATATATATATATATATATATATATATATATATATATAATTTCGGTTCAATTTTGGATTTTGAGAATTTTGATTTCGACTATTTCGATTTGGTTGAAACCGAACGATATATTACCCTCAAGTGTGTGTGTGTGTGTGTGTATATATATATATATATATATATATATATATATATATATATATATTTTTTTGAAAGAAGGTAATTGTGACGAACGCTCACACCGGAAATCGTATATTTTGAAAGAAGGTAATTGTGACGAACGCTCACACCGGAAATCGATCTCCTGACCACTCAGGCCGCATGCATCTCTCTCAACTACTAGGCTAGAGGGCAAAATCGTTTATATATATATATATATATATATATATATATATATATATATATGAGTCAGTCCATATCTAGCCCATTCCAGCGCACTCGAATTCAAATTTCGGCCTGTATAGATAATTTTGGTTCAGTTTTAGATTTATAGAATTTAGATTTTGACTATTTCCCTTCGGTTGAAACCGATTAGAGACCAAACGCACATAATTACTGCAATCATCCAGAGTTAATATATTACTCAAAAAAATATGTAACTTGTAATTTAGGATCAAAATCACAACTCAAAGTACAAATAAGGTCACTGCTACATGAAGAACCAAATAGAAACCAACAAGACGCACACAAAAAAAATACACCAAACTGAACATAACAAAAGAACACCTAAAATACAACACCACATATCATTATGACTGCACAAATGCTGCAGTCCATGAAGGCAGCACTGCTAGCTTTCTGCAACACCATAACAGCCTCCAACATTCTACCAATGTCCCAATCCTCTCCTCCTTCTCCTGTCCTCTTTTCTTCCTCTCCACCCCCTCGATTCATCAGCAGGCGTCCGAAGACGATAGTTGCATCAGTCAGCAGCACCAGAAAGAGTGGCCTGAAGCCGAAGATGCCTCCGATGCCCAGATGGTACGAGATGACCACCAACAGGGCTACTATGACCGCGGAGAGCACACGAATGTCCTCTGAAGCAGTTATGGAGCTGCTGATCTGGTTGGGAGTGAAACTAATGAAGTTCCTCTTTGCTGCAACCGCTCGGGGAGGTGGAGCAACGCAGGGCGAGGGTTCTACTTTCCTATTATTGTCCGTTTCAGGCTTGCGTGTTTCGTTGCTTGGTGCAGATTTAGAGATCTCATTTTTGGCCTCAAAGTTGGGCTCATTTTTTGGCAATGTTTCTGAACTAGTCTCCTTCAGGGACCTTTCTTTTCTTTCATAGTTCTCCGCTGCACTGCTAGTGATTTGATCATCTGCCTGTATCTTGGGTGGGGCGGTAACCTCCTCTGGACATTTCAAAAGTGTTTATATTAGTAATTGCAAAAGCACAATGATGATTGTAAGAAATGTGAAAGTTTATACTCTTCATACAGATTCCTTGACAGCCGTTTTCGTGTGTACATGTAGTTGCTGGGGCTGAACTTGTTGATATGAGTTAACTTACAAAAAAAAATGTAGAGACTAAAACCTATAATATATAGGCTCTCTACTACTCAATTCAATTAGTGGTCAATATTATCATCCAGTTATTGGTTTGTTGTCGAAAAATGTAATCTATACTTTGCAATTATTAACTATAGGAAGATGAACATGTATTAGTCAAATGAACAAACCACCCACATATAGTTTTCCACTAACGCTCTGTCCATTCACCTTCTTCCACAATTTACCCTTCTCTTAACAATGAAAATGAATATTTTGGTGAAGAAAAATTATAATAAACAGAAGAGGTCCAATGTTAAGTAGGGAGATGGTCGGTAATCAAGTGCAAGGAAGAAAAAGATTTATCAAGCCCATGCCAATATTTTTTGGTAAGAAACTTTGTTGTTCTTGTATGAAAAGGTTATAACAAATCTGCAGAACCAGAATAATAGCATTTTAACCAAGTGACAGACAAATCGCACTAAAGACAGCCAAACTTGATTGGGTTGAGAAAATCAACCTTAATAGATAGTTGGTGCATGCTAGGCCGTAAGGTTATTTCAATTTTATCATGATGGCCTCTCTCGTGTGCTTATTTTGCTAATGTTATAAATTCTCTAGTGCATAGTTACCAGGTCCTACAAGCCCTAACTGCATTCTACTGGTGGGTTCCCGATCCAGAACTTAAAGTATGAAGTTGAACAAGGATACTGATCAAATGAAAAGACAAAGAAATTGACTAATTGTGAAAATAGGCATCCATGAGCATGTTGTCGAAGGATTCAATATAAACTTTTCCTACCAGACGGGTGCTAAGTTATTAGTATCACATGATATGCCAAATGAATACTACGATACGATAAACTACCGTTTGATACGCAACAGTTGGTCGTATTGGAAGGGTCAAAAAAGTATGATACGCTATACAAGGTACGTTATTTTTATTTTGAAATTTTGAGGCTTGATTTCAACAGTAAATAGAATTTGTATTTGATTTTCTTTTGTAATTTTGGCAGTAACTTCTTTGGTGAATATTTGATGGTTTTGATAGCAAACTTTTTGGGTATTTCGAATCGTGAAATATATACTCAGGAATCAAGATTCTGGAACTAGATAGCCGTATAAATATGAAACAAGTAAGCAATTTATCAAGAAATTATATTCATTCATGTTCCTACTTCCTATATGGAACTACAAAATATAAACCTAGAGGTAGGCATATTATGATGTGTAAGTTAATCAATAGACGATAGTATCACGAGTTGACACCCTAGTACTGCACATATGAGGAAGTAGCACATTTATGTTCATCTGGAAGTAGAACATATAGATTGTAAATATTATTACTTTCATCTGCTTCCAGACCATGAATTTCAACTTTTTATTATTTTAATAACCTGAACTGGAAGTAAGCTCCAGACTAATGTTTTAAAACTGAACAATGCAAATTTATTTAAAGAAAGAAAGAAATAATCTTAATAGAAAAAAGAAAGAAAGAAATAATCTTAATAGAAAAAAAAGAAAGAAAGAATAGATCATTACAATTATTATGACGATTCCATCATCAAGATGTTAAATGAACAAAATTCTACAAGTTTTGTTGTATGATTTTTTAATCTAAGTGAAAGATGGGGGAGTTTGATCCCCAAAAACCCCGGGAACCACATTCCAACAGCGGGTTCCTGATCCGGATCACCAAAAGTGACGATCCAGATCTTAAAGTATAAAGTACAAGAAGAACATCGTTTTTGATCATATGCTAACAGAAAAGACAATAAAATCAACGGATTGTTAAAACAAGCATCCATGAGCAGATGTTGTAGGATTCAATATGAATTATTATTCCCTACTAGATAAGGGCTCTGTTAGCATCATACGATACGCGATACATATCCTACTTTACGATAAAGTACCATTTCTGGTACATAATGGTCGATTACTCGGACATATCGGAATGGTCAAAAAAGCATATTTCTAAGAACTTTGTGGTTTTGATAACCTTCTCACTTTGGATCAGCAGGACCCTTTTTCTTTGTAGGTTTCATAGCAATTTTTATGGCCGATATTTTTCTGGTTTCGATAGCAATTTTTTGATAAATTTATTTTTGGGCGACTAGAGTTACATAATGCACAATGAGGAATCTAGATTATGGAACGAAAAAAAAGAAGAAGAAATTTATCAGGAAATTATATTCAATCATGTTCCTATATAGAATTAGGAAGTATAACCCTAGGGTTACTGCATCGAGCATACAATACACAAGCTAATCAACGCACGTAAATAGAACTAAAACTTCGTAAAGATTCATCCTTTTCCTTTCCTAATCCTATGATCCCAACAAGACCGTATAGAATTTCAACATTTCTAATAACCTAATAATTGAAAATAGTTTCCAGACTGATGCAAAGAAAGAACAGCTTTTTTACAATTTCAATTCCATTAACTTGTCGACGCAAAGAAAGAATAGATTTTTACAATTTCAATTCCGTTATCGATACGACTAATTAAACAAAATCGTAAAATAAAAGGTTATTTAGTTCTAATCGAAAGAATGGGGGATTAGGGATTTGGGAGTTTTGGTACCGGCGGTGGCGGTGGCGGTGGCCGGAGGAGTCGGGGGCGGTAGGGGCAGATCGTCGTTCCGGAAGGAGCGGCTCTGGCCGGTGATGAACGCGAGGCGATCTCCACCTCGCGACACCAGCCTCCTCCGCCGGGCTTCTCGAGCTTCCTTCGCATCTCCCATTCTTTTCTCTCTCTCTCTCTCTCTCTCTCTCTCGCTTTTTTCCTTTTCAGGAGATTTATCCAGAGGTCGGTTCTTATTGGTGGCACATATCACATTTCAGTCCATGCACTGCGGAGGCCCAAGAAATTTTGCTATCATAAAAATAGAAATACTATTACATCTACAAAGGTTTCATAATTGGGTAAATGATAAAAAAACCCCTTTCTAGATTGGCCATTTTCGCAAAAAAAGACCACCATCTCTTAAATTTTTCGAAGGCTCGCGGGGGAGGGCAGAGGGTGTTGGACGGGGCTGGGGGGTCACCGCCGCCACCGGGAGGGAGAGGGGGGCAGAAACATTTTCGGGATTACAAATTTTAGTTTTAACTGGAAGGACCTTATTGAGCGGATTTGTAATATAAGGAGGGACGAATTGCTAAAAATGACTAATAAGTTTTAATTTGCAAAAGTCGGGATATCTAACGAGAATTTTTTTGTCATTTACCTTCATAATTTGTATTTTTTAAAAGATTTTTTTTTTGAAATGTTCGTGAACACTTATTTGTTTTAGTCTAACTTTGCAAAAATAAATAAATCAAATCAAATCAACGGTGACAATTAGGAACTATTGTGGCATCCTCCCAAATGTGTAGTCATAATTTCGCAATCTACATGTTACTTTGTCCGTGGATTGTCACCTAATGGTAGCAATGGGGGCCCGGCGCAGAAGGCGCAGGTTCGAATGCCTCATTGGCATTTGTCAAGCCGGATAAAAGTACACCTCAAAAAACAAAAAAAAAACAAAAAAAAAAAAACATTTTACTTTGTCAAATAACGAAATGTTGGACAACTTGATGGATGATGGCTTAGCTAGAAACGAGAGGTCCCGTGTCCAAGTTTTAGGACTTAACTTGATTTCCATTTTAAGCGACAAATGTTCCATTTCTAATGGGAAATGCCAAATGCTAGTCATTTTCAGCCAATTTGTATGGTAAAAATGGCAGACGTGAGAACTAAACCAAACGAATTTTGTTTGTCATTTTATTCTCATAACAATATATTTGTTAGAGAAACTATACTAATGGTAATGCTGCGGAAAAAAAAAAGAAAAAAAAAAAGGATTATCTACTTCCTACAGAAGGAGGGTTTTCCTACTGGAAATCTCATAAGCGGAAGTTGAAAATATATATGGACCTTTGGGAGCAATGTTGTTAAAATGGAAGGGAAGTCAAATCCATGTAGCAGTAGAACAGTTTGGAAGTTTTGAGGCTGTTAGCAAGGACAACTTTAGCTCATGTAAGAGTCTTTGAATCATAAATTACAATCATGTTTTAAAAACTGGACGGACCGGCTGGTTCAACCGATTGACCCGTGATGGCTTTTCTGGAAGTGCAATAGCTTTTCTGGAAGTGTTGACCCACTATCTTCACGGTAGCTTTTCCGGACTGGTCAGTGTTGATAAATATTTTTGTAAGAAACAGTGTCGAGAATGGATTAAATTTGGACCACTTAGGTTAATCCACTTAGTTGAACCGGTCTGACCCAACCCAGTACCTTGTCAGGGTCGATCTCAGGTCCAGTTTTTAAAACACCAATTACAATGGCTTTGGCCTGGAGAAATAAGATTCCTTAATTACTTACTACATTTCAGTTCAGATTTTAGCAGTGACATTAGTTGCAATCTTACACTTTGATCGAGTTTCGGACAATATTGATTAAATTTTCAGAGTTAAATGTTCTTCATACCATATTCAACTAGTGATTCTTAAGCATCAGGTTACATTTTCCAGAACATTCGATATGATTCCCTTTATCAAATAACTGCAACTTTTCTTTATAAAAAGATTAATCAAGGAAAAAACTGCTCTTCAATGCAATATACAAGAGATAATTTACACAAACCCAACAATGTCCAGTATCGACTTGAGTAAGTACAATCCGAAAACATGAATAAAACCATGAAAAAGGGCTGGCGGCGCAGCTTGTTGCCCACTTGCCATCTATTTCGGTGTAATCTTTCTCTTAAAACCTGAGAATTATAATGGACGACGAGAAAGAAAAAAAAGAAAGAAATATGAACAACAAAGCATGAATACGTATATTGGTTCAGAAATGACCTCCAGAAAAAGGCCTGGTAACTTCTAAAGTCTAATTTCAACTCCTGGAATATCGGTAATAATAAACAGAAAGCCACAACAAAGTAGTCCGAGACCAAAGTATACATGCAGCTTATACTGCTTGTGTACTCTGAATGAACATTGTGTGTATAAAACAGGAGAAAATTGTTTGCCATGGCTGCTTCCTCACATCTATCTTCAATTACAATACAGTACGATACAATACACAATGGAATCCTCCTCGAGTTCCCTAAGTACAGGAGCTGCAGCCCTAGTAGCAAATACTCCAAATAAAGAATGAAGGAGGTTGTGATCTCTCCATTTAACAAAACTTCTCCTTTTCTAGGACACATCCACAGTATGAACACTGTAGTAGAAGACATCCATCGTGACCACGGAGATGACAAGGGTTATCTGAGATTATTACAAGAAGTAGTCCGGAGTCTTGCGGGTAGTATCTGGCTCAATCTGCCGTGGCGCTGGATCGAACTGAAGGAAATTCTGATCCATGTTCTCTCCAATCTCCAGTATAGCTGCCATGTTACCACAACGGTAGCAGTAGTTTGGAGCACTGAAAACTGTTACAACATTTTTGTCCTGCAGGAATAGCAGAGAAATAAGGCCAATGAACAATTCAACCTAACAAAAAGATTTCACGAGTAAACAAATCTAACAGTGTAATTCACAGGTAAATAATGAATCCAGTCTTAGCAATGATCAAATTCTGTAGAGTTCGACTAAGAACTGCTCTGCTTAATTGTTCAGTCTCAAGAACAACAGCAACCAGTCCTCGCAGAATCTGTGCAGATGAATGTGTTCAAAGTATAAGTTGAATGAACCAAATGGGGTTATTGTAAAATGAGATGCATGAGCAGGCATAAGCTTGACCCAAACCAAATGACAGTAGCTTTATGATGAACCAGCGCTTGACAAACCCACTCACGCATTTCACAAGCCCCTTGAGCTCTTATTAACAAGAATTAGCCTCTTCAGTAGTAAGATGCATATTCATGTACATTCATGAGACTACCACTAGGCTTTTGTGACAAGGTTAGAAGGAACCTTTTCCAGATGTAGTATGTGAAATAAAGAAACTTACATACAATTTGTAATGTTAGATGTACTATTGTAGAAACTTTGAACGGGTATAGGTCATAGAAATACATCCAAGTATCCAACCATACACACCCTTTCTAAACCAAAAAGAAAAAAGAAACTCATCCACACCCCCATATTTTGCGGCATTAGGGAGTTGGGTTGAAGGATTTACTACCCCTAGTATTACTATCCAATTGCATTATAATTGTGATCTAAGTTTACGAATATTATTTTTGGTTCAAGAATACAGCAAGCAAAAAAAAAGGTAAGGGAACATGAGAAGAAACAAGAAAATACTAGGTTCAAATCCCCCCTTGGCGTTGGTCGCCAAGCCGTAGAAAAGGACACCTAAAAAAAAGGAACAGTAACGCAAGAGAGATGGAAACAAAATGTAACAAACATGAGAAGAAACAAGAAAATCCATATTAAATACTTCTTTTTAAGTAATTAATTAGGTGCAGCCAAAAAATTGAATAATTCGATCATAGCAACTAACGGTGAAAGTGTGGATATGACATTAGTGTCAAAATAAATTCGTAATATACACTTAAATATAGATTATGCACATTATTGTCAACTCACCTGACACCAATTAAAACCTTCCATGACAAGTTGGTGTGCTCTGGCAACAAGAGAGAGCCCATTTGTGTGATTAAACTGTTGAGCAATATCCTGCCCGAACGTGTACCCAGCTCCTCTTGGTGATATTCCCCATCCGCATCGATCGTCCGGATCAGACCATAGAAGATCACACATTGGTCCTTCATGAGGGACCTATGGCCCATATAAAATTGGCGTATTTCGTGAATATATTCAAGTTTAAAACTCACCACAAGAAATTATTGGTAATCAAAGATAAACAACATATATTGCGATTAAACAGTAGCATTATTTTGCAAGTATCAGGGAAAATAGGTGTTAGTACTAAATTTAGAGATCAACTACTAAAATGATATGATGTGGGAACAATGGCCCATCCAGGATCAAGGTAAGAGGAATAACAGCAGACTGGAAGACTAAAGAAAACAAACGTATTTGTTCGGCTAATATTTAAGGAATTGCATAAATTAGGAATAATATTCCTAAAATCTAAAAATATGACAAATAAAGCACAAGAACAGGAATAACGAATAGTAGCAGCCAAGGCATTTGATTGATATGATTATGAACAGATCAAGAAGAACGGGGCCAGTTGGAAAACCATACATAAAAGTTCAAGTTAAGGAACTATTCATTCTCTTATCGTACCAAGCATTTGACAAAAGAACTTAAGAGTTTGCATGGCAAAAGACATGCGAAAACTCTAGTTCTCCACGGATAGTTGAATGGCAAAGTGATGAATTTTGATCCTTTCATGTTGCTATATGTAATGGCTATCCTAGTATTATTACCATTTCACATTATCTGGCATTTCTCTTCACCTGACGGAAGGTTGATATGATTTTACCTTCATTGAAGAAAAGAACTAGCTAAAGGTCATATTATAGCTACCTCTTGTATACGGTCAAGAGCACGAATATTGTCCAAGGTATCCAAGGATGGTGAGAGACCACCATGCAGACAAAATACCTAAAGCATATAGTTGCCAGAGATTAGTCAAACTAACAGTAAAATATGAAGGAGAAAAATAATGTACAGAAAATAAACCTGATTCTCAATCAAAGCTGTAAGGGGTAAATAGTCAAAAAGGTCAGTAAAATATTTCCACACATTTGCATTCCCATATTTTCTCAAGCATTCGTCATAAAAGCCGTACCTGAAACAAAAACCCTGAAGTTAATGACCAATAATCTAATTATTAAATTATGTGGAAGTCTGAGAAAATACATAATAAGGAGATATCTCAATCTTGAGATAAAAATATACTACACGAATCCTTCATCACATTTTCATTTTCATATTCTGATATGTAGACGATATTTAAACAAAATGCAGAGAACTGAGTCTATGACTGATTAGCACAACTTCAGTATGGAGGAACCATATTGCTTTAGTTTCAAATTTTCAGAAAACTTGGAGTAATTAAATAAAAGGTCATCAACTAGATTTTAATTTCTCATAGGAGTTATATATGCCAGCAGCAAGTGGCACCCTGACGCCTTATGAAACACCAAAAATACCAGTGAAGTACTCTCAGAAAGGTTATGCAATAATGACAGTTTAAGAAAAGAAGATGGATGTCACAAAAACAAGCTTGTCAGGAATGTATGGTAAAAACTAGAAAGAATAAGATGAGACTGAGGGTAGATGGTGTTTAGTAACATCAACTGAATATAAGGTGTTGCAACTTTTCGTTCAAGGGAGAGAACTGAAGGGGGAAATTAGTAGAGCCTAAGAAATCTTACTGCAATCTTAATAGGGGGAAATTAGTAGAGCGCAGGATACATAAAGCCGGGTACAAGTAGTTGTGATAACCCATCAAGTTCTAACAATTAGTTAAGTGCATCTTTCGGCAAGCTTTGTCATCACAAGCATTCACCGCATAGTTTTAATGGCTCCTTATATTCTCAACAATATTTAACTTTGCAAGGTTCCTTGAGTGCATGTAGTGGGACTTGACTTTGGGCATAAACATATATATGCAACAAAATCACGTAAGAAGTTTGTCCCATATGGCCATTAAGACTGTAGAGCATCCATTCAGGATCCACTGTTAAAATCATTTTTCAACGATCTCAAGCAACTTATCTTTCAATGAATGAGTAATTATGACTAATGATTACCAAAGTCCATTGTTATCAAGTTGTTCTATTTTAAGACAGTTGGTGGTGCTTAAAAAGGAATCAAAATATATCACAAGCCTAATACACCCAAAATATGCAAGTCATGCAATTGAATAGTTCTCGTACATATATTGCCATTAAACAATGAGATCAATAGTATTGGATATCATCTTCTGAGTAGTTTCTTATGCCAACTAATTCAAATAATTGATTCTACAATGCTAAAAGAGGGGAGTCGCTTTCAAATCCTATTAAAGATAATCAATTGGATCCTTAAATATGTGACATGCAAATCCATGTTGAAATTTCTAGCAATAACTCTTCTAGCATTTGCTATATTTGGCAGCAGATTTGGTGTTATAGGCAGGAATATAATGACTAAAGAGCAGTTACACTTGAGTTATTTGCCGACTCTCATGATTTCCTCTGAGAATTGTTATTCTGTCTCTGTAACGAACTTTCAGGGCCACTAGAAGTGTGACTGTCTCCACCGAATAATAGCCACGATCTGCATCATGAAGTCACAGTTTCTCTTTAGCAGTCACGCTGAAAGCAAGTAAAATTCATTACCCATGGACAAACATATGTAAATCTAGCATTTGCAATTTGATCAGCAGAATGCTGAGTAAAATGTTTAGCAGATCACATTGCTGAAAATAAAGATCAAACGATACCATAGGTCCATATAATGCACCCCACACCAAGAATACTGAGTTGAGCTAAAAGCCTTTTCTATATGTAAACAAAGAAGAAAACAAGAAAACAGATGATCTGGTAAGAAAGCATATCCATTTTCTAGAAAGTGTTGTTTGCAATCTACCTAGAAGTATAGACATCTAACAGCTAAGTTTCTTGTAGAGGTTGGACTAATTATCACTTTAAGCAAGTTTAATTTAGATGAAGATGAGCGGCAAAAAGAGTGTACCTAGGCTACATGACAAAGCAGGGACCAAAATCATTTATTAGCATGTGATTTCACCCTGAAGAAATAATCAAGATGCTATACCCTTTTTTATTTCTTTTGATGATAAAGGTGCCTACCTGTAAGAAATTGCAAAAGCTAATGCCCATATGGAGATAAGAACTCAGCAGTCTAGTAGACGTGTAATCAATACATGATAGAACCAGATATTACTTGTACACAAAAAGACAAAGGTGTAAGGAGCTATGGACGCTTGTGCAGTATAAGAGAGTAATTTCATAAACGTGCAAGTTTATTGTTTGGCAGGTTATAAAGCTGGGTATAACTAGCTTATACCCATTGCCAAATGGTTAATTAACACATGCACCTTTCAGATTACTGGCTTTCAACTTTCTCCAATATCTCTCTCTGTACAAGAACTTAAAGTGGCACTTGTAAATGTAATTCAATGCAGAGGTTTCTAATTGACCAAGGTAGACATGTACAGATATCTTAACATGTATGTGCCTGCACAGTATAAGCTAGAAAAGGTGACTTCCTAAGCTGCACAAGGAACAGGGGTCATACTTTTCTTGCTTTCTTCAAGTGGTTACATCGTCCTCTGTGAAATTGACAGCATGATTCTTATCTAAATTATGACCTCAACTTCCAGTATATTATCCCATTCTAACAACCATAAAGTTTAGCCAACAATTATAAATATATCAACTCTGTAAAAAGCCTGGTAACTGCTCCTTCCAATTAGAGGGAGAGCACATACTCTTAAATATCTCAGTCAAACACCAACAGTTCCACACCTCAATTGGTGCATCACCAAATTCTCCTTTAGTGTAGTCATTCCTCACCTTGTCTTACATGATTTTTGCCACACTTTAGAAACTGACTGGACGAACTCTTTGAATCGATAGAAAGAACACAACTTTACCATTGCTGCAAAAGAACTCATGAATCATGATGTCCCAATTAGTTTTCAGACACAGCTCGTGTTGGAACCTTACCGCAAGGAACATAAGCAGCACTTACATTTTATCCCAATTTCTAGAAAAATTGACAGCCTAAGTTGCCCTTAAATTGTCCTCAAGTAAAATAATCCCCAAAATTACTCCACAACGTAATAGTATGTCAGCTAGCCATTAGACAATAATCCAACCTGGTCATTGGGTAATAATTGGGTTTGGAATTAAATACTAAACACAAGAAGTCTTATCGGACAAAGTTTGGATATGACCACATCCAAATCATACAAACCTAATAAAATATATAGAAATATTTTCCATATCAACATATGTAACAAAAAGAATAATTGAACGATTCTTCACAGGGATCATAGCCATGCTCAATGTTGAGCTTATTTTATATATAATTTACTAGATTTTGAATGCTTCATCAAATTCTGGATTATCATCACTTTATAGTCCCCAAATGAGCACGATATGTAGTTACCATTGCGGAAAGATTATGTAGAGGAGACAAGAAATGCAAAATGAACAGGAACTTAACACTAGAATTTGATAAGGTAGAAATATGATGTTAGTCTTTCTCTCAATGTTTAGATGACAATACCATGAGGATAGTTAACAACACAAGAGTAACCAAAAACTTATAAGGAATCCTAGAATCTGATCTGAACCTAGTCACTTAGAATTACTTAATGAACTCATATTTGGATGCAACTTGAACCCGACCCAAACCCAGCTCAATTTTCAGTCCTAGCATTGACGGGAGAACAAAGAGTATTTACTGTTGTTTACTAGGAACAATGTTCTAAAAAGCTTATTAAGCTGCAAATTAGCCAATTAATCCGATTAACTAACGAGCAATTAAAAAAAACCAAGTGGCTGTGTAACCTCTAGTAATCACACAGTGAACCTGACCCAAACTCAGCTCAATTTTCAGTCCTACCATTGACTAAAGAACTAAGAGAATTTATTGTTGTTTACTAAAAAAAAAACATGTTCTAAAAAGCTTATTATGTCACAAATCAGCCAATTAATCTGATTAACTAACAACCAATTAAAAAAATTCACGGGGTTATGTAACTGCTACTCTGCTAGTAATCAGACATACAACCGGATGTATGGTAACTGGTCTAGGATATACCATATAATGAAATCACTTAGTATGGCATTAATGGGGAAAAAATGGCTACATCGAATTCTAAAGACTGAATCATATAAGCAATATATCGAAAATCCTATGAGTTGTCAGCAAAACAACCTTCTATAAATCTACATTACATGCTCTCTCCCATATACCTTTCTTGGAAGAACTGTATAAACCTTCTAACATCCAACGACGTAGTCCCTTTTTTGTCAAAATCATCCAATTAAACAAGTTACAAACTGAAGGACAACTCTTGAATTTTCCTAGGGAAGGTTTTTAAAATTATTAATTCTTTAAAATTAATAGTTTTGAGAAATATTACCAAAATATGATACTATCCAGAGTCGCATTTTGAGAATACAAATTAAAGAAATTGTTTTCTTTTACATGAATTTTTATTTCCAAAATGCAATTTCTCTACTTAAAATCATGCTTTAGGAATCTGAATTTGGAAGCCACCTTCTTTTGGTAATACTTTTTCAAAATTACCATATCAAAAATATTTTTAAAATCAACTTTTTCAAAAAATCGACAACTTTTTGCCAAGAATGACTCATTTACAACAAAATATGAGCCAATGTAGAGAGGTAATGATCTCTTATATTACCTCTTTCGACTTTTGCAATAGTCAATCTTCAAAAGAAGTATAGTGACCTACAAAATATATACACAGCATGTCCATATAAATCCTAGTTCGCAGCCGAACAAGCATAAATCAACTTACAACTACCTACTAGAAGACCCGTCATTCTTGTCACCAACTAAAAAATTCGTTCTCTTGCCAATACAAAGACACTTAATAGTACGACCAATATTTTGATATTGTTTCCAATCATATAAAGGCCTTCCCTTTTGTTTCTTTATTGGGCAAGGAAGCATTTACGCTCTAAAAATGGTTGCAGTGTTTGTGTCGAGTCGTGTTAGGCACCGACGCAAATACTCCAAAATACAGTAGGAACACAACAAAATCAATGTATTGTCCGTGTCCCTGTGTCCATATCATGCCATATTTGTATCCCTTTTGTCTGGGAAAATTTTGTTACGTCAGAGCTTAAGACTTTATGGCCCAAATCCACAAAGGAAATATTCCCTCTTCATCAATTAACTCCCAAATTTCAATTAAAATGGGCAGAACATTCCAACTAAGGCAGAACATTCCAACTAAGCAGCAAACACCCCCCACCCCCCCCCCCCCCCCCCCCCCCCCCCCCGATCTCAACCATGAATAACTAGTTTTCTCGAGGAACTCAACAAAAGACTCTTCTTTTCTCACCAATTTAACCCCTAGGCTTCGAATTAACAGCAGCAGTTCGCCCAGATCTCGAAAGAAGCTCACCTACGTAGTCGCCCATGAAGAGGTAGTTGGTGTTCGGGAGGTCGCCGCCGATGCGGAAGAGCTCGATGAGGTCGTGGAACTGGCCGTGGATGTCCCCGCACACGGTGACCGGACACCTCACCGGCTGCACGTTCCACTCCTCCACCAGCACCGCCCTCGCCTGCTCGCACAGCGCCTTCACCTCCGGCTCCGGCAGGAACTTGCATTCCTTCAGCAGCGCGATCTGGCGGTCCAGATCCGCGTGGGAGGGCATCTCGTCCGTCCGTCCGTTCCGGTCCGGGGGGCTAGGGTTAGGGTTGGGGGGATCGATCGATCGATCGGTGGAGGAGGATTATGCGGATCTCGACATTAGGGTTAGGGTTTGGGGAAGGAGGAGGAGAGAGAAAGAGGAGAGGTGGTGGTGGTGATAATTTCGAGTCGCCTTCGCTCATTTCTCGCAGCGACTTCCGTTTTTCTTTTTGGGCTAATTTGCGTTTTAGAACCTGTAGCTCCCACGCATTTGCAAATTCTTATCAACTGTGAGTAGATAATGACAAATACTGTAATTTATGGTATCAATTTGCTAAAACCTCGGAAGATGAAGGTGTCCGAATGCAAATATGTCCTAAATAAGTACGTAGGTTGAAAACATTAATATAATTAATGGTATCAATTTGCTAAAAACTCAGGAAGTTCAACATAGCCAGAATGCAAATTAGCCTTAAATAAGTACGTAGGTATAAAACGTAGGTCATCACCATATCTAACATTTATAAGGCCTCGTTTGGTTACCTGAATTTGAGCTTGGAAAAGGAAAGTGATTCATTTCCTATGTTTGGGAGCCAAAAAAAAAGGTATTAAAAAGAGAAAATGATTTCCAAGAGGTAGAAAAATAGGAAAAAAAGTGATTCCTTCCATTTATCTAAGGAATCACTTTCCCTCCAACTTTTCCGCATTTATTACAAAAAATTTTGACCAAAATATCCATGTTTATAATATTATTTACCATTTTTATCCATAATATCTTTTAGACAAAAATATTTCTAAATTTATGAAATGCCCAAAAATTTAAAAAGTTTTATGAAAAACCCACCCCAAAATAAACTTTCATCGCGTGCCCAGCATTAACTTAAAAATTAAAAAAAGGGCACGGCATGACCCTTTTGCCCTTCTAATTTATTAAGAATATCAACAAACCCAGCAAGTTTTATGAAAAACGGTTCGATTCCAGACTCTTCAAAAAAGTGTCTCTATCGCTCCCTCCTCTTCCATACTCTGTTCTGTTGCGATTTTAGGTCATCTCCTCCAAATATTTAGAAATTTCTTACAAGAAATCGCCAGCGAATCTCCATCACAATGTCGCAATCATCAGCAATGGAAGTAGACCAAGTTAGAGAAGAAGGAGAAGAAGTAGTTGGAAAACAACAGAAAGGAGGGAAGAAAGTTAAGAAGGTTGCTCGTAGACGAAATGCTCCAAAAGAAAAAGAAGTGCAAGAAGCAGTAGAAGAACAAGAACACGGAGAACAACAAGAACAAGATCAAGAACAACAAGAAGCAGTAGCAGGGGGAGAAGAAGAAGATGAAGAAGAAGGGAAGAAAAAAGGTAAAACTTTGAGTCTTGTTCATTCTCCGTTTATATTGACGCGGCAAATGAAAATGATCATTCTCCGTCTATAAAATACACGGAGGATGTCCTTTTTGTGTCATTTGAACTAGAACTGGCCATTCTCCGTCTATTTTGAGACGGAGAATGGCATTCTCCGTGTTTAAACACACGGAGAATGTTCATTTCTGTGTTTTTGACCTAAAGAACGAGCATTCTCCGCCTAATATGAGACGGAGAATGACATTCTCCGTCTGTAAAATAGACGGAGAATGAACTTTCTTCTTGCATTAACCTAGAGAAATGAACATTCTCCGTCTCACTGACACGGAGAATGCCATTCTCCGTCTATTTTATAACGGAGAATGACGTTCTCTGTCTATTTTGACGCGGAGAATGGCATTCTCCTTGTAATTTGACCTAGAGAATGAGCATTCTCCGCCTGATTGAGACGGAGAATGTCATTCTCTGGGTCAAAATAAAGGGAGAATGCCATTCCCCGTGTTAAAACAAAACGGAGAATGACATTCTCCGTCTATTTTGAGACGGAGAATGGCATTCTCCGTCTATTTTAAAACGGAGAATGGCATTCTCCCTTTATTTTGATCTAAAGAATGAGCATTCTCCGCCTAATATGAGACGGAGAATGGCATTCTCCGCCTTACTTAGACGGAGAATGCTCATTCTCCGGGACAAAATAAAGGGAGAATGTCATTCTCCTTGTATTTTGACCTAGAGAATGAGCATTATCCGTCTTACTGACGCGGAGAATGAGCATTCTCCGTCTTGCTAACGCGGAGAATGGCATTCTCCGTATTAAAACACGCGGAGAATGGCATTCTCCTTGTAATTTGACCTAGAGAATGAGCATTCTCCGCCTAATATGAGACGGAGAATGGCATTCTCCGCCTTACTTAGACGGAGAATGCTCATTCTCCGGGACAAAATAAAGGAAGAATGTCATTCTCCTTGTATTTTGACCTAGAGAATGAGCATTCTCCGTCTTACTGACGCGGAGAATGAGCATTCTCCGTCTTGCTAACGCGGAGAATGGCATTCTCCGTATTAAAACACGCGGAGAATGGCATTCTCTTTGTAATTTGACCTAGAGAATGAGCATTCTCCGCCTGATTGAGACGGAGAATGTCATTCTCTGGGTCAAAATAAAGGGAGAATGCCATTCCCCGTGTTAAAACAAAACGGAGAATGACATTCTCCGTCTATTTTGAGACAGAGAATGGCATTCTCCGTCTATTTTAAAACGGAGAATGGCATTCTCCCTTTATTTTGATCTAAAGAATGAGCATTCTCCGCCTAATATGAGACGGAGAATGGCATTCTCCGCCTTACTTAGACGGAGAATGCTCATTCTCCGGGACAAAATAAAGGGAGAATGTCATTCTCCTTGTATTTTGACCTAGAGAATGAGCATTCTCCGTCTTACTGACGCGGAGAATGAGCATTCTCCGTCTTGCTAACGCGGAGAATGGCATTCTCCGTATTAAAACACGCGGAGAATGGCATTCCCCGTGTTAATACAAAACGGAGAATGCCATTCTCCGTGTCAAAATAGACGGAGAATGATATTCTCCGTCTATTTTGACACGGAGAATGGCATTCTCCGTTTGAATACAAAACGGAGAATGCTCATTCTCCGTCTATTTTGACACGGAGAATGACATTCTCCGTCTAATATTAGACGGAGAATGGCTTTCTCTTTATTATAATAAAGAAGAATGTTGACGTAAACCTAATTGTTGTTGTTTTTAGGGAAAAAAACTGTCAGGAACAGAGACGAAAGACTTTTCCGTGCAACATTCACCCCAGTACTCTCTCTCATGGATGAGGTGAAGGAAAAGTTTCGCCATTTGCCTGAAGCAGTTGTCGAAAGCTTGAAGAATGTAGGATTCTACGACTTCGTAGATGTATTCTACAGAAATAAGGTGAAAAAATCAGAACTATCTAAAGTCACCCAAGGTCTGGAGAAGTTGATGGGGACTTATTTGGAAGAAGATGGAATTGGATATTTCCAATTGAGCAGCAGTGTCAAAGTAGCACCAACTGCTGATGAGATGGCAACCATTTTCGGTCTGCCAATGAATGATGACACTGAAGTTGATGAGAAGTATTTGAAGATCATCACTGAGAAGCAGAAGACCCCCCCACCAGCAGACTCATTCAGCATGTGTACAAAACACTTCACAAGATTGCTGAAAAATTCCAAGGGCAAAGGTGCTGAAGTCTCAAACGCTGAAGTTAGGAAAAGGATATTAGAGCTGCTGGGGGGCGAAAATTCAAGTCCCGATGAGGTGGCCAAGTTAATAGTATTCAACTTGTGCCAAACAGCATTCTTCACCAGAATGGGGGGGTCGAACTTGCCATACAAGTTCTTCGCTCTGGTGGAGAGCACAGATGTTATAAAAAGCATCTGTTGGCCTCGGATTATACTGGGGTACGTCATGGACAGCATAAAGAGGGCTGTCACAAAATCTGAAGATGGTGATGTTGATATATCGTACAAAAAGATTGAAGGTTGTACGATATACTTCTTGTATTGGTTTGCAGAGCACAGTCTACTGGTAGAAAGGAAGTGCAAACCAACAGTCGCATCTCCGAGATTCTGCACATGGGATGGGAATAAAATCTCGATATTCCTAAAAAATGAATATCAAGGTACTAAAATGGATTCAGATTTGATATTCAAGGATATTGTTGCATTGAATGTTGATGAACTTGAAGAAGTCCCAGCAGAGCAGCAATATGTAGAAGGTGGAGACAATTCTGTTGATGAAGAAGAAGCTCAAGCTGAAGCTCAAGCACCAGCACCCTCTACAGCTGACAATGTAGACATGTTGCGTGTCTTGCAGGAGAAATCTCAGCTTATCGCTGAGAATGAGCAACTCCAGGAAAGAGCCCAGCAACTAGCGGCAGATGTAGCCCAACAACGTGCTGTGGGGCTCGTTGCTGATGGCTTGGAGAAGGAGTTAGACTCTTTAAGGAACGAGAAATCGCTCCTTATTGATGATAATAAGAAACTCCTTAAGCAAGTTGAAGAACTGGAGGCACAGGGGTCGGAACTAGACTCCCTGAGAAAGCAGAAGTCTGAGCTTACTGCTGATAATGAGAAGCTTCGTCAACATGTTGAGGAGCTACTTCTAAAAGGTAAGATTTTATATTTTTTGTCTATTTTAATCTGTAATTACATGTATCTAACAAGGAGAATGACCATTCTCCGTTATAAAATAGACGGAGAATGTCATTCTCCGTATTAAAACACACTTAGAATGACATTCTCCGTCTATTTTGACACGGAGAATGACATTCTCCGCTAGTATTTTGACACGGAGAATGACATTTTCTGTATTTTGACATAGAAATGATCATTCTCCGTATGTTTTGACACGGAGAATGACATTCTCCGTCTAATATTAGACGGAGAATGTCATTCTCCGTCTAAATTGACACGGAGAATGTCATTCTCCGTCTATTTGGAAACGGAGAATGACATTCTCCGTCTATTTTGACACGGAGAATGTCATTCTTCGTCTATTTTGACACGGAGAATGTCATTCTCCGTCTAAATTGACACGGAGAATGACATTGTTTTTAAAAAGAAGATTATATAATATTGACATCATACCTCTTGTTCTTGTTTGTTTTTATATCAGTGAAAATGACAGAGGATCTGAAAAAAGAGAATGAAAAGCTAACTAATGATAATAACAGACTTCTAGAGGAAGTTGCCTCGTTGAATGACGAAGTCAAGAATAAGAACGATACAATCGTTAACCTTGAAGCAATGGCTAGAGCATTGGAAAGAGGGGATACTCAAGCAGTTCCCCAGAAGCATTACACAAGATCAAATGTACCTGCTGCAGATGAGGATGATTTTACTACATTGCAAAAGAAGAAAACATCCGATGCTACAACAAGTAAGAAGGCAGGTCCTGGTCGGAAAAGAAAAGCTGCTACTAGTCCCAGTAAGAATGTAGCTCCTGTTGGGAAAAAAAAAGCTCCTTCCAGCCCCAAGAAGGTCGACAATAAAAAGGAGATATCAGCTCCTGAAGAACTTGAGGAAGAATCTCCTCAAACAGCAAAGCTTGTTAGAGATGGGAAAATGCTGATGCAATGTCCGAAGCTCAGACTTTGGAACGTTGCAGACGATGAGCTGAAGCAAGTATACAGGAGCATCGTATACACAAGAAGGATGTCTCCAACGTAAGTATTCTAAACTTGAACCAATTTCTGTTTAGAATACTTATGTATATATGTACTTTCCAAGTGCAATGATCATTCTCTATTGGAGTTATTTTTTATGCAATTTTATCATTAGCCTATATTATTATCATAATCGAAACTAAATTTATGTGCAGTAATTATGTATATATGTACTTTCCAAGTGCTCCAGAAGAGTGTAAAATAAGAAGAAGAAATAATGATGTCAGCATGTTGTTAAGTGCTAAAGATTTTCAAGACATGATAAATGAGGCGGATATAGAAGCCGGTGTTATGAACTACCTAATAAAGCTTATGAACGACGTTCAAGCCGAATTAAGGCAGAACATTCAGTCAAGCTTGCAGGGTGCACAATGTAAATGGTTTGCAATCATGATGCCCCATTCATTGGTAAGAATCGAAACTGAAAAATAAATATTAATGTGTACAGCTACTAATAGTGTTGTAAAAAACTAACTCATGATATTATTTTTGTTTTTTTTTTCTTCTGGAAAACAGGGTACTGCCCGGTATGTCGATAAAAAAGATCCAACAGAAGGAGCAGTGTACAATTTCAAAGTTGATATAGAAGATTTTATAATGGAGCTGGAAGATGACATTGAATGGCTATTCGTGCCACTCTTCCGCGAGGAGAATAAACACTATACGCTGCTGGCATTCAACTTCAGCTCCTATGTTTGGACGCACTACAACTCATTGCGGAAAAACACGGGCGCTAAGGGAATCCAGGATGCAGTATACATGAAGAATAAAATTGAGCCAATTATAATAAAGAAGATTGCATTGATGAGTAATAAAAGCCCAGCAATCTCGGAATATGAAACAACAGAGCTCAAGGTTTGCAAAGAATGTCCACAGCAACTAACACCCAGCTGCCTTCTGTATGTTTCATATTATATTGAAAAGTTGTCGAGATATCCATTTGATTTACGAAAGAAAACAAACAAACAAGTTCACAATACTATTGTAAAGAGAAGGCTAGATTTGGCTAAGGCTTTGCTTATGAGTAAATGTGCAATTCCTTTTGTAAAATGACAATGTAAATTGGCTAACAAATTTATTGTATATATTCTGTTTGTCAGGTTTCTTTTGTAATGTATTTGTTTTCCTTTGTATTGAAATTCAATTTTACGACTAATTTACATTGTTCTATATATGTAAATCTGTTTTGTTAAAGTTCTGTTGTTTGATTCAAACCTATAATGTCATTATCTGTGTTAATACAAACCTATAATGTGTGCATTTGGAACTTAGAAATAGACATTCTCCGTTTCGTATGAGACGGAGAATGTCATTCTCCGGGTCAAAAGAGACGGAGAATGCTATTTTCTTTGTATTTTGACCTAGAGAATGAGCATTCTCCGTCTTACTGACGCGGAGAATGGCATTCTCCGTTTTAAAACACGCGGAGAATGGTTATTCTCCTTCTATTTTGACTTATAAATGGCCATTCTCCGTCTTAGGGACGCGGAGAATGCCATTCTCCGTTTCGTATGAGACGAAGAATGTCATTCTCCGGGTCAAAAGAGACGGAGAATGCCATTCTCTTGAGAATGAGCATTCTCCGTCTTACTGACGCGGAGAATGGCATTCTCCGTTTTAAAACACGCGGAGAATGGTTATTCTCCTTCTATTTTGACTTATAAATGGCCATTCTCCGTCTTAGGGACGCGGAGAATGTCATTCTCCGGGTCAAAAGAGACGGAGAATGCCATTCTCTTTGTATTTTGACCTAGAGAATGAGCATTCTCCGTCTTACTGACGTGGAGAATGGCATTCTCCGTTTTAAAACACGCGGAGAATGGTTATTCTCCTTCTATTTTGACTTATAAATGGCCATTCTCTGTCTTAGGGACGCGGAGAATGCCATTCTCCGTTTCGTATGAGACGGAGAATGTCATTCTCCGGGTCAAAAGAGACGGAGAATGCCATTCTTTTTGTATTTTGACCTAGAGAATGAGCATTCTCCGTCTTACTGACGCGGAGAATGGCATTCTCCGTTTTAAAACACGCGGAGAATGGTTATTCTTTGTATTTTTGACCTAGAAAGGAACATTGTCCGTCTTAGGGACGCGGAGAATGTCATTCTCCGTGTCCAAATAGACGGAGAATGTCATTCTCCGGGTCAATAGAGACGGAGAATGCCATTTTCTTTGTATTTTGACCTAGAGAATGAGCATTCTCCGTCTTACTGACGCGGAGAATGGCATTCTCCGTTTTAAAACACGCGGAGAATGATTATTCTTTGTATTTTTGACCTAGAAAGGAACATTGTCCGTCTTAGGGACGCGGAGAATGCAATTCTCCGTTTCGTATGAGACGGAGAATGTCATTCTCCGGGTCAAAAAAGACGGAGAATGCCATTCTCTTTGTATTTTGACCTAGAGAATGAGCATTCTCCGTCATACTGACGCGGAGAATGGCATTCTCCGTTTTAAAACACACGGAGAATAATTATTCTTTGTATTTTTGACCTAGAAAGCAACATTGTCCGTCTTAGGGACGCGGAGAATGCCATTCTCCGTGTCCAAATAGACGGAGAATGTCATTCTCCGGGTCAAAAGAGACGGAGAATGCCATTCTGCTTGTATTTTGACCTAGAGAATGAGCATTCTCCGTCTTACTGACACGGAGAATGGCATTCTCCGTTTTAAAACACGCGGAGAATGATTATTCTCCTTCTATTTTTGACTTATAAATGGCCATTCTCCGTGTATCTAAAACGGAGAATGATTATTCTCCGTGTTAAAACACACGGAGAATGGTCATTCAATACATTATAAAGTCAGAGAGTATAAAGGAGAATAAGTTCTTATGCTGATATGCAGAATTCAAACTATTACCATTGATATCAAAAAATGTAAGATATGTATTCAAAAAACAATTTCCAGTTATATAAAAGAAGGAATATATTTGTATGTATTAACGAGGGGGCGCTGCCCCCTCGACCACCGTAGCAGCACGTGGAGGCAGAGGACAAGTGCTGCGATTGTGATTGCATAATTCAAAATAATTCTGGCACCTTATCTTTCTCTTCTCTTTTCCCTTGTTCTCATATTTGCTCTTGTAACGGTCCACTTTTGGTCGTCCAGGACCACGTTTCGGAACAGGGGGTAGAACAACATCAGTGGGATTATTTTCAAACTGTTTTTCGCAATCTGGAACAGGACGAATAGCACATGAATATAACTTCCGGTAATAATCTGATGTCCAATACTGCTCCACAAAGTCGTAAACAGATTTATCTGAACCAACTCTGATGCATTGTATTGCATGGCTGCATGGGAATCCATATACCTTCCATCTACGACAACTACAATGACAATCAAGAAGATTCACCATGTGGGAGGAAGTATCTGCGATCACCTCAAATTCGAAATCACCGGACCGATATACCCTATAACACATGCCATCATCTGTAAGCTGCTTCAGCATATCCTCAGCGTATGGAGTCAATTTGCTATTCAAACCAATTGCATCCTTGTGGCAATCCGAAATCATCTTCATCATCTTCACACGGATGACATTTACAATTGCTGAAATAGGCAATTTCTTCTCAGCCTTTATCCATGCATTGAATGACTCTGCACAACTAGAAGCAACCTCACCGTATCTACATCCCGGGAAGAATACGTTTGACCAGTGTTCAGGTTTTTGTTTATTCATCCAATTCACAACATGACCACAATTCAGATCATAAATCTTCTTGATTGCTTGTCTATACCCACCTTTATACAGAAAAACAAATAAGTAATAAAGAATTAGGTCAATTCACAAAATTATGAAAAAATAAGTGCATTCTTATAAGGATAATAGTCATTCTCCGTTCAAAAGCTAACGGAGAATGATATTCTCCGTTCTATGCAAGACGGAGAATACCATTCTCCGTTCAAAAGCTAACGGAGAATGCTATTCTCCGTTCTATGTTGGACGGAGAATGGTCATTCTCCGTGTGATTGAAACGGAGAATGACTATTCTCCGTCTTACTGACACGGAGAATGGTCATTCTCCTTGTTAAATTAATGGTAAATGCATAAAAAATGTGCATATATCTGTCTCATTAACACACCTGGAGTTAGAGCATATACTGCTTGCCTCCAAGCTTCAAGTACATGCGGATACAATCTTTCATTTCCTTTCTCTTTCATCGGTATGTTATTCTTCATGTGATAATAGCAATAGCTATGGTAATCATTAGGAAACACTTTAGGGACTTCAGAAACTAGACCAGTGCCTTGATCCGAAAGAAAAACAATACGCCTACTACATCCAACAACATTCTTTAGATTTCTAAGGAACCATTCCCAATTATCGCCATCTTCGCCTGAGACTATACCGTATGCAATAGGGTAGAACTGTTGGTTACCATTCTTCGCTGTAGCAGACATCAAACATCCTCTAAACCTACCTGTAAGGAAAGTAGCATCCAAATATAGCATTGGACGACAATATTGAAAGCCTTCTACGCAAGCCCCATATGAAAGAAAAAGCCGCTCAAACCTCATTGATGAATCATCTTTCTGGAAGTCGATAACGGAACCATTATTGGTTTCCTTTACCTTGTTGACATACCAACACAAGTCACTGTAAGATCTAACATCATCTCCGTACATTTCCTGGTGCACCAGCCTAATGCCATGGTATGCCTGCCCGTAGGTAACAGATAAGCCGTAGTCGACCTTGAAATCATCGACAACAGATTTTGCTGACTTTTTAGGATACATCCGAACAATGTCACTAACCAAACTTTTCACAAACTTTGCTGGAACAACCTGATTACCTTTATCCATATAGCCAGCTCCACAATTATGTTCTCCCACATACCTCTTCACCTCAAAAATTTGATTATCTTTCGAAATAGATATAGCATGGAAGCTCCACAAACAAGCATGTGTCTTGTAATTCTTGCAGCAAACAGTATACCTCCCCGGCTCAGATTTCAAAATGTGAAATGGATGACGAGATTCAAAACATACATTTCTAACAGCATTCCTAACTTCTTCAACACCATTTAGAAAAATCTGACCAACACCAGTAATTGATCCAGGCCACATATTCGATTTCCTCTTCTTCACTGTCTCAGTTGAGCCCTCATAAAATTGTACTACTCGTTTGTCCTTTACAGTAGAAGAAGATCTACTCAAAGAACTAGAGGAGGAAGACGAAGGTCCCATGTGAAAGCTTTGACAAGGAAAAGATGTTGATGAAGAACATTGAGAGTATATTTGCTCCACAAATAGATCAAAACTCACATCATGAGTACCGTTAAAACCACCAACCAATGAGCGAAGCCAAAAATCACTTTCAATATACAGTTCAGTCCCATCAGAGTGCAAAAACCTGAAACGGAAGGAAAGTGGATCCAAAGAAGTCCATCGATCGCACACTTTATTCTTTAAAAAATCCACGGTACTTTCATGTGTGACACGGCAGGAAACTATGTCTCCCTTGAAACAAATGTTAACTAAACAACTTGATTCCATATCTTCCCCCCTGATAACATAAAAACATAAGAGGCCACAAATAGAACAATAAAATTCTCATCTAATAATGATTATTCTCCGTCTAAAAATAACGGAGAATAAATATCCTCAGTTGGAACTAACTTATAATGATCATTCTCCGTCTAAAGTAAAACGGAGAATGTCATTCTCCGTCCTAATTAAGACGGAGAATGTCATTCTCTGTCCTAACTAAGACGGATAATGTCATTCTCCGTTCAAATTAAAACGGAGAATGTCATTCTCCGTCCTAATTAAGACGGAGAATGGCATTCTCCGTCCTAAAAATAAAACGGATAATGATCTTTATAAGAAGTAATTGTCATTCTCCTTTAAAATATAACGGAGAATGCTATTCGCATAAAATAACAAGATTAAATATCTCACTAACATTTTCTAAGTTAATAATCTTCATAACAAAATCAAATTCAGCATAAATTTCGAGATATACGAAGCTGATGGATGAATTTCTACAGATCTGAACTCTCACCTTGTTTTAAGATCTATAAAAAGACGGAGAAGAAGATCTTCTATCCACAATTGACCTAATCGCCGGAAACCACGAAGATGATGTTGATGATGATGATGATCGATGATGATGAAGGATGATCGACGTTCGACTGACGAAAACCACAGTGAACTACGAACGATTCTGCGATCTCTAATAAAGATTATATCAATGGATTTCAAATTTCTCGTGAAGAAGAAGAAGAATACGAATTTCTCAATCCAAATCTGAGTTTGCGAATTCATAATTATATATAGATGTCCAAATTTACGCGAAGGGGTATTTTTGGAATTATGATAATGGCAAATTTTGTAAATACATAGCAACTAGAGAGAATCTTGAAATATTTAACGTGTAAAAACTTAATTCTGGGCATTTCATAAAAATAATCCAGCGGGTGGGCATTTCATAAAAGCCCACCCCGAAATTGGGCTTCTCAGCAATTTTCAGATATTTTTATTAGCATGAGGATATTTTTGGAAAATTGACTTGATTTTGTTTCATTTCCTTACAAACACCAAACACTATAATGAAAATTAAAGATATATTCCGGCTATAATCCCGATCTTTCCAAACACCGGAAAGAAAAGTTTATAGGAATTATAATTTTCTAAAGGAAAGGAAATACCAAGGAATCAGTTTCCTTTCCATTCCATTCCGCGAACCAAACGAGGCCTAAATGATAGAAAAATTTACACAAAATTACCTGCGTTAGGAAAATTTATTTAAAAAAAAAAAACTATGTTAGGCAAGTTTACAGAATAATAACCTACGTTTTCAACATTTTTAGAGTTGTACTTGACATTTAATTTCTTTAAGAACTTCCCCCTTTTAGTTTAAATTTATTTTCCTAGGGGATGGTAAATGAAAATACTATATGGACGGAAATTCTATATTTCCATGAATTTTATTCCAATGCATTATTTTTTTCAGATATTTTCTGTTACCATGTTTGTTAACTAATATAAATCTCCTACTATATATTTCAGCTATATATATAATCTGTGTTTGGTACCATAATTAAATTTTTAGAAATATAATATTTTTAAGCATTGCGTTATAGACAAATACTAATTTTATCTCTACTTTCTCGCTCTAGTATTGTCATCAATGATTTACAAATCACAAGTCAATAATAGTGACTCATTTTCCAATCAAGTCAACATAGTTTATATATAACTTCACTAGGTAAAAAGGACCTTAAAAAAGGCAATTGAACAATGTATTAGAAAAGTCAAAGTTGTGTATTACATAATTCAAATAAATGGTATAAACCATAACACATTTTAATTGTTACTTCTAAGTAAACATTAGAGGTAGAGCTTCCTCAATAAGTAATTGGCCCTAACTATATCTTTGTTCAATATCTCCCTCATCTTTAGTATGTCGTCATCGCTAAGCCCCTCTACCTTGGATACTTTTCCAAAGACATCGAGTATTTTGCTTCTATTTCAAAACACTTTGCATCATTTGCTACATTTTCAAATGTTTCTTCGCACAACTTATAACCTATGTTTTTCATTTTGCCGACGAGATTTTGAAGGCTATTTTCAGTTGTCTTAGCCAATTTCCTCCTACCACAATTAGAAGCATCTTCAGTAGGTGCATATGAATGACTTACGTTCTCATCAGCATCCGCATTTTTATGCATGTCATCCAAATTATGAACTTACACCTCATTTGTTGTCTCCTCCTAGCTCAATGACTTAAACCGTATGTGTCTTAGCTGCTCCACCCCTTGCTATGTACTTAATTACCAAATATGACACCAATATTATCAAAATGTCGAAAAGACTTATTCCTCAAACCCTTAACAGTATAATCAATGATGATTTTGCAAAACATGAAAAAGAACAAAAGGTACATAATTTCACTAATATCTAGTTTGATGCAATAAATTTTGCATAAAATAAATAAATTTCTGTCTGCATAGAATAAGTTTACATAACAACAAAGACATAAGACATGCATTTATATTCACCCAGTCTTGAAAAATATCCATATTAGACACTAAGTATTTTAGCTCGTCATTCCATCCAAACCCACTAGCATTGGTCCACACCTCTCCGCAATAGTACAATATTGTCTTTTCAGATGCTTCACTCTTGATTTTATGTCGTATGAAACTTGTAGTAAACAACCAGACAATTTTTTATGCATCCATACTCGCAACTGCTTGGTATATCCAAACCTCAATAAGTCATTATTAGCCTTCCACTTGTAGTGCCCCGCTCCCGTTGGGGCGAAGCACTATGTAATAGGCTCGTGCCAAGTCAGACATGGTCGGGAACATAGATGGCTAGTCTGACTCGGCGACGAGTTTGGTATACAAAAACCATGGCATCAATAAAATCGATTTGGACGAGTGATATGAGTACCGTTCCAACTAATGGATCGACTACTGTTGGAATAAGTCCTAGATGCGGTAGGCGGCGTCTTGGCGAAGGAACTCTAAAGAGAGCGACGCAACCCGTCTGCCATTGGTTTTATTGGTTTTCTTGGCTTTCTGAACGAATTGTTGCGTGGATTTGATAGTGTGCTTTCGCGTCGATTTCTGAATGCATCTTTGAGAATTTCGAAGGAAGGATTGAAGAAAGGGTTCTAATTCGATGCTCGTGCCATTGCAGGAGTTCGTGTAACTGACGCTTGACCGTCGCGAAGCGTTCTCCTACTCTCGGCACAATCTCCTTAGGTGGGTGGTTCTTCGGCCCCTTCTTTTCTACTCCTTCCCGCCAACTAAATTCTTATAGTTCAACGTTCAAATCGATGATGCTAACGGGATGTATGCTTGCCACTAAGATCAAGAGCTCGGAATAATATATCAACCTAGAGAAGTTAACTCTGAATCGATAGGTTCATACTAAGTAGAGTAAAGATAAAGTTCTAAGAAAGAGATAGAATATATTTCATGCCATGCAAAACACAATGATGAAAATCTTGGTTGCGGTACATCATGCCTCGGAGAATTTGGTGCCTACGGGATGCTAAATCAGAACGTACGATTTCGGGGAAAATGACCCTTGCACGAGTAGGAATGATTATGTGATTTGATAATGGTTACGCTATGCAATTTACTTCATACATATTAAACTGTTCATACATTCGCATGGTCAAGGACGACTTGTGCACAAGGTGAGCTTTCCTCGAGACGGTACCCGGGGCCCTGGGACCGAATCGGCCTAGGAGGAAATTATGGAAATCGTGCTTCGGCGCGAGGCATTATGAGACCTCCAGTTAGGCTCGCTACCTGGACTGGAGGGCGCGTCGCAAGGCTACGTAATCGTCCTTCATGGTGTCGATATCACCAATGACCGCATATAGGATAGATTGCATGCTCACCTATTGTCTTGTGCAGGTGGTAAGTATCATGTATATTTTGTGCAGGAAAGGAGCACGGCCGTGGTAAGAATGCCTTTAAATTGGTTATGTGTTATCGTTTAAAATGTGCCTTCGATATGAACTGTAATTCATATAGTTCTAAATAGAAAGATCACTTCGTATGCTATAATCCTTAATAAGCAGTGTCGGTTTAGACGAGTGGGTTCGTTCCATCCACTAGCAAGTGTGCTAACCCCCAACTCTCCAGGTAACGAGCGCGCTGTGGGAGCTCGAGACTAGACCTGAAGCTGAAGAACGGGAGGCGGCACGAAGCTCTCCTATTTTGAAGTATTTTGAAGCCCAACTCAGATCGAAGGCTTTGTTCAAATGTATAAAGGGGCGTGAATGTATGGAACGACAAGGATTATTTTAGGGCAAGCTTGTCAAGAGTTTTTCTTTTGTGTTTCAAAGATGTAGCCGCAACGGCATATGTAATATAAAAATGACCTTGCACATACTTTGCAAGCTTATGAATGAAAAGCTAAATTTCTTCCTATGCTATGTCTTCAACTCTCTGCACTGTTTAATTTCAACGCGTCAAGTAAAAAGGAATTTCCAATTGCACATCCTTGCCTTGTGCAAGTCCATTAAAGACTTGCACGGCATCACGTCCCGACCCGTGGGGATTGATTTATATCGAGTCAAGGCGATGGCGACCGATTCGGCGAGTCGGGGCGTGACAAGTTGGTATCAGAGCACGGTTCACACCTCGGACCTTTCAAAATACTTTCTTTTAGATGATGTCGTTGCGATTTTTCAAAAACTATGCTTTTCAACATATGCGGCCTGAAATAATCGTTCCATACATATAAGCCCGTAGATATTTTGAGAATACTAACGGATTTGCTCAATTTTGTAGGTATGTCGGAAGGACTGGGTGTCCCTGCAGTCAACGCCACATTGATTAGCACGGATAGCACCGAAGGCACAATGCCTAGCGAATCTGCCATGGAGCGACTACTATGCCTCATGGAACTCCAACAACGCCAGTCAGAGACGCAGCAACGACAGCTGCAGGAACAGATCCAGGCCCAAGTCAGCGCCCAACAAAAGCAAATGGAGGCCCTGACCCGGATCGTGAGCACCATAGCGACGCAACAGAACTCGACAACCGTCATGTCCGAGGAAGAAGTGCAACCCGTAAAGACAAAACATGTGTCTTCCTCCTCCCTGCTCAAGATGACCAAGTTCAAGAAAATGAACCTGCCTGAATTCAACGGTCGAGCAGAGCCTGACGAAGTCATGGGGTGGCTAGTGAAGATTGAGAGTCTGTTCACTCTCCTCAACATCAAGGGGTCCAAGAAAGTCGGGTGCGCAGCGTTGCAGCTCAACTTGAGGGCCTACGACTGGTGGGAGGCGAAGAAACAGGAACTCAAAGAGGCCAACCCCAATGCCAAGATCTCGTGGGAGACGTTCAAACTGGCCTTCCTCGAGCAATACATCCCTCGTGCCCTTCGTCGACAAAAGGAAGAGGAATTCATGTCCTTGAAGCAAGGAAACTTGTCCGTTGAAGACTACGATGCGAAGTTCGCGAAGCTTGCGAAGTTTGCAGGGGCCTTTCTGTCGAACACGGAGGCGTGGTACGAGCGCTTCCAGCAAGGCCTGAATGAGGATTTGCGTCGGGACGTCATGAACCAGAGATGCCAGACGTATAGGGAATCATACAACGCCGCCCTTAATAGTGAGCGGATCTTCGGTCGAGCGTCGCAGAAGGGCGGATCAAGCGTCCGCAACAACTTCAACAAGCGTCCTCACGACGCGGGAGGATCTGGTGCGCCAAAGCGCCAGAACACGTCCGAGTATCGGGGGCCTCATCCAGGCGTACGGTGCCATCGCTGCGGCAAAATGGGACATCTGGCGGTCGATTGCCGAGGGGGATGCTTCAAGTGTGGCCAGCTAGGTCACAAAGCAGTAGATTGTTGTATGGGGAGGGCGAACCAACATCCACCAAGGAACGTCCAGAGCCAGAACCAGAATAGGGCGCCTCCCGCCCATGGCGCAAACGCGATGCCCGTGAACCCACAAAATCGCCAAGGGGCGCAAGGCCGAGTCTACACACTGACTCGGGACGATGCTTTTGCGTCTGACACTGTCGTGACAGGTATACTACTCTATAAAAATATGCCTGCTAGAGTATTGTTCGATTCGGGTGCTACGCATAGTTTCATATCTGCCGACTTTGTAAAAGAGAATGAACTACCTATGCAACCTTTAGATATGAATCTTAACGTTAGCACTCCATCGGGAGTAGATATGTCTGCCACTCAAATTTGTAGGGATGGTTACATATGCATCGAAGGGAGGAATCTATCCTTGGAAGTTATCGTCCTCGACGTCAAGGAGTACGATATAATCCTCGGCATGGATTGGTTGGGTGCATGCCACGCAACGATCGAGTACGCGGAGAAGAGAGTTGTGTTCCGCCTTCCGGGCGAAACCGAGTTCTCCTATTCGTGCGGAGCAGCATCAAAGTCGGCAATAATGATATCGGCGATTTCGGCAAGGCGTATGTTGCATTCTGGGTGCAGCGGATACCTAGCATCAGTTTGAGACACGAGAACGGAGATTGCAAGCACGGCCCAGACTGAAGTCGTGGAAGAATTTCCTGATGTGTTGCCAGACGAGTTGCCAGGGATGCCGCCGGACCGAGAGATAGAATTCAGCATCGACACCTTCCCGGACACCCGACCGATATCCAAAGCACCTTATCGAATGGCGCCGGCAGAGCTGAAGGAACTGAAAGCACAACTACAAGAGTTACTAGATCGCGGATGTATTCGCCCTAGTGTCTCCCCGTGGGGTGCCCCAGTGTTGTTTGTGAGGAAGAATGATGGATCGATGCGGCTGTGCATCGATTATCGGGAACTCAACAAAGCTACGGTACGAAACAAGTATCCGTTACCGAGGATAGACGATTTGTTTGACCAGCTGCAAGGGGCGACGGTATTTTCCAAGATTGATCTTCGCTCAGGCTATCATCAATTGAAGATCAAGTCCGAGGATGTGCCGAAGTCCGCCTTTCGAACTCGATATGGTCACTACGAATTTTTGGTCATGTCCTTCGGCTTGACCAACGCTCCTGCCGCGTTCATGGATCTAATGAACCGGGTGTTCGAACCATTCATAGACAAATTTGTCGTCGTATTCATCGATGACATCCTCATATATTCGAAGAGCAAGGACGAGCACGTGGAACACTTGAAGACGGTGTTACAGACTCTGCGTGAACACCAACTCTATGCCAAGCTAAGCAAGTGCGAGTTCTGGATGAGCAGCGTGACGTTCCTTGGGCACGTTGTCTCAGCTGAAGGCGTCACGGTGGACCCAAAGAAGATCGAAGCAATAGTCGAATGGAAGCGGCCTACCTCAGCATGCGACATCCGAAGTTTCCTCGGCTTGGCGGGCTACTACCGTAGATTCGTGAAAGATTTTTCCAAAATTGCGTCGCCTCTGACTCGCCTCACCCAGAAGGGAGTCGCGTTCGAGTGGAACGACGCCTGCGAATCGAGCTTCCAAGAGTTGAAGAAACGGCTCATCTCAGCGCCGATCCTTGCACTTCCAGACGGGCTGGAAGGGTTTCAAATATTTAGCGATGCATCGCGGACGGGTTTGGGATGCATGCTTATGCAAATGGATAAGGTGATTTTGTTTGCTTCGAGACAATTGAAGCAACACGAGAAGAATTATCCTACGCATGATCTGGAGTTAGCGGCCATTGTGTTCGCGTTGAAGCTATGGCGGCACTATCTTTATGGCGTAGCTTGCAGCATCTATACGGACCATAAGAGCCTCAAGTGCATCTTCACTCAACGGGACCTGAACTTACGGCAGCGGCGTTGGCTCGAACTTATTAAAGACTACGATCTGACTATCGAGTACACGCCAGGTAAGGGTAACGTCGTAGCGGACGCTCTGAGTAGAATGTTTACAGGGTGCTTGTCTATCAACCGTAACATACAGCGAGACTTGGCAGAGATGGGTATCGAACTCCGAATCCGTTACCGTGGAGCACGATTGGCCCAATTGTACCTTGAGTCGAGCTTGTACAACAAAATAAATACCGCACAGGAGGACGACCCATTCCTGAAGAAGATGCGCGATCTGATTTCGACGGGAAAGGCGACCGACTTTGCGGTGGACGAGGGCGAAATGATGCGGATGAAGGAGAGGATATGCGTGCCGGACCATGCTGAACTTAAAAAGGAGATTCTGACGGAGGCCCATTATGCAAAGTACTCGTTGTACCCCGGGAGTACCAAAATGTATAAGGACCTGCGCATGACCTTTTGGTGGCACGGCATGAAGAAAGATGTAGCAACGTTTGTGTCACAGTACATGGCTTGTCAACGGGTGAAGGCCGAGCATCAAAGACCAGGCGGGGAGCTACAGAACCTCGACATTTCAGTATGGAAGTGGAACGACATCTCTATGGATTTTATCATGGGCCTTCCGAAGACGTCGCGGGGGAATGATGCGATTTGGGTCATTGTCGATCGTTTGACCAAATCCGCTCATTTTATCGCTATTAAAGCATCATGGAGCGTCGATCGGTTAGCTCAGATTTATCTCGACGAGATCGTCAGACTGCACGGGGTACCTGCCACAATTATTTCAGACAGAGACGGGCGATTCTTATTACGTTTCTGGACGAGTCTACAGGCGGCGCTGGGCACTAAGTTGAACCTTAGCTCCGCGTACCACCCGCAAACCGATGGCCAGACAGAAAGAGTGAATCAAATCCTGGAGGATATACTACGTCTGTGCGCGATAGATTTGAAGACTAGTTAGGACACGCACTTGCCGCTCGCGAAATTCGCATACAACAACAGTTATCAATCGAGCATCCAAATGGCTCCCTACGAGGCACTTTACGGAAGGAAGTGCCGATCTTCGATTTGCTGGGACGAAGTCGGGGAGCGACAGGTGCTCGGTCCAGAACTAGTCGAACAAGCCGTCGAGAAGGTCCGCATGATACGAGATAGGCTCCGTATTGCTCAGAGTCGACAAAAAAGTTATGCAGATACTCGTCGACGACCGTTAGAGTTCTTGGTTGGGGACCATGTGTTTCTGAAGGTGACGTCGATGCGGGGCGTCATGCGATTAGGGGTAAAAGGCAAGCTGAGTCCGAGATTCGTAGGGCCCTTCGAGATCCTCAAAAGAGTGGCGACCGTTGCTTACCGGATCGCGCTACCTCCTGCCCTGGCCGAAGTGAACGACGTCTTCCATGTCTCCCAACTTCGGAAGTACGTGCATGACCCAAGTCATGTGGTTAGTTTCGATCAGTTGGAGCTACGCGTCGATCTATCATACTCGGAGGAGCCCGTACAAATTTTGGACCGTAAAGAAAAGATCCTACGGAGCCGATCGATGTCCTTGGTTCGCGTACTCTGGCGCAACCATTCCGTCGAGGAGTCGACGTGGGAACTAGAGGCAGAGATGAAGGAGAAGTACCCTTCACTTTTCGCCGACGAAGGTCAGACCCTTGTTTTTAAGTTTCGGGAAGAAACTTTTTCTTAGTAGTATATTATGTAGTGCCCCGCTCCCGTTGGGGCGAAGCACTATGTAATAGGCTCGTGCCAAGTTAGACATGGTCGGGAACATAGATGGCTAGTCTGACTCGGCGACGAGTTTGGTATACAAAAACCATGGCATCAATAAAATCGATTTGGACGAGTGATATGAGTACCGTTCCAACTAATGGATCGACTACTGTTGGAATAAGTCCTAGATGCGGTAGGCGACGTCTTGGCGAAGGAACTCTAAAGAGAGCGACGCAACCCGTCTGCCGTTGGTTTTATTAGTTTTCTTGGCTTTCTGAACGAATTGTTGCGTGGATTTGATAGTGTGCTTTTGCATCGATTTCTGAATGCGTCTTTGGGAATTTCGAAGGAAGGATTGAAGGAAGGGTTCTAATTCGATGCTCGTGCCATTGCAGGAGTTCGTGTAACTGACGCTTGACCGTCGTGAAGCGTTCTCCTACTCTCGGCGCAATCTCCTTAGGTGGGTGGTTCTTCGGCCCCTTCTTTTCTACTCCTTCCTGCCAACTAAATTCTTAAAGTTCAACGTTCAAATCGATGATGCTAACGGGATGTATGCTTGCCACTAAGATCAAAAGCTCGGGATAATATATCAACCTAGAGAAGTTAACTCCGAATTTATAAGTTCACACTAAGTAGGGAAAAGATAAAGTTCTAAGAAAGAGATAGAATATATTTCATGTCATGCAAAACACAACGATGAAAACCTTGGTGGCGGTACATCATGCCTCGGAGAATTTGGTGCCTACGGGATGCTAAATCAGAACGTACGGTTTCGGGGGAAAGGACCCTTGCACGAGTAGGGATGATTATGCGATTTGATAATGGTTACGCTATGCAATTTACTTCATACATATTAAAACTGTTCATACATTCGCATGGTCAAGGACGACTTGTGCACAAGGTGAGCTTTCCTCGAGACGGTACCCGGGGCCCTGGGACCGAATCGACCTAGGAGAAAATTATAGAAATCGTGCTTCGGCGAGAGGCATTGCGAGACCTCCAGTTAGGCTCGCTACCTGGACTGGAGGACGCGTCGCAAGGCTACGTAATCGTCCTTCATGGTGTCGATATCACCAATGACCGCATATAGGATAGACTGCATGCTCACCTATTGTCTTGTGCAGGTGGTAAGTATCATGTATATTTTATGCAGGAAAGGAGCACGACCGTGGTAAGAATGCCTTTAAATTGGTTATGTGTTATCGTTTAAAATGTGCCTTCGATATGAACTGCAATTCATATAGTTCTAAATAGAAAGATCACTTCGTATGCTATAATCCTTAATAAGCAGTGTCGGTTTAGACGAGTGGGTTCGTTCCATCCACTAGCAAGTGTGCTAACCCCCAACTCCCCAGGTAACGAGCGCGCTGCGGGAGCTCGAGACTAGACCTGAAGCTGAAGAACGGGAGGTGGCACGAAGCTCTCCTATTTTGAAGTATTTTGAAGCCCAACTCAGATCGAAGGCTTTGTTCAAATGTATAAAGGGACGTGAATGTATGGAACGACAAGGATTATTTCAGGGCAAGCTTGTCGAGAGTTTTTTTTTTGTGTTTCAAGATGTAGCCGCAACGGCATATGTAATGTAAAAATGACCTTGCACATACTTTGCAAGCTTATGAATGAAAAGCTAAATTTCTTCCTATGCTATGTCTTCAACTCTCTGCACTGTTTAATTTCAATGCGTCGAGTCAAAAGGAATTTCCAATTGCACATCCTTGCCTTGTGCAAGTCCATTAAAGACTTGCACGGCATCACGTCCCGACCCGTGGGGATTGATTTATATCGAGTCAAGGCGATGGCGACCGATTCGGCGAGTCGGGGCGTGACACCACTTTCCATTTATTGCTAAGTTCATGAGACATTCAATAAGTTTAGCATCCTCAATTATTGTCCAGTAATGTTTTTGTCACTCCTCGTTCCCAGAACGCGTATTTTTATACATGTACAACTCATGTGTTTTTATTTAGTATTTATCATGTATTATCCTGTATTTAAATTCCTGTAAATTCATATTAATTAATTACCTGCTATTTAATTTCCATGTTAATTTAATTTCCTGTAATTTTATTTCCTGTAGTTTTATTCCTGTATTTTATTTTCTGCTTTTTCCCCTTTACTTTGCTTGCGGGTTGCACTTGGATAAACCCCAACCCGACCCATTGGACCCGGCCCAACACCCCCACCTACCACTTCTTTTCATTTAAAGCCAACCCTCTTCCTTCTCTCTCCTCATTACTTCTTCTTCACCATTACTTCTTCTTCCTTCTTTATTACTCTCTCCACCTACCAACCGTAGGCAAGTACAACTTGCTTCCACATGAGAGCCTATTTTTATTGTTCTATTAGCTTCTCCTCAGATCTCTAAGACACATTAGAACTTGTCATTTTCTATTTTGAGGCTTTAATCTTTGTAGATCTAGAAATTAGTTATTCTCGGATTTTGGTGGTTTTGATCTATCAAACTTCTTGGTTTGCAAGTTTTGATGGTTCCATGTTGAAGAGAGTTTTATTCTACCCAATCTTGACCTTTGGAAAGTTGGTTTTGGACTTGTTTTGACCAAGTTATGGACTTTTGAAGCTTGGGATTCAATCCATGGAGTTCTTGCTGTTTGGAGAAGATAGTGAGCAGTGTACGCTAGCTTTTTAGCCGCGTCACTGAGCTGTGCGCGCTCTTTAGCGCAGCGCAGTATGGAGTCCATACGCTACCTTTTTAGGAAGCGTGTGTCTTGCATACGCTACCTTCTGGAAGCGTGTGTCGTATGGAGTTCATATGCTGCCTTTTTGGAGCATATGACTTGCATACGCTGACTTGAATGGTCAGGAGTCGTATGGAGTTCATACGCTGCCTTTTTGGAGCGTATGACTTGCATACGCTGACTTGAATGGTGAGGAGTCGTATGGAGTTCATACGCTGCCTCAGGAGTCGTATGAAGTTCATACGCTGCCTTTTTGGAGCGTATGACTTGCATACGCTCACTTGGTTGCCAAGGAGTTGTATGGAGTTCACACGCTGGCTTACCTAAGCGTATGACTTTTGCATTGAGCGTGTGGCCGTTGGCTGACTTGGTCTTACGTCAGCATGTCACTTTGGTTTTATTTTCCTTAAGCTTGGCTCTTCTATGGCCCTGCATATTGATATTTTATTAGATATTTTACGCCCATTTTATATCCTTACGCCTTTTGGCATGAACTCGATAAATCATGATATGTTAATATTGTTAATATCAACTGTTATGTGGGATGTGCCCTGTGTCTTGATTGATTCACGGGTACCCAGTAAGACTGGAACTTGACCTTGAGAGTTATAGACTCGACCCTATTTTAATGCTAATTGACTTTCATGCCTTGTCACCATTAATGACGATGGTTATCTTGACTAAATTGATCATGCGTTCCTAGTTGGAACTAAGAGACTGGCTAGTCGTCTTATTGAAATGAATGAATGAGACACGTTCATATTACGAACTATTGTGATCGACTGGCTGATCCCGAATATTGACATACATGCACATGCAGGCTTCAATCTATTTATTTATTAATTTATTTATTTATTTTCTACAAAAGAAGCATGTGTACTCTATGGTCAAGGCATGATTACTCCGTAGTTAGATTTGATTGTTGCATTACGCTATGTAAGACCTGCAACCTAACCGCACTGGTATCGTTGTAGAGTTGTGCATATCGTACCCCGTACGAAAGTACTCATTTGAATGACCATGATCCACGGCATGGGATTTTACTCAACATAGGGACTATTAAGTTAAATAAAAATAATGATGGCATGGAGAGAATGGATTCCCGAGTTCTTACATGGCAGCCCCCTTGGGACGAGTAGTACCCGACGGGCCGGCTAGTTCCCACAGATACTGTAAATCTGCCACACGGGCAGGGAACAGTATCTGCTTTTATTATTATTGTATATTGTATATTGACGGGCGTCCTGCTAGGACTCGTCTAATTCATGCATGGCGCAATAGTTGACTGGATAGACTAGCCTTGCTTGCACATAGTAAGAACTGAGGAATCCCTATTGCATAAAATTCCAGGATAACTTGGGACTCACAATAGCAAGCCGTAGGAGTTGATTGGCCGTTTAAGATGATTTGTTTGTGTACTGTGCTACTCTGTTACCTAACTGGGATGATCAGAATGTCAGGACATGACGGACCAACTTCTGTCCTTGTTTGGTTGGGAGGTTGGTTCGAAGTGTCGTGATGTGAATCCTAGTAGCAAGCAGAGATTTATTATTATATTCTCTTACTTACTGGTTTTAGTTCTCATGTCGTGCTTCCTTGTGGTACTTGCTATTAGAGGTCTAACCTCTCTGGTTTTGCATGGCCAGATTTAGAGCCGGTCCCTGAGGATCCAGCTTACTTCTACCTCCAAGATGGTCAACACTAGAGGGATGATCGCAGGAGGACTCGAGTGGGTTCCTTACTTCACCACTCGTTTTGTTATTTACCTTATACTTTGCCGTTTGGCACCGACATGTTAGTCGGATCGTCTTGTACTTACTTTTGCATAATTGTAACTAAGTCAGACTGCAGCTGATAACAATTGTGTATACTTTTGCTACATCAATCTGGCTATGTTTTGTAAAGCCAGATATCAAGAACATTTTGACAGAGCGTTTGGGACGCCTTACTGCTTTATCTTACATGTTCTCTATTTTTTTTTCCTTGTTTGAATGATTGAGACAATAGATGTGTAATAACCATAGCAAGACTTTTATGTAGTATGCACCCCCTCGTCTGGTTAGACAGCATTGATCGTATTATACGGTATTCATCTACCCGTAATACGTAGCTGGCTGAGTCATTCCCCCGCTCTCCAGTATTCTGGTTCTGGGGCGTGACAGTTTTGAAGTATCGATCTTCACAAAAAATAAGCTAAATATTAGTTTCATGTAGGAAATAATATATACCTAGTTGTGGTATTTGTGAATACTAATGACATCAAAATATATCAAATTCAAAGGATAACGAGGTACGACCCAACAATAAATATCTTGAATAGAAAATACAATAATATGTTGTGAATATTAATGACATCAAAATTATAATTGTTGCCACAATACATAACTCTACGATCAAATACATCAAAATTTACTTCTTCAATAATACTTGCCAACATTTTATTTGAGCTGACAGGAGATACATAAATCACTGAGCCCTGTGTTCCATTAAGGCCACGATGAACCTTGCAATTTTACTGAAACACTTTACAATCTAAATCAAAATTACAGCATACCATGTACCTTAATATGTAACATATCATAAAAATAAAGATGCTAGCTACATAATTTTCTTATATTTTGCAGCCACTTCAGTTATTGCTTCGACTAATATTATTACTTATCTTAGAATCATAAAATTTATTTATTTATACTAGCAACGTACACATGCATTGCATGTAAAAAAAATATTCAATTTTTTTAGTATTATAGACAAAGCTTGTCCAAGGAAGCGAACCCACCTAGCTAAGGAAAATGACTACCATGTTATCTTAACTAGCTAAAAAAATGTCTACCAAACTTAACTAGTTTTTGTGGCCAGTAAAAAGAGGTATAACCTCCTTGGCTAGACGGAATGTTTCGGAATCGAACCGCAGAGGAGGTGTGAGTGTGTAAAAATTAGAAACAATGAGCCCAAATGGCATGCACTATAGTATGCATAAAGTTTCGTACAAAGCCGGCGGCTCTGAGACGGCGGGAGGCGACATTATCAGAGATTCGGAGGGCCGCATGATTCAGACTTTCACAAGCTACTAGGCCAGCGGTAACCCCAGTATGCCGGACTTGGATACTCTTGAGTTCGGTCTTTAATGGTGCAAAAACAACAATATCGTCATCAACAATATCGAATCCTCTTCTTCTGCTTTCAGTAAAGCCTTGTCGGGCAGCACCAAAATCCCATGGTCTCTCACTTATCTTTTCAGAAAGATTAAACGCAACATCCCGTCGGATACCAGATTCGTTAAAGTCAATAGTAGAGATAACGGTGTGGTACAAGCTCTCGCGTCTTTGATACTTGTTTCCAAGGAGGAGCAGATCTTCTCCCACACTTCCGAACTCCCACATCCTATCCGTCTGGTCCTGACCAAGGACCAGATCGGATCACCATGAGAGCTATACCGGCGCCCCCTTTTGTTGTATTTTGTGGTGTTTAGACTTGCACCCTTTTTTTAGGCTACTTGGGGTATATCCTAGCGCTATATAGAGCTTTTTGGCTCCTTTTGCTTCTATATAGTTCCTTTCTTTTAAAAAAAAAAAATTGATACGTTACGGTGGGCATCATAAAAAAAGGCAATTTATATAGGCACATCACTTTTTTATGTAGGCTCTCCCATTTTTTTGGGTTATTTACAAGTTTGCCATTGGAAAAACTTATCAAGGCTATCCCACTTTGTAGTATAAAAGTGAAAAACCCCTTTTGTCTTCTTCTTCTCAAAAAAATCCATTCCCACTTTCAAAAGTACTCCAAGAACCCTAGAATATTCTTCTTGTCCCCCACTCAATCTTCTTGTCTTCAAACGTAGAATAATTATTAACGAATATTCCTAGTACTCGGTATGATTTCGACTACTAGATAGCCCTATTTGTTTTAAAAAAATTTCATTCCTAATTATTGAAGGTGTTATCATAATGTAGGAAATATGAAAGAAATAGGAACGTCAAATGTAGCAATCGATCAGTCCGGTCCTTCCGAAGAACACAACATTCTCTTCGAAGAAGTCTCGGTAGGTCCCCGATCTTGTTACGTGGAACCAATTCGTAGTCGACATTTGGACTGCCACACACTAAGGCAGTCCCATGTACTTGATGGACTGCGAGAGAGTGTGGCAGTCTAGAAGTTAAGCTTCTGCTCAACTGGACTGCCACACTTTCCGGCAGTCCATAAAGAACTATGGACTGCCAGAAAGTGTGGCAGTCCAGTTAAGTATGGTAGGAACACTTGGACTGCCACACTTTCCAACAGTCCATGAAGTACTATGGACTGCCAGAAAGTGTGGCAGTCCAGTTAAATAGGGTATGAACACTTGGACTGCCACACTCTCTGGCAGTCCAAAAAGTACTATGGACTGCCGTAATGTAGGGCAGTCCAGTTGAATTGGGTATGAACACGTGGACTGCCACACTCTGTGGCAGTCCATAGTACTTGATAGACTGCCATAATGTGTGGCAGTCCAAGTGTTTATACCCCATTTCACTGGACTGTCACACTTTCCGGCAGTCCATCAACCACTTAGGACTGTCAGAATTTCTGGCAGTCTAGTTTAACTGCAATGTGAGTCATGAATTGGATATTGTCTTTGCACTTATCGTTGATTTACTTATTAAAAAAGTCAGAAATTTATTGTAGGGCACCCCATCTCCTATGTGCATTGATTTGAGGACTATATTCTCGACGGAAATGGTTTTTGAATCGTACGACGCAGCATTAGAATGGTGCAGAGATGTTGGAAGGCGATCGAACACCATCCTTGTCATTTCAAGGTCGTTAAGGCAGCGGAAGAAGCAAAAAACGGTAGATCTTGGTTGTGAAAGAGGTGGGCAGTATAGGGATCATAGTAAAAAAAATGAACTTGTCGTAACGAAAACTCCGAAGAAAGCGGCAGGGACAAGGAAATGTGGTTGTCCCTTCAAGTTAGTGTTGGTGTGCAAAAATGACGAGAAGTGGACAGTTTTGGTGAGGAACGGGATGCACAATCATCCTGTGTCGGACACGCTTGTAGGTCATCCCTACGCTGGAAGATTGAATGATGATGAGAAAAAGTTAGTTACAGAATTGTCAACTTCCGGAGTTGGTCCTAAAGAAATTTATTCCGTACTGCATGAGAAGAATGATAAGAACAAGTCCAGTTTGAGGACAATATACAATGCACTTGCTAGGACGAGAACAAATACTCTAAAAGGAAGAATGGCGATGCAGCAAGTGTTGAAGGTACTTGGCGAAAATCATTACGTGGAATACCATAGAAGACTTCCGCAGAGCAATGAAGTCATTTCTATGTTTTGGTCCCATCCGGATTGCACACAATTGGCACGGTCCTTCGCTGATGTCTTGGTTGTTGATTGTACCTACAAGACTAATAAATTCAAGATGCCTCTTTGTCACATTGTCGGCTTCACTTCTACCGGTAAAACATTTTCAGTTGCCTTTTGTTTCATGAAGAGCGAAACAGTAGAGGACTATACATGGGCTTTGGAGAAGTTGAAGTCACTTTACACTGGACAGAGGGAGCCGTCTGTTTTTGTCACCGACCGGGAATATGTATTGATGAATGCTATTGATATCGTATTTCCTCATGCTCGTAGATTATTATACAGTTGGCATGTAAATCGAAATATTCAAGCACAATGCAAGATAAAGTTCGAGAAAGTAGATGGCAAAGTCGACATGGAACGCTTCGAAGAATTCTACAGAGGTTGGACCCTTGTATGGCGAGCAAGTACTAAGGAAACTTTCGACGCAGCATGGTACATCTTCAAGGAGCAGTGGGAAAAGAGCAACCCGGCATGTATATCTTATATCAAAGACATATGGCTTGATCCATATAAAGAAAATTTTGTCTTGGCATGGACAAATACGGTGAAACATTATGGCACGACCACTAGCAACCGTGCCGAAGGATCACATTCAAAACTAAAAAGACATCTTCGTTCATCGGTCGGGAGTTTCGTATCAATTTGGGAAGCAATCAATCGAATGACCAATTCCACCGTGAACGAGATAAAGGCTTCATTTCAGATGAGCCTCAATATTGTGATGCACCAACATAAGAAAGAACATCTCTTGTCTGATTTAATCCATGTAGTGTCCCACTCTGCTTTGAATTTACTACTTCATGAGACTGGTCGTACGAATTCAGTCGGGTTGGATACCGAAGTATGTGGTTGTACATATCGTACTTCTCTCGGCCTCCCTTGTGCGCACGAGATCAACGAATATCGACGTCAATGTAGACCTATTCCAGTAGAGGTTGTTGATCAAAGTTGGAGACAGCTGTCGATCATGCCTACAGTGGACAATCAGGATGAGTTCTTTTCCATGCCACAGATTAAACTTCTCCATGCAAGATGGTGTGCCGCACTAGAACCTGAGAGGAGGTCTATTGAGCTCAAAATCCAAGAAATTGCCAATCCGGCAAGTAGTCATATACATGAGCCATCTATTGTCATTGCTCCGAAGGGTAGACCGACGAAAAAAACACATAAGAAGAAGTTCCAGGATACTAAGTGAGAACCCTCACTATTTGAGCATATTGAAAGAAGCGTGGAACGTGTAGTCATTCCGAAGAGGATGAACAAGCTCCCTACTCGCAGAAAGATGCAGAAGCCTAGTGTTGTTACAGCGCTTGATGTGTACATTGGTGCTTTTTTGCCCGCCATATGGGAATATATTTGGTCTATAGATGATGTGCCGAAAGACGGCCATTGTGGATATCACATGCTTGCATGACATCTAGGCTACCCCCCCCAAAGACGGATGGAGACAAGTCAGAGCAGAGCTATATTCTGAGTTGGTGTCTCGTCTTCCATTCTACAGCAAAATACTTGGCCAAGAACATGTCGGAGAATTGTTGACAAGCATTCCGTGCGATACCCCGACCACTGGACCAGAACATTACTTGGACGTACCATCTGCTGCATATATATTTGCTAACAAGTACAAGCTACCAATTATCGTTCTTTTTCAGAATATCAACAATACATTCTTTCCAATGTGCGCTCCTTCCGCAGAGTACAGTATATCCAACCTACATACCATTGGACTCGACAAATATTACTTCGTTATCCCGCGGTTGCTCGGTCACTCTCCTATTCCTCCCCCTGCGTCAGTTTCGTATAAACATGCTCCGGAAGAATCGATCGCCTGGGTAGCACCGTACACCGAAGCTATAAATGCTTACAAGAAGATCACGAATTATGTGGAACCTATACCAAGGCTGGAGGGACACTACGATGTATTAATTGACAGATGTATAGAAGAATGTTGCAATATATCACATTTTGTATAGAAGAACGTTGCAATATATCACATTTTGTAATAGTTTCTGTCATTTTGCATAGAAGAATGTAACAAGTATAGACCATGAACATTTTGTATATGAAGGTTGCAATATGGATGAGTATCATCATGTATATGACCGTTTGAATATGGATGAGTATCATTTTGTATCATTTTCCTATCAAGTATTGATGAATGTAACAAGTATTCATGAGTATCATTTTGGCTTACTGAATGTTGCAGTATGGACTGCCAAGTTTCCTGGGCAGTCCAACTCACAGCAAGTACTGAGTTGGATTGCCCAGTTTCCTGGCAGTCGACATGTAAAAGTGGACTGCCACGAAACTGGGCAGTCCAACTCAATACTTGCTATGAGTTGGACTACCCAGAAATTGGGCAGTCCACATGAGTAAGTAGACTGCCAGGAACCTGGGCAGTCCATACGAATACTTGCTGTGAGTTGGACTGCCCAGTTTCCTGGGCAGTCCAACTCACAGCAAGTACTGAGTTAGACTGCCCAGTTTCGTGGCAGTCCACTTTTACATGTGGACTGCCAGGAAACTGGGCAGTCCAAATCAGTACTTGCTGTGAGTTGGACTGCCCAGGAAACTGGCAGTCCACATATTATTGTGGACTGCCATAAAACTGGGCAGTCCAACTCACAGCAAGTACTGATTTGGACTGCCCAGTTTCCTGGCAGTCCACTTTTATATGTGGACTGCCAGGAAACTGGACAGTCCAACTCAGTACTTGCTGTGAGTTGGACTGCCCAGGAATTGGGCAGTCCACATGTTAATGCTTGCAACATCTCACTTGCAAGAAAATGATACAGCTAGTCACATACATGTCGCAAAGTCACTTGCAACAAAATGATACAGCTAGTCACATAGTCACATAGTCACGAAGTCAGTTAAGAGTCACAAAGTCACATACTCACATAGTCACGAATAATACTAGTCACATAGTCACATAGTCACGAAGTCATTTAAGAGTCACAAAGTCACATTGTCACATAGTCACGAATAATACTAGTCACATAGTCATATAGTCACGAAGTCAGTAAAGAGTCACAAAGTCACATACACATTGTCACATAGTCACGAATAATACTAGTCACATGGTCATTCTTTGTCATGACGCCCCTTCGTGCGTCGCTCCTCTTCAAAAAATGGATAATCATCTGTGATGTTTTGCATCTGCAGTCCAACATCTTTGTAATTCTCGCCCTTGCATCTGATCAAACTTTTCCCTAACTTCTTAACTTTTTTAGCCTGTATCCACGAATAAAAATTATAACTTAAGGTACTGATACTCATCAATACGCGACTGGGTTACAGACACTTACCATCTTCTGTAGTGCTTCATATAGTACTGACTTGGATGGTAGAGGAGCTGCTACCGGCACTTTAGCACTTCGCTTATCCGGATCCAACATCATCCCACAACCGGCATCCAAGTAATACTCTATATAATCCTCACTACAATCCCACATCTCCACGGCCGGAGTTCGTATGGTTTCACCGACAACATGACGTTGTCACTCAGTGAAAAACATAGAACCCCAACGGCGGGACATAAGTCCTTGCATTCTTCCCTTTGGCAGCAGTCCTCAATCTTAAAGAGCTAGGGATAGTCTGTACGTAACCAAACTGACGAAGCACTCGGTCCGGGATGTGAGGTTCCTCAGTTTCATGACAAAATATCGGGCCTCTAAATAGTGCAACCGGTTGCACTGCACGAGTAGTATTTCGCATATCCCGATATGGATCCCAAATAATCTGCAATATATACTCATTACTTAAAGAATTATTAATCAATGTGAAAAACTATAGTAGTACGTAAATGCTACTTTAACTTAATGTCTCTAAATAGTGCAACTTGTTTCACCTCTTTCGCCTTCATATCTTCTAGAGCGACACGTAGGGTTGCCAACGTATGTGGATGTCTGATATCTATCTTAGCCGGCTTCCATTTACACATCCTAGGCATATGCTCATCATAATCTCTATTAAGAGTCGTCCTCTTCAGCGTCGGAAAATGCTCGTATATCCACGCCTGTAAATGTAAAATATAATAATATCATCGTTATCAAAAGAATTTTATATTACCTATAAATAATATATGGTATTATTTGCTTACAAGGAGCAGAGTCTGGCAACCGGCTATTGTCTTCGACTCGACTCGAGATGCAGCACCAAGCTCGCGGTAGAGATGTGCTAGGATACCACTTTCGAATGATACTTCATCCACAGTATTCAAGTCCGTAAGATTGTTTAGATATTTGGCATGTATCGCGGTCCCGGACTTGTCGGTAACACCGACGGCCCCTAGGATAAACTGTATGTATGCCCGGGCCACGGAGTCGTCACTAGCATCGTCGTCGTCGTCGTCGTCGTCGAGTCGAAGTCGTCAGAACAGAATGTATTCCTCAAAAAACTTAACGGAACTCCATATGACTTCTTAAATTCGGGAAGGCTGACGAAAGTCTCCGTCTCAACCCCAAGAGAATTGGCGACCAGTCCCACAAGCTCATCATACATCTCGAAGTCACCCTCAGAATAATCCATCGCCATTTGACGACCGTCAACTCTAAGCCCCAAAATGTGGTGCACATCATCAAGGGTGATTGTCAACTCTCCGTCTGCGAAATGGAAACTATTGGTTTCTGGATGCCAACGCTCCACAAACGCAGATATCATTGCGTGGTCCAATATCTGATACGAATATTTTGCCAAATTTTGCAATCCGGTGGGGGTGATTTTGGCCTTCACACTCTCTTTCAACTTGTCAAATCGCCACGTACTGCACATCTTCGCATGGTTTATTACCCTCAAAAGACGCGAGCTTTTCTGCAAATAAAAAATTTACAAAAAAAATTCCGATATTAAGTACAAGTATTTTTTTTAATAATTAATATGGATAATATGTAATACGAGTATTTTACCGGATCCTTCCAGATCTGATACGAAATGTGGTTCTCGATTGACGTCTGTGAAACCCGATTTTGTAATATGAATCATTATTAATATTATAATATTATTACTATTATTATTAGTGTTATTTATGAGTTTAAAAATTTATTTCAAAAATTAAAATGTGACTTTTGCTTGCTGACCTGACCCGTGCCCGGACCAGCCTCCCGAAACCCAAACCCGACCTAAACCCCCTCCCTTCTTTTGAATTCAGATTTCTATAAATAATAAAAAATGTATTCTTGAACTGGTCCACGTTGGACCAGCACACCCCCACACACGTTCTCCCCTCACCCTTATTTCCCTCCCTACTTCTTCTCTCAGCAGCACAACCACATACTTCTCAACCCACTTCTTTTTAATCACATACCCATGTTCTCCTCCCATTCCTCACTCCTCTCTCTACTTCCTCCTAATCCCTCCAGAAGCAAACCCATCCCGCTCGACCCTCTCCCGAACTCCAGCGCCCTCGGCCTCTCCGCCAACCGCGAGCCTCGCGCCCCGACTCCCTCCCGGCCGTCTCGCGCGCCTCCCCGGCGCCCATCGCCGCGCCCGCCGGACCCCACTCGGCCGCCCGCGCCCCGGCGACCTTCCGGCCGCCCCCGCGCGCATCTCCCGACCGCCGCCCCGACGTTTCCCGGCCGCCCCCAGCGCTGCCGACCCGGCCGCGCCCTAGCCCCGTGTCCCGCGCGCTGTTCTCCCCGGCACACCCCGAGCCGTGCTCTGCTGTTCTGGACAGCCCCTACCCAGCGTTGTCCGCGGAATTCAAGTTCGTTCTGTGATTTCGCGCGTCCCGAGTCCGAGGCAACCCTTCGGATTCCGTCGTTTTGGGTAATTTCTGGTTAATCACAATAGTTCGTCCATCCCTTGTCAATGATGAGAATTGGTCCACGAATCTCCTTCGGGAAATTCGATTTTTGGGTTACGTTTGTTTCCGGGATTTTCCGTGAAACCTGCGGGAAAGCTTATGTTGGTTTGTTTTGCTTTTTCGAAACTTTCGGAAATAAATTTCTGGATATTTGGTTTTTCGATTTGTGCTGTGATGTTTTTGGGTTGGTTTCGGATTCCCGAATTCGTTTCGGATCGTTCCAAATTAATATTGGGAATGATTGTGGTTAGTTTTATATACATATTTTGGAATTCCCTGGTTTGGGATATTTGTAGGAAAATAATGGCACACTTTTCCAGTTTTTGGGTTGACCGAAAATAGAAAAAATGCTGCCGGATTTTCCATAAAATTTAATTATAATTTTAAAATGGTTTTTTCGGAAAATATTATTATTTTGGATTTTTGGGCGACGACCGTATTGGTCAATGGGCCCTGGCTAAGTGCAAACGAAACCGGCTTCGCCCGGACGTTGAGGCATTAGCCTATATGACGATTGGACCAATATCTGAGACTCATTATTATTTAACTTATTTTTATTATTTAATTTATTCATAATTAAATTGTACGAAGATTTTAGAACTAACAACTGTTTCTCTTATTTTAATTTATGTAAAAAAATTGTAAGGGCATAAGCCCAGCTTTTCTATTTTTCTCTGTGGCCTGTAATTTTGTAGCGTAGGTTTTCTGTCATTCTCTGGTTTTGCGAGTTTTTTTAGCGTACGCGTAAATCTAAAATAAATATTGTTTTGATATAGAAAATTAATGAAGTTTTCTCACATTAAAATTTACAAGCTTTTAATATTTTAACAACGATCATGTTTTCTCATTAAAACAAGAAATATAGTTTTATACGTATAATTACGAAAATACAAAGTTTTAATCAATTAAATTGGTAACTACGAGTTTTTCCAAAATACAAGTTAAATTGATCTTTCCTTCGTTATTAATTACAACGCACCGATAATCGCGTTTTTGTTTGTGATTGCATAAATAAAGATTAAAATTGATTAGGACACAATTAGAGATTGCAACTAGCATAGTTAGCTTGGTAACCCTGGATTCTGAGTCAACTTCTCGAATGTAGGATTTCGAGGACGAGTCTAAATCCCATCTCGAAGTCTTCATCCCTTCAAGTCCAGTCTATTTTGAGGTAAGTACATTTTGTGTTAGTTTACAATTATTTAATAATCATTTTATTGCAAGTTTAAACCACGATGCAACACGGAACTCTCTCTGAGAGAACTACTGTAACTACTGTAACTGTTTGGGGACTGGGGGAGTAGTGTAATGAGTATGACCACATCCAAAGTAACTTAGAACTGTATTAGCTTACCCCTCATACACACGGGGATAAGCCGTATCGTATCAATAGGATACAACTGTACAACCCAAGCCGGTCATATTCATTGCCTATTCACATCACAATACTGTAACTGCTGGAATTTATTCCAAATTGTTTAAAAGTGCATGATTCTATTATTATTTTAATTGTCAAATTAGCATGAATTGTACTTTGCTCCCTCCTGACTGGAGATAACATTTTTAGGGGATATTGAGGATGCTGAGCTGTTAAACAACAGCTATTACGAACCGGTTCTGTACCCCGTAGTGTTGCCAGAGTCCCCTTTTGGAGGACGCAGGACCTGAGGCCGATGAGCCGAATGTTTAGCTAGATTTTCTTTTCCAGTTTTGTTGTTTCTTTGGAAAATTTCTGTTATTTGAATTCAGTAATTATTTCAGTACTTTTAATTCCAGTTGTATTTATTTCAATATTTAATAAAGTTTTTAATTTCCGAATATTGAGTTATGACAAAATAGATGTTGTTGTGGTTACCTGCTAATGGAACAGCTTACTGCCGCCGTCTCAACAACGGTGCAGGCTGGGCATGATCCGGTTCGACCCAATTATTTGGGATCGGGTCGTGACATATTTTTAGTGGTGGTCCATGCAGGTCCAAAACAACAACTTAGGAAAACATACCTAGAAACAATTAGAATACTAGAACATTGACTTGTCACAACATAGGTCCGAATTATATATATAAATATTTTTGTTTGATTATAGCCTGGTAGGATACCTTGCTTATGTTTGCCTCCTAAACCTTTCAGACTATGACTAGAGGAAAGACAACCCGTTCCAGTCCTGCTGATGACAAGGTGATAACTCCTGACCACACCCCTCATTCTCAGGCCCGTTCCAGTCCTTCCCCTTTGCAACTCATCAATTTCCCCTTTGATGCACAAGTCCCTAGCACAGCTCATACTACAGCCGAACCTATTCCGCCCACGGCAATTTCACTATCTCCTGTTATGATAGTTACTCCTGTCGCCCCACCAGTACCAACAGACACCTCCCAAATGGTTGCCCTACTTCAAGGAATCCTGGAGTCCCAGAAGGCCCAAGCCGAGGCCCAGCAAAAACAGATTGATATCACGAGAGATGTTATAAAGGATGTCAATGACGTAGCCTTAGCTATCTTAAACCAAGTTGGTGCGGAACCTCACCCTAGGAGGGGTACCCCTGAATCTAGAAGATATTTGGGTCCCATCAAGTACTCTACTTTCCAGCAGTCTTGTCGTAAGAGGCTATTGGCTTGTGACTACTGCAAGAGGCCTGGTCATCAGGCCGTTAGTTGCCGCAAGAGATTGGGACAATGTTTGGCATGTGGGTCCGCTAAACATCGGGTAAAGGATTGTCCCTTATCTTTCCATCGTACCAGAGCACCAATCCCAGCAACACCTGCTACGCTGCAACCTAGGAACTCTCTTCCTATCGAGCAGATCTTGCCGCCTACACCCACTGCAGAAAGGCATGATGCAGACTCGAGGATCATAGAAGAAGATGAAGCAGTTGGAGACTGCTCGTGCAAGAGCCAGAGCTATGAAGACTAGTACCTAGAACTGCTGAGTAGCATTATCTATTGTTATAAGAAGTTGTAACAGGATGTCCTTAGAATAATTATGAGAGTCTTGCTGTAATTCTCCAATATGAATAAAATTCTTGGTTACACCTTTATGGTAGATATTTTTTCAAAGTCTTTCCTTTACAATACAATTTCTAAAATTTGTAATCTTAATGAGAAGGTATGTGTAAGCCCCTGTTTTTCAAATTTTATTTTAATTAGTGTTAATTAATTTTTAATGTCAATTTTAGCCTTAAAATAATTATTTAGATTTTTAGGAATTTTTTTAGAATTTTTAAATGATTTTTAAATGATTTTTAAATGAGTTTTATATATTAAAAATATCATTTTGTAATTTATTTAAATGTTTTAATACCATTTTGTAATTTTTAGAATTGTTTTTATATCATTATGCAATATTTAAATTGTTTTAATAACTGTTTGTAATTTTCCAAATTGTTTAAAAAGTCAGTTTGCAATTAGTTAATTGTTTTTGTATGTGGAATGCAAATTTGTTTTTACATATAGACTCTGATAGGACCTTAGTGTAATAACCTAATCTAGGGGGACCTAAGTGCTAATTTTCTATTCTACCCACCCCCGACGACCGACTGCCCCGACGGCCACCGCCCACCTTTCCCCCGCCATTTTCGGCTGCCCCCGACCGACTCGACCCTCTATTTAAACCCCCCTCCTTCCCCTGACCAAACCCTAACCCTAGACTTCAACACAGCCACCCACAACCGCCCCATCTTCCCCACTTAAAACCCGCCGTAACCCTAACTCCGGCGAACGCTCGTCCAGCCCCCACGACGAGCGCCACTGCCCGCAACCACCATCCTCCGACACGCCTCGACGAGACGACCCCAGCGCCACCACTCCGCCACCGCCCCGACGCCTACTCCGCCGGCCAGCACGTCTAAAACCCCCCCGACTAGCCGGACACGTAAGTGACAGTGTCTTTTCATGTCGTACGTGTCTCGTGTTGGGCGTGGGTTGTTCGTCGTGTCCTGACGAGCTCGAGTGTAGAACTGGACACGTAAAACTCGTGTCGTGCGTGTCGAAATCGACCCGGACACGTAAAATCCTGTGTCCCTAACTGTCCGGACACAGGATCGAGTTTATTATTTTTTATGTGTTAATTGATTCAAACCTAATTAAATCTAACTAAAATCCTAACCCTAACACAAGCCGTGGGCTGATCCCCTGGCCAGCCCGACCCGGCTTAAAACCCCCCCAGCACGCTGGCTCGAGTTCGAGCCCCCCCTTTTACTGCTGTTTCTTTTTCTTTTTCTTTTCCTTTTTCTTTTTCTGTTTTCTATATATATATGTATATATATTAGTATATATATGTATATACTATATTTTTGGTAGTATTTTATATATGTATATATAATTTTATAGTTAGTAAACTTTTATATATATATTTGTGTTTATATACATATATGTATATATTTCCATGTGTATATATTATTATATATATATATATATTAATATATATATGTATACAATATTTGTATATGTATATATACTTTATAATTAAGTATTTTCTTATATATATAGATATGTACTTTTAACATAGGTATGTATATATTCACTTTGTATAAACTTTACCTTATTAAAATATTAATATTTATTTTGCACTTTTACCAATTTGTATTTTAGTGTATTTAAATTACTGCAACCATTTGGTGTCCAAGTCTAGCATAGATTTTTGGGCCCAAATGTGTTTTCACACATTCAAGACCTGTAAAAGTCATATTGGACTTGATTCATGGCCTTGGGTCCTGTATTTGAACTTTGGTTCAAATTATATACATGGACAAAATACGCAGATAATTAATTATTTAATTTTAATTGTGTGTAATGTTGTTTTTGATTTTCTAAAAATACTTAAAGTACTATTAAAATTCTGGAAAAATAGTATTTAGATACTATGTTAAATTAGCTAACTTAGTATAATTTTTATAGTATTTAATTTACAATTTTGCCACTAGTTTGGCATATGAAACCAAAACTCATTTTCTGTATACTTAGGAAAACTAATTTTTATAAAATACTTGTACTGGTTAATAAATTCCAGAAAAATTATAATAAATTTCTATGATTAACAAGGATCATTTTGGTACTTTACTTTAAGTAAAATTAAGCTTTTTGTCTATCTCAAAAATTGTTGAAACACAATGATCTTTTGATTTATTTATTGATTAATTACGACTTGTAACTTTTTGTGTTACTTTGAGTTTTAGCCGTGTTGAACCTCACCCCTCACTAGTGTAAAGACCCTAGAAAGTTAGTTAAAGTAGTGTGTCACCCCACATTGGTCTCCTATACCAGAGTCATCATATTGGCTAGGTGCCCAGTCACAAGTCGTGTTTCACCAATTAGTGTCTTAGCGTTTTAGCTTAGTGTAAAAACTAAGTTATTGTATTTATTTCTACAGTGACGAGTTACCGGACATCCATAGCACTTTTATCGCAGCTTGTTTTGCTTTGCTTTGCTAGAGGCAAGTACTTTCTACAAACTTTACATATTGTTACATAAATGAACTGCAAATCCCACCATGTTAAATGCTGATCCTTGGGGTAGCAAGTTAAAATGTCACATGTTGTACTTTCTATTTTTACCATGCTTAGAATAGTTTTTATGTATCTCTCACATGATTAGAGTATGGGTTATGGAGAAACTGACAGTTGAGTACGTTTAATGCCTATAGTTCGTATTACGTATCTTGGTATACGTGTACGTATTCTTGACTCGTATTGCGTATTTTCCTGCATGGTTATTTTGGCATGTCATTGGATATGGCTTAGCTTGGTTCGGCTTAGCTTGGTTTGGTTTGCTTGTGGGTTCATCATGAACCAAAAGAAAACCCCACCTACCACCACCACCCTCATTTATATTTCCACCTAACTCTCTCTCTCTTCATTTTATTCTTCTCCTTCACTTCTTCTTCTCCACCATTTACTCTTCCACCTACCAGGAAAGAGAGCTAGGCAAGTGCAAACTTGCTTCATGATGGATCTCAAGTTTTATTGTTCCATTCTCTTCCTTACTTGATTTTAAGACTCTTTAGAACCTGGCCTTTTTCATTTTGATGGATACTTTCTTGTAGATCTAAGTTTATAACTTTTCGGTTTTCTTGGTTTTGATCTCTAAAACTTGGTTATTTTCGAAAACTAATAGTTCTATGTTGTAGAGAATTCAATTTCATGCAGTTTTGGCTTTTGTTTCGCTTGATTTCGACTTCGGACGAGGAAGTTATGGCCAAAAGCAATTCTGGTCATTTCTATGTTCATCTGCAGCATGAACCGCATGTCGCAAAAGGCGCATATGAGCCGCATGAGCCGCATGTCGCAGAAGGCGCATATGATGTCGCAGTTGAGGCGCATGTCGCAGAAGGCACATAGGATGTCGCAGTTGAGCCGCATGAGCCGCATGTCGCAGAAGGCGCATATGATGTCGCAGTTGAGGCGCATGTCGCAGAAGGCGCATATGAGGTCGCAGTTGAGCCGCATGAGCCGCATGTCGCAGAAGGCGCATATGTTGTCGCAGTTGAGGCGCATGTCGCAGAAGGCGCATAGGATGTCGCAGTTGAGCCGCATGAGCCGCATGTCGCAGAAGGCGCATATGATGTCGCAGTTGAGGCGCATGTCGCAGAAGGCGCATATGAGGTCGCAGTTGAGCCGCATGAGCCGCATGTCGCAGAAGGCGCATATGATGTCGCAGTTGAGGCGCATGTCGCAGAAGGCGCATATGAGGTCGCAGTTGAGCCGCATGAGCCGCATGTCGCAGAAGGCGCATATGATGTCGCAGTTTGAGGCGCATGTCGCAGTAGGCGCATATGATGCCGCAGTTGAGCCGCATGAACCGCATGTCGCAGTAGGCGCATATGATGTCGCAGTAGGTGCATATGATGTCGCAGTAGGCGCATATGATATCGCAGTTGAGGCGCATGTCGCAGTAGGCGCATATGGTGTCGCTGAATAGGCCGTATGATGCCTATTTTGGCTATTTCTAACTGTTATATGTCCTAATTGACTGAATTGTGGCTCGAACTTCTCCCAACTCCCAACGTGGAAGTTGTAGATCTTTTCCTTGCCATCAAGAATATGTCACTAGTTATCTTATGTAAGTTTCTCTCATTCTTGATATTGTAAGAATAGAACACGATAGTGGCCCGCTGTGGCGCACTCTTGACAAGTAAACTGACATGATATATCTCGATATGCTGTTACGACAGCTAGCCTGCCATGACAAGTATGAAAGACTTGGACACCGTGGGCGATTGTGTTTGTACAAATAAACTAGTACTGTCTTGCATCATGTCTAGGATGGGGACCCCTGAGTACCACGGTCAGGGGTACCTATTGAAATTGACTAAGGATAATTAACTAGAATAATTCAGTAGTCATGAAGAGATTCCCAGCTACAGGCAATCCCATTATCTGGACGCATTCAGTGGACTTGTAGCCTACCGACGAGTAGGGCACATTTCCAGCACACAGTCACGTTTTGCATTCTTCCTAAACGGACATTCGACCTGGATAACCGGATGGTCTGCAGGGCTTGTGGCTGTTGGGATAATCTCATTGCATCTTGCTAGTAACTAGGCCTGTGATAACCCTAGTTAGTTAAAAGTATCAAGCCGTACTCTTGATTGGCCGTGATTGATTGGATGTAGTTTATTCCAGCTTAGTCTTATCCTGATCCTGTGCAAGATTGTGACATGACATGATTATTGATGCTTGCCTTAATAATAACGATCAGGGGTCCAGTTCTGTTCAGGCGAAGGGTTACAACCCCGGTCCTTGTTTGGTTTAAGGGTTGTAACCTGGCTCCCGGAGCAGTTCTGTGTCCTCTCTTCGTTATTGTCTTATTGCAACCCCATGTCATGTTCGTCATGTTTTACCTTACCTTAATACCATGATTATTATGCTGGCCTTAGCAATAAAGATCAGGGGTCCAGTTCTGTTCAGGCGAAGGGTTACAACCTCGGTCCTTGTTTGGTTTAAGGGTTGTAACCTGGCTCCCGGAGCAGTTCTGTGTCCTCTCTTCGTTTATTGTCTTCACTGTACCAATAGTATTTGAGACGGGTTTCTATTCAGGTGAAGGGCTGCAACCCCGATCCTTGTTTGGTTTAAGGGTTGTGACCTGGCTACTTGAATAGTTTCTTCGTACTCAGTTTACTGTTGTTATCTCTATTATTATCAGTTCTTTATTTATTATCTTTAATATTCTATTGTGATATGCTGGTTTTAGTTCCTAAGTGAAGCCTCCTTTGTGGCACTTGCTCTTTCTAGGGTCTGACCCAGCTGGTTTTGTGTGGCCAGATATCGGAGCAGCACCAGAGGATCCACCTGTCTTCCAGCCCGATGGTGACCACCAGGCGTAATCAGGGCAACGAGTGGGTTTCTTTTGTCCTCCCACTCTATTTTGTAAAATTATTCTTTTGAGGTGTTTAGCCGGCGAGCACGTGTTAGCTCGTATTGCACCTTTATTTACTGTCTGCCTACGGGCTGTAACATGATTGACAGATCCTAGGGTTGATCATGTATGACTGAAACTCTTGCTAGTCCTGACATTTTGTACGACTAGCTTCACGATCATCCGAATATGTAATGTATGGGACGTCTTACTATTATATATTTGGTGCTCTGACATCTTGTAACTGTTACTACTTGCTTGTGATTGAGACAATAGGCTTGTTCATGACTATAGGAGACTGTTGGATTGTAGTTAAACCCTCATGTATCTAGACAGCCGTGACCGTATAGTGACGTGGATTCCATTTCATTATACGTAGCTGGCTATGTCTGCCCCCGCTCTCCAGTATTCTGATTCTGGGGCGTGACAGTACGTGATCATGACCCCCCTATAGTAGCGAGCGAGGTCGCATTTTATATGCATACCTTGTCGCAGGCCATTATCCCGTATTTCTGTACGGATGTACACCTATGCTTGTTAACTTGTACGTATGTACATTTTATTTACATGTACCACAGTACATTGTACATCTATTGACCGATCACGTACTTGCTACAGTTTTAAACATTACATATACATCTGTCTCTATGAAATATGTGTCCTTGCCATGATAGACTATGTGATGCCATGTTTCCAGTTATTTCCTCTTATGTTCATTTCCATGTTTCATATGCTAGTTTGCTAGATTCAGTACTTGCTCCCGTCCTGACAGGATAACGTTGTAGGTGTCCTTACTGAGGAGGAGTTACTCTGCGACACATATTATGGAGTTACTGTCGAGGACCCGGCTTTGTTTTACGAGGATGTTCCTGCGGGGAACCTCGCCTAGTTATCTTTTTGCTTTAGACTTTTGAGAGTAGTCATGTATTAGATTATATATTTTTGTAACTGGACATGTATCCAGTTTTACATTTCAGATCACTTGTACTTTGGACATTTTACTATATGAGACGACTTTTGTGTTTGGAGCATTTATGACTTTTATTCACTTATAGAACTGTTAGCACATTTAGTCTTATCCTGTTGTCTTTAGAACAGATTACTACGTTTTATATCAAACGTAGGCTGGGCATGACTCGGCCTGGCCCAACAATTTGGGTAGCGGGTCGTGACAGTATGTAAGGCGATATTTATCAAGGATATATTGGTGATTAAGAATTTGAAGAATAGAAGTTTGGAATACCCAGATATTAGTTAGTATTTAAAACAATTGGGAGTGATAGTGTCATGAGGAGTGAATTTTGACCTTAACCAGTTTAGGCCGACTGTATGATGGTATATGTTACTACATATTTTTTTTCCTAGGTTTTGTATCTTTTAGCGCCCATGATTTTCGGGAATTATTTCCTTTCCATATCTTTAACAGATTTTAGCATCCTTTAGGATCTATACTTTTTCGCTATTTTTGGACCAATATTAGAACTCTTCAATCTCCTTCGTCAGCAAACCTATTCTTCAAACTTCTCCACTAGTCGATCAAATCTTATCTCTCTACCTTTATTTGGAATCCAGACTCGTTCGCTATCTAGAGTTTCTAAATCTGATAAACCCTTATCTATCCGAATACTTCTACGACAAGCGTATCCAACCATTCGCCTTAACCTCATTTTTATTGACTTTTTCGGAACTAATCCTGAACCAAATTCTTCTGGAACTATAAAGCCTCAAGGTTAATTATTACTAAAAGAATCGGTTCAGCTTAGTTAGTTCATGATTTCCCTAAAAGATATTTTCCAAATACTTTCAATACTGATTGTTATCTCCTAGGTTATTCCAAATATTTTCATTTGTTGACTTCCTCCACTCAACCTGAAACCCTACACTTTCTATGCAACTTCTTGATCAATTCAAGGCCTAGACAGCTTTTAAACTCAATGCTTGAGTATCGTGAAGCACGAACGACCAGAGAATTGATTCCATCCTATTATTAAATTTTCTTTAGTCATTGAAAAACTTTTGAATTGTTGAACTATCCCCTGGTTGGCTTTGCTAAACCATTTTAACCTGACTTCCTTGAACCTATAAAGACATACTTCTTTTGTGTCAACCCTACTTACCTATCACATTCTCAAAACTATCATTGGATAAGAAATTATTTCTTCAAATAATTTTGGTGAACGTCTGCATCCTTTAAGTGATTTGTCGGGAATATTCTCACTGGCTTCTTCAAATCAACTCAAAGCTCTGATTCTTCTACCTTATCCTGTGTCCAACTCTATTGGTCATACTCAAGTTTGATCAATTTCTTCAAATCAATCTCAAGAGCTACTGGAACACATATTTATCCTGATAAATTTTCTTGAAACTAGAAGAACCTACATCAACATCTTTTCCTATCATGACTAGAACCCTAGAACTCGTTTGAATTTTTCGGAAACTCCTTTGAAATTCTTATGGACAAAGTTTGGGAAAATATTCCGTGACCTAATATGATTTCGCACATTGCGTTGTCTGAATTATGGAAACTGCGAGTTTACTGCAGCCAATTGCGCACTGGCGAGGCAAAAGACTCTAAAGTTGAAGTGATTTCGGGTGTTCATAGGTTTCCGGATATTTTTGTGACTGTCCTAAAAGCACCATGTTGATCTTCTATGTTGCTTAGCCATGAAATGGATAAAGTTGAAAGATTACTCGGTAACCTAAAATTATTCAAGTTATTGGGTCCAAAAAAAAATCACTGCAGTCAGGTGCACTCTGGCGAGGCAGGAATTTGAGACAAAGTGACTTCAAACATATTTGGTTTTCGAATATTATTCAGACTATATTCATACCATGGTTGTCTTTTGCACCATCAAATCATTCTGACTTTTGCCTGATTAGAGGATTTACATTTCTAGCGGTTGTCTCCATTTCCAGAAATCTCTTGTCACAACCAGAAAGAAAAGATTTCCTATAAAATTCTACTTGATTTTTTCTAGAACTTATTAGGACCATATCAATCTCTATTGGCTCAATTCTTTTTAAGGTTCCATTTTTAGAGTGTTGCATATTTTTGTGGGTAGTTATATATTTTTGCAGCTATATAAAGTTGGTTGATAGTTATATGTGGGGAAAACCTAGATAGTCACATAGCAACCTTATTGCATTAATCTGATAAAAGCACACTTAGGGGATCGATTTTATTCTATGGGATTAGATAGTTAAGGGTACCAAAGGGTAGCATGGCAAGGTACAAAAGCAAGTTAGTCTAGAGAGAATTATAAATTGTGGTTCATTTAGGAATGAATTATTAGTGGAGCATATTAGTACTTGGGTATTGGATTTGGTGAATGAAAGAAGGTGATGATTTTGAATTTTATGATTTGGGAAAAAAGGGTGATGATGGTGAGAGCTAGTAATTATGACGTACAAGTAATTGAAGGAGCGTACGTTGCAAGCAATATGGAATTGCATCACTTAGTAGCTATCAAGATGAAGAAATTTAGATCCTACCCGAAGATTATAGATACGGATGCAAGAGTAAGTTCGCACAACCATTCCAGTGGCTGACAATTCAGAAATAGAAGCAAAATTTTAATTATGGACTATGACTGTGTTTCTAAGGAAGGAAGACTGATGATTCGAAGGAAGTGCATAAATTGATCAAATTAGACTATCTAGGGGTGATCAACATTACTAGAGACAATAAAGGAAGCTTTGGACTGCATGTAGAGATTTTGATCATTCCCCTATTAGTACCATGCCTTTAATTTCGAGGACAAAATTTTCTAAGGAGGGAAGATTGTGAAACCCGGTTTTGTAATGTGAATCATTATTAATATTATAATATTATTACTATTATTATTAGTATTATTTATGAGTTTAAAAATTTATTTCAAAAATTAAAATGTGACTTTTGCTTGCTGACCTGACCCGTGCCCGGACCAGCCTCCCGAAACCCAGACCCGACCTAAACCCCCTCCCTTCTTTTGAATTCAGATTTCTATAAATAATAAAAAAAATTATTCTTGAACTGGTCCACGTTGGACCAGCACACCCCCACACACGTTCTTCCCTCACCCTTATTTCCCTCCCTACTTCTTCTCTCAGCAGCACAACCACATACTTCTCAACCCACTTTTTTTTTACTCACACACCCATGTTCTTCTCCCATTCCTCACTCCTCTCTCTACTTCCTCCTAATCCCTCCAGAAGCAAACCCATCCCGCTCGACCCTCTCCCGAACTCCAGCGCCCTCGGCCTCTCCGCCAACCGCGAGCCTCACGCCCCGACCCCCTTCCGGCCGTCCCGCGCGCCTCCCCGGCGCCCATCGCCGCGCCCGCCGGACCCCGCTCGGCCGCCCGCGCCCCGGCGACCTTTCGGCCGCCCCCGCGCGCACCTCCCGACCGCCGCCCCGACGTTTCCCGGCCGCCCCCATCGCTGCCGACCCGGCCGCGCCCTAGTCCCGTGCCCCGCGCGCTGTTCTCCCTGGCACACCCCGAGCCGTGCTCTGCTGTTCTGGACAGCCCCTACCCAGCGCTGTCTGCGGAATTCAAGTTCGTTCTGTGATTTCGCGCGTCCCGAGTCCGAGGCAACCCTTCGGATTCCGTCGTTTTGGGTAATTTCTGGTTAATCACAGTAGTTCGTCCCTCCCGTGTCGATGATGAGAATTGGTCCACGAATCTCCTTCGAGAAATTCGATTTTTGGGTTACGTTTGTTTCCGGGATTTTCCGTGAAACCTGCGGGAAAGCTTCTGTTGGTTTGTTTTGCTTTTCCGAAACTTTCGGAAATAAATTTCTGGATATTTGGTTTTCCGATTTGTGCTGTGATGTTTTTGGGTTGGTTTCGGATTCCCGAATTCGTTTCGGGTCGTTCCAAATTAATATTGGGAATGATTGTGGTTAGTTTTATATACATATTTTGGAATTCCCTGGTTTGGGATATTTGCAGGAAAATAATGGCACACTTTCCCAGTTTTTGGGTTGACCGAAAATAGAGGAAATGCTGCCGGATTTTCCATAAAATTTAATTATAATTTTAAAATAATTTTAAAATGGTTTTTCGGAAAATATTATTATTTTGGATTTTTGGGCGACGACTGTATTGGTCAATGGGCCCTGGCTAAGTGCAAACAAAACCGGCTTCGCCCGGACGTTGAGGCATTAGCCTATATGACGATTGGACCAATATCTGAGACTCATTATTTTTTAACTTATTTTTATTATTTAATTTATTCATAATTAAATTTTACGAAGATTTTAGAACTAACAACTGTTTCTCTTATTTCAATTTATGTAAAAAAATTGTAAGGGCATAAGCCCAGCTTTTCTATTTTTCTCTGTGGCCTGTAATTTTGTAGCGTAGGTTTTCTGTCATTCTCTGGTTTTGCGAGTTTTTTTAGCGTACGCGTAAATCTAAAATAAATATTATTTTGATATAGAAAATTAATGAAGTTTTCTCACATTAAAATTTACAAGCTTTTAATATTTTAACAACGATCATGTTTTCTCATTAAAACAAGAAATATAGTTTTATACGTATAATTACGAAAATACAAAGTTTTAATCAATTAAATTGGTAACTACGAGTTTTTCCAAAATACAAGTTAAATTGATCTTTCCTTCGTTATTAATTACAACGCACCGATAATCGCGTTTTTATTTGTGATTGCATAAACAAAGATTAAAATTGATTAGGACACAATTAGAGATTGCAACTAGCATAGTTAGCTTGGTAACCCTGGATTCTGAGTCAACTTCTCGAATGTAGGATTTCGATGACGAGTCTAAATCCCATCTCGAAGTCTTCATCCCTTCAAGTCCAGTCCATTTTGAGGCAAGTACATTTTGTGTTAGTTTACAATTATTTAATTATCGTTTTATTGCAAGTTTAAACCACGATGCAACACGAAACTCTCTCTGAGAGCACTACTGTAACTACTGTAACTACTGTAACTGTTTGAGGACTGGGGGAGTAGTGTAATGAGTATGACCACATCCAAAGTAACTTAGAACTGTATTAGCTTACCCCTCATACACACGGGGATAAGCCGTATCATATCAATAGGATACAATTGTACAACCCAAGCCGGTCATATTCATTGCCTATTCACATCACAATACTGTAACTGCTGGAATTTATTCCAAATTATTTAAAAGTGCATGATTCTATTATTATTTTAATTGTCAAATTAGCATGAATTGTACTTTGCTCCCTCCTGACTGGAGATAATATTTTTAGGGGATATTGAGGATGCTGAGCTGTTAAACAACAGCTATTACGACCTGGTTTTGTACCCCGTGGTGTTGCCAGAGTCCCCTTTTGGAGGACGCAGGACCTGAGGCCGATGAGCCGAATATTTAGCTAGATTTTCTTTTCCAGTTTTGTTGTTTCTTTGGAAAATTTCTGTTATTTGAATTCAGTAATTATTTCAGTACTTTTAATTCCAGTTGTATTTATTTCAATATTTAATAAAGTTTTCAATTTCCGAATATTGAGTTGTGACAAAATAGATATTGTTGTGGTTACCTGCTAATGGAACAGCTTACTGCCGCCGTCTCAACAACGATGCAGGCTGGGCATGATCGGGTCGTGACAACGTCAATATCGAGCAACCAATTGGGGCAGTATCTTCCGTTTCCTCGAATGCAGGAGCAGGACCGGATTGACCGGATCCATCGTCCGCTCTCTTTCGAGCAACGGGTACATCATCATCAGAAGATGAATCATCACGACGATTCACCGGCTTCTTCAAACGACTTGCAACATGTTTCGTTCCACGGGTCCTTATCTGTGAGACTGGTTCTGCTTCTCTGATTGTTAGCGCTGTCTCAAGAACTCTACCAGCTGCACGCGCCTTGCGATCTGATGCTGTCGGACGTTTTCTTTCAGGCCCGGCCTCAACGTCCTTCTCCTTCCTCTTCTTGTCATGACTAATATTTAATATTAATTAGATATTAAAATAATAACTATGGACTGCCCAACATTGTCACAATCACAGTGTGTTTAGTTTTGGACTGCCCAAATACCTGGCAGTCCAGACTGAAAGTTGGACTGCCAGAAAAATGGGCAGTCCAAGTCACAGCATGTGTAACTTTGGACTGCTCACTCTTGTGGCAGTCCACCATAGATGTTGGACTGCCAGAAGAATGGGCAGTCCAAAGTTACACATGCTGTGACTTGGACTGCCCATTTTTCTGGCAGTCCAATTTTCAGTCTGGACTGCCACGGATTTGGGTAGTCCAAGCCATAGCCTGTGTAACTGCGGACTGCCCATTCTTTTGGCAGTCCACGTTAAGGAATTGACTGCTAAACGAACGGGCAGTCCACGACGACACATAAATTCTCATGTTCGTGAGTGCTATTTTCATTTAAAAACTCCTCAATTACCATCGAAATACTTACAATTAAAACAATGAATGAAACATAAAGCGGAGGAGGGCGGACGAGATCATTTCTAGGATTTCGGATAGAAAAAATTTACGAAACAATGGGTACCTTGTTTGCGAGGAAGTTTTCGGTGCCATTGCTCTTGTTCGGGAAAGATGAGGAGGCCGGACGAGAAGTCGACGACCTTGCTTCGACTCAGTGGAGGAGATGGAGTCGGAGGAGACGGGTGAGCGGGAGGATCGTTTGGAAAGAGAGAGGAGTTCAGACCGGAAGAGAGAGGGAAGTTGAGAAGTTGAAATGGGTTTGGGGGGTGGAGGGAAATTTGGGACAGCCCCAATGAAAATATTGGGCTAGCCTCTTTCAAAGCAAAAAAATTTGGGGTAGCCACAATCCGGGCTAGCCTGAATAAAAAGTGATGTGCCTATATAAATTGCCTAAAAAAAATGAGTTGGTTTTTGTCTACAATTACATAATAATATGTAGTTATAGACAACAATTTCCCGTCGACAATAATTTTCCGCCACCGTCAGCCGCCGGTCACGTAAGTATATACTTCTTCTGTCCTTGTTCCCCGTTCCGACCAGGGTCCGGCGCCGGATTCGTCCACAGTTCGTGTCCCGGCGTTGTTTCCGACCGAGTCGGACACCGATCCGGCCGAATCCGTGCTGCGGACACGGACACATTCGGCATAATCGAGAAATTTTTGCTCCTTTCAGTAGTCTTTCGGCTTCGTGATGACATAGTTCGGCCGATTCCCCCAAATCGTATCGCATACTTTTTAGAGTTAGGGTTAGCATGTACTGCCCTAACTCAAAACCGAACTGGAATTACTTTGTGTAAAAATAGTGTCGTTGCTGCGTAGCAATTGTGTCGGTTAGGTTTTTGTCGGGGTTGCTTCGATTCCTACCTCGGTTTTAGGTTTTTTTTTTTTGAAGCTTGTCCCTAATAGAAGAAGTAACTGAACATGGCTGTTCACGAACACTAGATATTTTGGAGGTCGGCATTACTTTCCTCTCGCACATTAAAAAAAAAAGCTAGCTTTTTTAAGTTATAACTTGTTGTTGCCATACCGTTGTGAATCTATGGCTTGTGGTAGATTATAATCGACATCTACGGTCTGCTTGGCAATTATAGGGGTAGCGGTTATGAGGTGTTTTTAGAGTACCGGTTATGAGCGGTTATGAGGGGTCCGGTTTTGGATGGTTTTTAAGTAGCGGCTTTTAAACCAGTCCAATCCATACTTGGTAATTCACTAACGAGCGGTTCTGAAAGTTTTTTACACAAATAAATTAGATAGAGAAAGGTATCCGTAGTTATAATTATATATATTTTTGTGAGGATATAAATGGAATAAAAAAATAGAGCCGCTCAAAACCCGCCGATTTGGGGTGTTTACAAAGCCACCCAAAAATACATTACACCGATTTTGGGGGGTTTTTGAGCCGACCAAAACCAGTGCCTCAAAAAAATTAACAAGCAGGGGTTTTCATAAACGGTCGGATCAAAAACACCCCAAAACCGATGAAAACACCGTTACCAAGCAGACCCCTAGAGAAGGGAACTGGTTTATTTGGGCAGTCGTGTCGGATCAGTAGGTGTGGGGTTGGTCGGATTCCTAGTTCAATAGAAGAAGTTACTGAACATAGCCGTTCTTGGAAGAACAGTTTCATTTGGTGAAGAGAACAGTTCATAGACAGACAATGGAAGTAACTTAAAGCAAGCTGTTTTAAGTTATAACATATTAACATATCTTGCGTTATTTCCTGATTTCTCTGTGCTTTAGCATTTCTTTAAGTTGGAACATCTTCCACCTTCATTGGCACCCTATGTTGCAAGAAGGTGACACGGGATATGGGACACGATCCGACAGATACACGAGGACAAACATTTTCTAAAATCTAGGATACGACACGTTAGTAACACGCTATATTTTAATTTTTTTTTTGAATAAATCTACTTGTATTAATTAATAGAGCACACTCCATCAAACCCTCGACTATCTCGGCAAAAGAATACGTATATCCGACTCGATGTTTTTAATACTGCTAATCGTGGCGGTGGTCACCCTCTCGAATACTCAAAAGAGTATGAATAGCTAGTTGATTTATACGAAATTCAAATGCCACAACAAAAATGTTGTAAGTTTCCTATTTCAAATGAAAGTACGAAGACGAGTAATCTCAAGTGCCTTTATTTGGAGTGTTCTTGTCCGATTTCAAATGAAAATACGAGGACACACAAAAATGTTGTAAGTTTTATTGCATGGACACAAATACAATAACCTGTGTCATAGTGTATTTTGAGTGGTGTTGTTGTCTCTGATACATTTGCGACACGGACGACATACTTTAGGAATGTCCGTAGCGTGTTATCATGAACTTACTGTTTTTGCCTACACCTCGTTTCGTGAGGCTGTTTTTGCCTACACCTCGTTTCGTGAGGCGCACAAACTTCCTACTCGAAGACACGGGCAACCTTTCCCAAATGCTTAGCTAGTTCGCTAAGGCGAGATGAAAAAAATGTGGAGCAAAAGAGAGAGAAATTGGAATATTGAAAACTTCAGTATACTAGAGAGCTTACAACTACTTGGGTGGCGATGAACAAATGAGACTCCTACCTTATTTATGGCCTTACAAGAAAATTCTAGAAAAAGAAACGTCTAGGCCTAAGCTATTTACATGATGAGAAAATTCTAGAACTTCTAGAAACTTAGAGAAGACTCATAAGAGTTCATGATTACTCTACCATATTGTGGAGTATTCTAGAGTCTTCCAACTAAATCTCTTAGTTTGACATGCCGTGCAAAATTGTTTTGGTGGGACGAAAAATCTTGGACGTGATAGTGTGTTGCGATAGTGGTGGCAATATGTAGATGATATACATATGCTAATTGTGTTCTTATGTTGAGTGGTTGTTGCAGTTTGCTTTACATGTGTAAAATTTGTGTTGAGTTCTCTAGTAGCGCCTTTTGGAACCATTATCACGTGTACACAATTTTAGATCCATAAATAAGAACCATAAGTCTCGAATAATAATATGAGATTGAAGCATTTGGGTACATTCGGTGAAGGATTTCAGAAGCTAGAGAAGTGTCAAAACTGAACATATAAACTATTATGAAATGCTTCCCAAACTCCAAAACATCACTAGAAGATGATGCCAACTTCTATAGTCTTTGAAGAAAATGCCAACTTTTATTGTCTTTGAAGAAAATCCTTTATTTTCCTAGTAGATTTCCTACAATACTTACGTAAAGCAAAAACGAGATACCATAGTTGTCATTGGATTGGACCATATCAGGTTCACTTGGACCACAATGCTTAGTTTTCTCCAAGATAGCTTTGGTTTGATTCTTTTCGTTTACAAAAGAGAGAACAATTCTCTTTCATAAAACTTTGTTATTACTTTAAAATACAAATAATTACAATGATTACAAATCAATTCTAAGTGCAAGTAATGAAACAAGAGAGATGGGAAGTGTAGCGGTGGACGCTTAGCTCTGTTGATTATCCGAGACAAAGATGAAAAAATGCTAAGTTTCTGGCTCACAAACGTTGTTGAGAACAGAAAGTAGCAGCAAGAGGGCTCTAATGCTCAAGAATCGATGCTTTCGATGTTTTGGAAGCATAAAAATCGAGATAATTGTTGTCCATGCACACTGTAACGGCTATTTACTGAATTTCCACACAAAAACAAGCAAGTATGCACTGCATCATTCATTTTCGCGCAGAAGGCCTTCGAGCGAAAATTGTTGGCATTAGTGGTCATAAATTCCAAATCTGAACGTATGCGTAGATCAGTGTCTCCGCGCCACGTGTCATTAGTTACGAGGAATGTCCTTAATCCTCATGATTATGGCGGCGCAATCATGACAGACGCTTTGAATTCTGTAACGAAACCTATTAAAAGCAACGCTTGCTTCGGAATTTGAATCGTCAATAATTAATGCCTCATCTTTTTTAGGGAATAGGAATTGTTCTCTTCACGTGGATCATCTAAGCGTGGCAGATTCTCAGCGCAAAGAATTGTAGCGCAGAAAATGGTAACAGTCTGGACGATTCATGATTTGACACGCTGGCACTGCTGCAATAAATGTCTTCCGCGTAGATAGTTTTCTCAGTGTAGAATATTGTAGCTTAGAATTGTAGCATAGTTTTCTCAGTTTTCTCAGTGGTGGTGTTGGTGGTGGTGGTGATGGCCAGGGGAGGGGAGGGGTGCGGCGAGATCGGCGAGGGGGGGGGGGGGGGGGGGGGGGGTGCGGCGACGCCGTGGAGGGGGGCCGAGCACGGCGGGGGGAGACGGATAGTTGACGCGGGGAAGAGGGCAACAGACATGGGGGTATTTTCGTCCAAAAAAATTGGTCAAAGAGGTTGACCGTTCGTTTTGGACTGAAACCGTCAAAAATATGGGGTGTCATACATTCATGTAAACTTGTGGGATGCACCTTAAATAAGCATAAAATAAGTGGGGTGCCACTCAAAATTTATCTTTAATATTTCACTTCCATATATTTGGTTAGTTTACTATAATTCAGGGAATGCGAATTCAAATTCATTCCATATTTTTTGTTCATGTCAACTGTGGTACAAATGCAATCAACTTTTCATTTGGAGGTGAAATTATCTAACATTAGTGAGTAGACGAGCTCTTTTTTGTAGTAAGTAGTAACCACCTCTTCAGTTTGGAGGGAAAATTACAAACGGCCTTGTAGATTTTTACTACATGAAACATATGCTAAACTAGTTAAATCTTAGATTTTATTGCATTTGACAATTACTCATCATTGAAGTAGCTGATTTTTTATTATTAATTTATATGGTAACAATTTATTTTCATGCATTATTCTATTCGTCTGTCAAAAAGCAAGAAGGCCTATACAATCTTGCTGCTTCTGTTGAGACTTCTTCAATTACAGTCGAAGTGAGAGAAGTATGTTAAAATTTCCTCTTTGACCTAGAGATTCAGTCATCCCAATTTTGCATATTCAAACAATGGTGCAGTGTGACTACTGATCAATGTTTTAAAAACCGAACCGATGATCGAACCGAATTTTTTTGGTATAGGTCGGACCAGGGTTCAACCGGGGTTCAATTGGAGTTCAATAGACTTGGTTTAGTTTGGTTCAAATAGGTGAAATATCTATATTTACTTCTTGGTTTAGTTTGGTTTGGTTTGGTCATAAGTATGTTAGTTCGGTTTAATTTTACAACTATAAGGTCGATTAAAACCAAATAAAGTATCAAATGGTCCAAATTTCACATAATAATTTATTTTGAATTTTTTTACAATAAAAAATAACCAAAATTGGCCGGTTCAATTGTGAACTGGTTCGGCCGGTTCACCGGTTGAACCCGGTTTTGACAAAAAATCGACGGTTCTTTAAAAGACCCGGTTTTAGTCGAACCGGACCGATTTTTTGGTTTAAACCGGTTGGACCGGGTCCAACCGCCGGTCCGGTCCGGTTTTTACAACAATGCTACTGATTTTGTTTGCAGGAATGTGGTTGTTGCCTTTATTAGCATGAGTCAGGGTAATATTTTATATGGTAGGAATATATTGTGTTACCATATAGGAATACAATCATATATGGTAGTAAAACTTGTATATGGTAAGAATATATTGTGTTATCATATAGGAATACAATCATATATGGTAGTAGTACTGGATGTAATTCTCTAGAATGCATCTCCAAGCTCTATATTTGAGTGCCTTTAGATCTGTCTTCAATATTTGAAAATTATGACATAAATTGAAATGTATGTTCTCCAAGACTGTGAAAAGTTCTAGGCGCTACGCGGGTGGACACCAGCCGTCTAGCACCTAGCCCGCCTAGGCGGGCGCATAGATCTAGGCGGTTGAAAAAAAAAAATCCAAAAAAAACTACTGAAAATTGTAGCATAAGTCCACAAAATCCCAAAACATGCATAGTTGGACGTAGGGGGACCAGGCAGGCGCCTAAGGGGCATCAGGCGGGCACCAAGCGCATAGCGCCTAGGTGCCGCCTAGACCGCATTTTAGAATAGTGATGTTCTCTACTAGCTAGCATTAGATCATTTCTAGCTGACTGATTGTCAATGATCTGAATCCCAGGTTCTGGTCATGCCTTTAGGATTTAGCGACTGTACGATCTATAGAACATGACTCCAGTTCTTGTAGTATAGCAAGAGCTGGTGACAATGTGGCCGTCATTTTGGTGGGCATTGAATGGGGTCATGTAATGCCCGGTGGGGGTGCAATGTTACCCAGATTTCCCTGTGACTTTGGCGACCACATTGGAGCTTAAGATTCTTGTCTTGGATATTACAGCGGCAATATTAATTGGGACTCAGGTAAGCATCATAACAAGGTTCGCAGTATCGATATCCGACACTTCTTTTATGAGTATCGGGATCGGCGATATTGGCAATATCGGTGGTTTTGGATCGGAGTATCATATTTTTTGGTATCGGAAAGCAAATAATTACTATTAATTTTTAAAAAAATTAGAAAAAAATAATTTATATATTTACTATTTAGGCATGATTTGAAGTATTTTCTGTGTTGTTTCTTAGTAATTTTGAAATTCAAAGAAATAATAGGTGCCCGCCCCTTGCTAATTGGTTTACCTGCGATAAATAAATTTTCTTCATGTACATACTTTTACAACCTTAATGTTCTTTTCCATCCTTGCTGAATGGTCTTTTTCTTTCAATTTTCTATGTCGATTTGACTGGGTAAGAGATACCAAACATCAGTATCACTCGGTATCAGATTGAAATATGCCAAACTGTATCTGTTTCGGTCGGTACTGCAAACTATGTATCAGACCCATGCTTTTTCAGTCTCAAGTTTTCATTACTTGTTCTAATCAAATGAAAATGAATATATTATAGGTTGAGTTTCATATACACCACTGAAATGAAGCGGCAACAGTAGTAAAGATGGTCTCTCTCCAAGATCCAAAAACTGGGAATGTATCTAGAAGTTTGCCAAGTGCCCTTGAAGCCAAACAAAGTGCAATCATAGAGGTAACTTACTTTTAGGCCCCGTTTTTCTATGTTTGGGTGCCAAAAGAATTGAGAAGGAAATCAAAGTGATTCCCAATGGAAGGGAGATTAGGGGGAAAGTGATTCCATCCAAGCAAGGAATCACTTTCCTACATTGAAGTATTCACTTTCCTTTCCAAATTCCTTGGCATTTCCAAACATTGGAAATGAAAACCAATGGAAATTATGATTTTCCAAAGGAAAAGAAATACCAAGGAATTGATTTCCTTTCCCTACCATTCCGGGCAAAGTCGAGCATACGACGATGCCGCCCGTTTTCATTTCGTGGAAGTCCCCGGCAGAGGAAAGGGCTATAGGTGATGGTGCGTTCTGCTTCTTAGGGCACAGAAATCGCGAACCAAACGGGGCCGTAGATTAAATATTTCTTTTGTTGTTAGCCTGATATTTCAGTTTCATAGATTTTTTTATTGTGTTTTCTAATAATGGCATCTGGTAAATCTCTGATCAATTCATCAGACTACAAAACTCAAGTAACAGTTAATGTGTGTTGTTAGCAACCAGTATCACTCATGTATAAACTTCCACTGGATTCAAAATTGTATATCAGTTTCATGGAAGCTCATATGTGAAATAAATTGCTACTTTGTACCTAGTTAACACTTGGCAGAGGCATGCTTTGATCTCTACATTCCCAGGACGAATATTCTTATATCATTTCTAGGACAAAGCTTTCATTCTCTTTAAGAAGTTTGTTTTCTGATGCAGGTGACTCTGGAGGAAAGAGTTTGTGTTGAAGAGTTCTCCAAGTCAGGGCCGGCCCTGAGCTCGCCCTGAGCTCACGGGGGCCAGAGGCGAACTCCCGAAATGGAATTCCCAATTTTTTTTAACTTAAATAAAAGTAAACATAACAAAAAAAATTATTGTCATCAAGATTTGAATCAAAGACCTCTAGTGCATAAATAAGTCTTTAACTTAATAACCACTGCACCACTACTCTTTCGAGTTAAGGGTGGCCTATAATACATTATTGTTCTATTCTAAATGCATCCATGTTGGTGTCTTTTTAGTCTTTGTGTCCTGCGCCGTCGTCCAGCCGTGCTCCAAGTGCCGTGCGCTTGGAAGGGCATTCCTTCGATCATCCGGAAATGCCATTGCCGTAGGTGTTGTGACAAGGAAGGTTTACTCGAGTAGGGGCCATAGCTCTTCAGGAAGACTTGCGTGTTTAATGTCATGCTGGACACTAGTATAATCTTCTGACAACATGTTTGGTATGTATATTTATGGATATGGCATATCGGTGAACCATATGTCAACCCTTTTCAGCAAACTAGTTTCTTCCTGCTACTATCATTTGCCACCCACCACCTAGTAATTCTTGATAATTGCTTAATGAATTCCAGTCGCCTGGATAACCTGGATTAGCTGTAGGGCTTCTGGCTGGAGGAATATCTTATTGTATATTGCTAGTAACTAGGCCTGTGATAACCCTAGTTAGTTAAAGTATCAAGCCGTACTTATTGCTCTGTCGTGAAATGTTGGATGAAGTTTACTAGTCTATTCTTGTCTTGATTCTGTACAAGATTGTCACATGACCTATTTTTTTATTTTATCTTGCCGATAAATGGTGGGAGAAACCAAGTTCGATTCAGACGAAGGGTTACAACCCCGGTCCTTGTTTGGTTTACGGGTTGTAACCTGGTTATCTGAATAGTCCCATGGTTATCTCATCGTATATTACCTGCCATGTTTTTCTTTAATTACTGTCTTTTATTTTGTAATTATATTCTTGTGCTAATTGTTGGTTTTAGTTCTTAAGTGAAGCCTCCTTTGTGGCACTTGCTCTTTCTGGGGTCTGACCCAGCTGGTTTTGTATGGCCAGATTCCGGAGCAACTCCAGAAGATCTACCGGTTTTCCAGCCCGATGGTGAACACCAGGCGTAACCAGGGCAACGAGTGGGTTTATAGTGGCTCTCCCACTCTATTGTAAAATTATTCTTTTGAGGCGTTTAGCCGCCGAGCAAGTGTTAGCTCGTGTACATTTTTACTTACTGTCTGCCTACGGGCTGTAACATGGTTGGCAACCTAGGGTTGATCATGTATGACTAAACTCTTGCTAGTCCTCACATTTTGTAACGACTAGCTTCATGATCAGCTGAATATGTAATGTTTGGGACGCCTTACTATTGTGTATCTAATGATCATACATCTTGTAACTCTTACTTACTTGCTTGTGATTGAGACACTAGGCTTGTTATTGACCATAAGATACTGATGGCTTGTAGATAAACCCTCATATATCTAGACAGCCGTGACCGTATAGTGGAGTTGATCCTATTTCATTATACGTAGCTGGCTATGTCTGCCCCGCTCTCCAGTATTCTGGTTCTGGGGCGTGACAAACTCAGCATTGTCCTAATGTGCATTAAACTTATCACACTTACTACTATGTATATTGCTTTGTTCGTCTAACATGTACATGCAGGAAAGCAATAAGCAAGATCAATGTGGACATATGCAATGAAGAAATCATGGTGGGCCAAAGACGACGGATCCCATAAGATTTCTCTGAACCACCCGACGACATCTCCGGAGCCACGCACTCGGGGGTTCCGCTGTCCGGTCAGCGGACGGGGGTCGAGGGGACAGCGCCCCTCGTCGGGGGTTCGGGGGCGAAGCCCCCGAAAGGTGTTCAGTTTTCGCATAGTGGATATCTTTGGACAGCTGCCGCCAAGGAAAAAAGCCAGCACCTATCAAAGAAAGAAGCCAAACCATACCATCATCATTTCAAGACTCTGAAGAAGCCTGCACCTGCTACAGTATATCTGGAGTCTGTAATGAGTCTTAGGAATAATTATAAACACAGGAAATGGATGGCAAAATCGAAAGCTATGGTAGAAACTAGCCCAGGATCATCTTTGGTTGAAAACTGGCATACCGACGGTATACCGGTGCATACCGACGGTATACCGATTTTGTTCACAGAAAGTTTCTGTTTACAAAATCGGCATACCGGCGGTATACCGGATCATACCGACGGTATACCGATTCAGTAACGTTGTAAGTCCAACGGTCGAATTTTTAGCATTAAATGATCCCAATGGCTATATTTCGAGCCGTTGCAATCCCAGACCGGTATACCGACGGTATGCCGACTCATACCGACGGTATACCGGTCGCTGACTGAAAAGTTGTCTTTGGCTCTTTTCAATACTTTGGTTATAAATAGCCTTGAACCCCTTCATTCAAGGTTGATGCTTTGAGCCTAAAAATTTCTAAACCACCAAAGCCTATCCACAAACAACTCTACAAAGCTTTCATTTGCCATCCACAAATTGTGTTAGAGTTATTGAGTTAAAAAGTGTGATCTTCATCTTATTGTATAAGGAGATCAAAACCTATTGTGAAAGGTTGAAGTTGGGGAGTCTTCGTATCCAAACTCTCGGTTGAAGTTGGAGAGTCTTCGTATCCAAACTCTCGGTTGAAGTTGGAGAGTCTTCGTATCCAAACTCTCGGTTGAAGTCGAAGAGGCCTTCGGATTAAAGCTCTCGTGTAAGAAGTTGGCGAGTTCTTCGGATCCAAACTCGTATGTAACTATTTGCTCAAATAGTAGATTAAATCCGGAGAGAGTTCCGGGACTGGATTGCCTCTAGGAAGGATACCAAGATACATCGGATGTCGGTATTGTTATTGCTTCTTCTCTTGCACTTATATTTTTAAATTATCAATTAGCTTGTGCTAAGTGCTTGATTAGTTAGCTTGACCCTATTCACCCCCCCTCTAGGGTTACTACAATTGGTATCAGAGCAAGGACTCTATTGTTAGGCTTAACATCCTTAGAGTAGATCCTTGTTATTTTTCTATGGCATCGTATTCCTCCTACTCCTCCTCCGATAAAGAGGGTTTTACTTCTAGTAGCATAGACAATCATGTTTCTTCTAAATACAAGAAATGCTCTAAGTGGAAAGCCATGGCTAAACAATCCTTAGAGATTCTTGACAACCTTTATTCTACAAATGAAGAACTTTCTGAAAAGGTTATTCATTTAGAAGAAGCAAATGAGTTTTTGAGAAATGAAAACAATGTTTTATTATCTAGACTTGATTCTCAAAACTCATCTTGTGTTTCTTTAAAGAGTTTGAATGAGGCTTTAATTTTGAAAATCAAATCTCTTTCCTCATCAATAGAAGATCTTAAGAGGCAAACTCATGAGCTAAATCATTTGCATGATTCTTCTATTGACTCTTTAAAAAAATAAAATGATGATTTTATTTCTAGAATTATTTTATTTGAAAAAGAGAATAATGCTTTAAATGTTAAATTTGATTCTCTTACTTGTATGCATAATGATTTGATATTAGAACATGATATTCTTAAGACCAAATCTATGCATGCTCACTCTAGAGGCATTCATCATTCTAGTATGTCACATGTTCATAACCATGCTCATTCTGATACATGTGCACACACTAGCATTAGATGCTTCTATTGCTCTCGTATTGGACACATGAGCTTTACATGCCCTATTCGTAGGACCTTCACTACCAATGCTAGAGTAAGTGCTATATGGGTCCCTAAAGCTAATAAATGTGGATCCAAGTTTATTTGGATACCAAAGTCTTCATCTAATATTGTAGGTGAAGCTTCTTGTATCGGGACATAGCATTGAGGAGCGTGTTGGTGGTTGCAAAGCTCAAAGGTCATCTTCTAAGCAATTGCACCAACACAAACGTGGTCACTAGAGCCACTTTGGTAACATGCTAATCGTTTCTCTTTAAATTGTTTATATTTGTAGAATCTAGCATGTTTCTCTCGATGTCTTGCTACTAGCTCACATTAATATCCTTCAGTTGCCTTCTATATAAATCAATGTGAGATACATACTAGCATGCTTAGTTAATTTTCTTATTAATTCTTTTATCTAGCATGACTAGTTACTCGGCTTAAATGATTAGTTCACACTATGTAGTTTATCACTCATTTTCTATTAGTGTGACACATTTATATATATGCATGCTCGTTTTTCTTAATCTTTATTTATAAAGCATGCATATCACTCTAGTCCATAGGAGCTTGATTTTGATTTGAGTTAATATGATTTTAACTCTCCGTCTTTAAAGTTTTTGAAATAGTTGCTTCTTGCCGGTTTGTTTGTAATATGTCATATTTATCTTAATCGGTATTTGTGAATATATATATGTTTAGCACAAGCTTCTTATCTCTTGACAAGTATATACTTATACTTTCACTTTAAACTTGTGCTCACATAATATATTCATTATTGAGTCTCATGTTTTTCTTTTTTGATTAAACCTCTTATGAATCAATTATGTCTTTGCCTAATAAAGATTATTTATACGTGTTTTGAATTTGTGATAGTTTTTCAAACATTCATTAAGGATACATGACTATATTTATTATATTTTTATTTACATGTAGATCATGTATTTCTTATGTTGATATATATTTTTGTATAAATATCTTTATATGGGAATATGAGTTAAGCTAAAGTTTTATATTGACTTGAAGAGTATTTAAATATACTTGTTACCTTCAAACTTGTGCTTATCTCATACCTTAGCTATTGATTCCTTTGACCAAATTTGTTCTTCTTGAATCAATTAGCTTCTTCCTTAAAGTCTTCTTTTGATAATATCTTCTTGACTTTTTGGTTGGCATTATGGATACATGTTCTTAATTGATTTTTGATCTTTTCATGTATGCCTATTCGTGATATATATAGTTTCATATATAAATGATTCCTAACTTTTGATATTTATTTGTTTTATACCTTTAAGTTAGGATGTTGAGAGAAAATATGTGTTTATGTCTTGCACTTGACTATTTATGGAAGTTCCTTTAAGAATCACATGGCTTTGTACTTTGTCGTATTTTTTTTTATTTACCTCCGTTTTTTTGTGCTCATTTTCAAATCGATATCTTCTATATATTTACTATGGTGCACTATGAAAGCTCTTTGAAAAATGTACTTCTTGATATCTTTAGCATTTAGCTTTCTTGATCTTAATGATCTTTCTTTGCTCATTCCTTGGGTTTATGCTTCTTTTTGAATTATTGTTGCCCAATGATATTTTTGTAGCACATGAGAATACATGTAATTGTTACATCATATTTCTCATGAATTTAGCTACTATTGTTTGAGCTTTTGTATTGAGATTTTTCCATTTCTAGAGAATACACTTATTTTATTATAGCTATAATATTTTGCATTCTCTAGATCGATCTATCATTTTATTATCTTGGGCTAATCTCAATACTTGGCAAAGATATTTGTTTTATTATGTTTTCATGAATATCTCTTTTGGCCTATACTTGATAAGAGAATAATTTATTTATTTGTCATCTTATGCTCTTATCCTTGCTTAGTAAAGAGTCTATAAATTATTTTGTTCATTCAAAATATATTGCCCTCTTTGTGAACTCTATGCTTGAGCAAGTATTTTTAGTGACTTAAGATTTAAATGAGCACATTTATCTTGTTAATGGCTTCCTTCATTAATCTTATTTGGATTATATAGTTTGCTTATTTGTGATATATTATTAAGCTATATAATTTTGGCTCACTTTCACACATCTAGCTATATTCCTATACCTCAATCTATATATATGATATGCAAGTTTACAAAAACAAGATTTGTGATATGCTTGATCTCTAAAACTAGTTTTACAAATTCTTTATTAAATCTTGTTTTCCCTTAGAGGTTTGTGATTCCTTGTTTAACATTTTTCCATACTAGTCATTAGCAAGTCTCTCTTAATTTTCTCTCACTTTTTGAGTCTTGATTTTATCTTATTATCATTACATCTCTTTAGATTGAATGTGTGATCATTTTGAGATTGACTCTTTTCCATATTCCTCATTGATCTGTAAGATTCTTTATAAATATGGATTTTGATTTTTTTTTTCTTGATAAGATTTATCATTGGATCATGTTTATTCATTGTTTACTTTATGAATGATCCTAATGATTAAGTAGTCTTAAATTATCTAGTTATGTGAGTATCAGTTAATTTATTACTCTACATTGACTACTCATGGATTATCACATATGGGCCTTCGATATTTGAACTCTATTGGTCTTTCATTTAGAAGTAGCAAAGTTTGGATATTACCCGGTTGATGGATACATATGTGATAAAACATTAGTCCATGCAAAGTATTAAATTGTTGATTCTTTCTTAATTAAATAATCATGGACATATATAATTTAAGGCTATTTTTTACTTTATTTTTGAGCTATAGTGTCTTTCATCATAATTTTTCTAATTGTCCTTATTTCTTTTCATGATGATCTTTTTCTCAAATGTGCTTAATTAGAATATTCTTTTGATCGTTCATCTTTAGTGCCTATTAATTGTATATCTCTTGTTGACTAAAGATGATATTATTCGTCTTTTGACGATATTATAGCCTTATATGCATCGAGCAAGGGGGAGAAATCCATAGTTGACTTACCCCTAGATCTTGTAGTTATCTATGTTATGCTATAAGTGCTTTGGAACTAGTTACGCATATTTTGAGGGGGAGCAAATAAATTGTTTTAATTCATCTATACCCTCTAATATGTCGTATACATAGTTCATCATGGATCCATATTTTCTTCTATTTCATATCCTATTGATTGAGGTCATGATATTTTTATTTGTGAAGGATTTATGAGAGTGTATGCAATTGTCTTCATCATAGTATATCTCTTTTATATGGGTAAAATAAGTCATCTTGTTAATATTAACTTTCATATCTTATCTTGATGACTATTGTGCTTTCATTGCTTTGGCTTTCCTTATATGCTTAATTGATTTGGCTTTCCTTGTTGAGGACTTATCCAAAATTAATGATTTTTATCATCTTTGGTAGTACTTTGAGGGGGAGCATTCAAGTCGACTGAATTTTTCTTTCTCAAGTATTTTTCTCCTTTACCTTCATGTTTATCTAAAGGGTATTCGTATAGCATGATAAGGTAATTGAGTTCAAATGCATGAACTTGGATAAGCATATAGATTTTGCAAATAATGAGATTACTTTATATCAATTGCAATATTTTACATTGATCATTCTTTTATTTTGTTCCACTATTTATTTGTGGACAATTATGATTATTAATGGTTTCTTTGATCAATGTTTCAAGTTTACATCTTTTCAATTGGTATCAAGTTTATTTAATGTCATATCTCAATTGGTATCTATTAGTTGCAATTATCTATTCCTCATGGCTTTTGTTTGAAATCCTTTATTTCATAGTTCTCTTCCAAAACTAGAGCAATATTTCATATCCTATTGTGTTTTGGATTTATTCCTTGGATTTCAAGTTGGTAAACTACTTATTTCTTGTTTTTTCAAATACTTTTAGTTTTACCAACCATATTGTGTTTTGACAAGCAATTTTCTATTTAGTACTCTACATTTGGTATGTAGTTTTATACACTTATCTTTACACACTTCTCCTATTGTTCCTCAATTAGTATATCTTGATCATGATTGTCTATGCCTTCCTCATGCTCTGATTTATGTACTTAAGATTGATTTCTTATCTATTAGTACGGAGGAGCGTATTTTTGATCATGTCAAAGGGGGAGAAGTATGTTTAAGTATGTATTTATAAGTAATCTAAGTAGTATGCTTTCAGTGATATTGCTTATGTCTTTTGTATATTAGTGATACATGCATCTGTTCGGTCCATACTAAATTTAACCGATTTGTCATAATCAAAAAGGGAGAGATTATTGGCCCAATGATTGTATCATAATTCTGAATATAGTTAATATGTTTAGTTTAGCATTTCATTATCACTAATCTTTATACTATCACTATAGCATTTCTACTTATACTTATACCTTTGGTGATATATGCCTATTGGTTTACATATTAGTGATATGAGCTTTCTATCTTAAATTTAATCGAGTTGCCAAAATCAAAACTATATTTTTGATTGTGGTTATTCAATTAAGTTTAATCATTATGATATCACTAACATTTATGCTATCTGTCACGACCCGCACCCTTATGAGGGGCACGAGCACGTGGGTACGTCCAGCCTATGCCGCAGTATCGGCGGTAGAATGCTGTATATAACGTCTGTAAATACCTACGACTAACAGTTTAAATGTACCTGTACAGTATATACTCTCCGAATGGAGGTGACATAACAATACAGTCTCAATCACAGAATAAAACTAAGGTAGATAGCTCAGAAGGAAAGACATATGATAGATGAAAGAGTAATAAGTCCAGAGTCTAATACAAGCCCAGATATATACAACATCACAGGATATCAAAATAGAATATAGAAACTACAGTCTGATAAGCTAGCTGGATCGCAGTCCAGTCAAACCTAGCTAACCTACACGACTCTGGAAGTACAAAATCTAGTGGCTCTACTATAAGGCCACGATCTAAAGCTACTCCATCTAACTCGAGCCCATAATAGGTCGAGCAGTCCGCCTCAGAGTCATCTGTAATATATCATAACGGTATCCTGTCAGGAAAATGAGCAAGTACAAACACTAACAGCAGTTCCATATGAATTGACAAATTCTATAAGAGACAGTATAATGAACTATAAGACAAAGATATATGAAGACTTGGGAACCGTTCGGAAGCCGAGTTACAACCCTTAAACCAAACAAGGACCAGGGTTGTAACTCTTCTCCCGAGCAGAACTTAGTCTCCAATCAAGGTACAATGTAAAGGCAAGTAGAGCATGTGAGTAACTGTATATCATGGCATGGTGAAAAAATACTGAATGTAGAACAGAGCAGGATATACGATAAGATAAAGTAAATATAAAATGTGATTTGAATTATTAGAACGATATGTGATCGGCTTGGGATAAGTGACAGGACAGGCTATCCACTTGGCCCGGCAATCCGCGGTGACCACAACGGAGAGTCATGCCGGCCAACCTGGATAACGAGCACAAGGCAAAGGATCTCGCTACACCCTTCGTGAGGGAAGAGTGGCGCGAGCACATGAATAGTAACAGGGTGGCTTGGATCATATAGCCCCTAATAACTCCCCATCCCCGAATAGTACAATAGATCTGGACATGACACGTCATGGCACGTGATTTCGTAAGAGGGTAGCAAATTCTCTTTAGAAATCGGTGTCTATACAAGTACAGGGGACAAGACAGGGAGTGTACCCATATACCCAGAAATCTAGGAACAACATCTCATGTCATGATCCAATGTGTACTAGTCCGTGAACTATCGTGACTAAGAATCAAGTAAGACACTACGACTGAATCGGATATAGCAGATATCAAGACAATGAAAACTATCAGTAAATGTACTCGCCTGCTGTCCTGAGCTGTATGGTATATCAATGCTCAGAGTGGAAATCAGGAACCTAAATACGAGATACTGTAAGTTAATTTAGGTTTAAACAAGTTTAGGAATGATTTACAATGAATGATATGCAATCTAGGTCAAACTAGGTCTCACTAAGTCACACTAAGTCCTGTCAAGTCAATCTAGGTCAAATCAAGTTATATCAAGTCAATCTAAGGCTAACCAAGTCAATCCTAGGTCATACCAATCATCACGGGTCAAAACAAGTCGAAGAAAGTCAAACGGGGTCAAGAGTTGGTCTACAGTTGACTTTTGGTCAACTGGTCAACCCTGGTCAACTCTGGGTCAACCCTGGTCAACCCTAGGTCAATGGTGACTAATAGTTGACTTTTGGTCAACTACACAAGTCTAATGAAAATTGGGACTAGTTTGGGTAAAGCGTTGACCCATAGTTGACTTTTGGTCCAAAAAAGTCAACCGTGGTCAACCGGGGTCAAGACTAGGTCTAGGCGACTATTTCTAACTATTACCAACCTCTACAACCCATATCCAAGTCCATCTTGGACTTCGAAACTCATATCTTGGCCGTAGGCCAATATCCTATTTTACCCTTAAAAAGGGTAAAATTCTAGCTTAGGCAACTATCAAGTTAGCCTACCTACGCTTGGTATTTTGGCCCGAGCTCCCTAGGGTAGTAAGGTACTAGCCTATACATATATTACCTACCAAGATACCTAAGTAAAATGGACATCTAGTCCATGTTATGGCCCATTGCCGGTATCTTGAATATTTTAAGATACGCAATGGTACGGCGCGATACCGGCGCCCTACAACCCCAATTTTCAACCGGGAGCCTACCCGCAAAATCTAAATCACGTATTCTTGCCCCACGCCAAGTTTCAACTCATTCCGATACTCCGAGCTCCGTTTCGCCCTCTAACTCGATTTTCCTCTATTTCCTATTCTAGCCTTCTTCCTATTCTTCTAACTTCTTCCAATCTTTCCTTCTAACTTCTAATTCTTTTCTAACTTCTAATTCCTTAAACTTCTTCTACTCTTCTCTACGTATATATCCATATATAATACATATATATATATATATATATATATATATATATATATATATATATATATATATATATATATATATATATATATATATACATAAAAAAAAAAATATATATATATATATATATATATATATATATATATATATATATATATATATATACATCTATACATAGATAAAAGGGGGGGTTCTATAGGCTAAAGCCTAAAAGGGAGGGGGGGGGGGGGGGGGGGGGGGGGGGGCTTTGCCTGGCAGCTGCTGCTGCCAGGTTGCTGCTGCTGCTGCTGTGCATCTTCTTCTTCATCTCCTCTTCCTCCTACTTCTCCTCCTCCTACTCTCTCTCTCTATATATATATATATATATATATATATATATATATATATATATATATATATATATATATAACCATCTATATATATATATATATCTATCCATAGGTATATATATATCTATCTAACCATCTATATATATATATATATATATATATATATATATATATATATATATATATATATATATATATATATATATATATATATATATAGATGGTTAGATAGATATATATATACCTATGGATAGATATATATATATAGATGGTTATATATATATATATATATATATCTATATATATATATATATATATATATATATATATATATATATATATACACAACATTCACACATCTATATATACATACATACACACCCATATCCATATACATATATAAATACACACTATATATATAAATACACTCTCATAACTATATATATATATATATATATATATATATATATATATATATATATATAAACACACACACACCCTCACACAACACAAACACACACACATTCTCACCACTCTCATCCTCATGACACTAATTTCATATCAAAATATATACACACACTCACACACATAAATATATATATATATATATATATATATATATATATATATATATATATATATATATATATATATATATACCATTCAAAAAGGATTAAACCCTAATAAATTCTTAACCTATTTTTTCTAGGGAAAACCTACAAATTTGTGGACAAATGGTAGAGAATCTTCTCCTCTCCATTTATTGTGTGGGACATGAATGCTAATGAGAAATAAATGGAGAAATAAAAGCATACCTAGATTGGTTGGTTGGAGGAAGAAGAAAGACTTGAGAGGAAATGAATTTGAAAGAGAGAGAGAGAGAGTTGCTTAGTGGAGAAGAAAGAGGGGGGGGCTCTCTCTTGGCCGGCCAAGCATGGCATGGGTGAGGGGCACTTGTAATTACAAGTTTGCCCCTCCCTAAGCCTAATGCTAAAATAATTCCAAATTAGGTTTAGAAAGTTGCTAAAAATAAATAAAAATCATAATTAAACTAAATTACTCATGGGGGACTAGTCCAAACTCTTAAACCCTAAAGTTTAGTGTGGTGGGCCATGGTTAGCTAACATGCTAATTACAGCTCAAGTCGAAATTTACCGGGGTCCCGAATTAACTCGAAATGCGATAAAATTCGAACCCGACTCCTATAATAATTAAATAATAATATTCATGAAATAAAATTCCCAAAAATATTATAAAATAGAAAATTACCATTTTATCCCTAACTGGGAAAAGTGAGGGTGACAAGTCTATCCACCTTAAAAAAATTTCGTCCTCGAAATTGAAGACAACAAGCACAGGAAATCACAAACAAAATTAAAAGAAATAAGTTTATACCTCAGGGCGCGAAAAGATAAGGGAAACGCTCCCGTATGTCGTCCTCCCTCTCCCAGGTAGACTCACCTGGAGAGTGATGTCTCCACGCAACCCGAACCAAGGGTATGACCTGGTTCCGGAGCACCTTCTTCCTGCGATCCAGAATCTCCACCGGCTGTTCTGGATAGCTGAGAGTAGGTCCCACCTGTATCGCTGAATGGTCCAATATATGGCTAGGATCTGCCACGTACCGCCTCAGCTGAGATACATGAAACACGTTGTGAACTCCCTCGAGCCTGGTAGGCAAGTCCAGTCGGTAGGCTACTGCACCGATCCTCTCTAAGATGGTGAAAGGTTCGATGTAGCGCGGCCTGAGCTTCCCACCGCCGCCAAAGCGAATAGTGCCACGTGTCGGGGATATCTTCAGAAATACCATGTCACCAACCTAGACACAAGACAAAAACTCAACACACAACTAACAAACAATCACAACAAACACGACAAGAACTGAAACTAACCTCGAACTCTAACGGTCTCCGGTGACTATCGGCCCAATGCCGCTGCCTATCCTGAGCCACCCGAAGTCTGTCTCTAATCAATCTGACCTTCTCGGCCGCATCTACAACCATCTCCGGCCCAAGAAGCGCCCGCTCGCCGACATCGTCCCAAGACAAGGGAGTACGGCATCTCCGTCCATATAGAGCCTCAAATGGTGACATCTTTATACTGGCCTGGTAGCTGTTGTTGTAAGTAGGGGTGGCAATTTTACCCTCATACCCTCTACCCTAGCCGGGTACCCTGCACCCTCAGGTGCCCACGGGTACCCTCTACCCTTCGAGGGCATACCCTACCCTTACCCTCTTAGAATTACGGTAGGGTAAGGGTTTTATTCTGTTACCCTAGTGCAATTACCCGGGTACCCGCCCTACCCGCCCTACCCTCTGCCCTATAACCCTACCCTGAACCCTACCCTACCCTGAATCACTACCCTACCCACTACCCGTTAACCCTAACCCTTTAAAACCCTCGACCCTACCCTTCTTCCAACCCGCTTTGTAATTTTTTATAGTCCTACTGCCATAGTATTACTACTACTTGTAGTTTTTTGTAATTAGTACTTAGGATTAGAAGAACTACATGGTGCTTGATCCTAAGGAGTCAGGTCTAGCCTCCTCCTTGGGTATGTAGGCAGCCCAGGTTCTACTATATAACTGGGTTCATCGTCTTTAGTAAAAAAATACTCTCCCTGTTATTTCTTGTTAAGTTGTTATGATTTTTGAATGCTGTCAAAATCTGAAAAAAAATGAAATGGAAAGAAAAAATATTCCTCCCCTGTTTACTAGAAAAAAAAAATTGATTTTCAAAGTTAAAAAAATGAAATGGCAAGGGTAATACCCTTACCCTCCCTACCCTGACCCTCAGCTATCCTGTGAGGGTAAAGGGCAAGGACGGGTAATGGGTATTGGTTTTTTGGAAGAGGGCTACCCTACCCTACCCTCATGACTCCCCTAGGGTATCAAAAAAAGTTCAATACCCTACCCTACCCTGCCCTCTTCCTGCCCTTACCCTACCCTATCCTACCCATCGCCAGCCCTAGTTGTAAGCAAACTCTACCAGGTGAAGATGGTCCTCCCAAGAACCCCCGAGATCTAGCACATATGTGCGAAGCATATCCTCCAAAGTCTGGATGGTCCTCTCCGACTGCCCGTCTGTCTGAGGATGATAAGCAGTACTAAACTTGAGCGAGGTGCCCAAGCTAGCCTGCAAACTCCTTCAGAAGTGGGAAGTGAATCGGCTATCCCGATCTGAAACTATGCTCACCGGAACTCCGTGCAATCTCATGATCTGACGAAATACAGCTCAGCCAGCCTCTCCGTAGACAAACCCACTTTGAAAGGCAAAAAGTGGGCCAATTTGGTCAATCTATCAACTATGACCCAAACCTCGTCCTTCCCTCCTGGCGACCGTGGAAGTCCAGATACAAAGTCCATGGTGATGTGCTCCCACTTCCACTCGGGAATGGGTAGCGGCTGTAGCAATCCACCTGGTCTCTGCCTCTCGGCCTTCACCTGCTGACACACAAGACAACGAGATACAAACTGAGCTACCTCGCGCTTCATGCCATACCACCATACGTGCTCTCTCAGGTCCCTATACATCTTGTTGGCTCCAGGATGCATAGAATACTGAGAGCGATGCGCCTCCTGAAGAACCTCCTCCCGAAGCTCTCCATGCGGAATGCACAGCCTAGTACCGTGCCGCAACGATCCGTCTTCGGCTAAAGAGAAATCTTCAAGCAAGCCCGTCCTCACCTGCTCCCTGATGCTCCTCAGGGCAATATCATCATACTGCGCTGACCTGACTCTATCCATCAGCTCAGACTGAATCTGCAAACCCCACATCTAGATCTCTATGCCCGGAATGATGACCTCGATACCCAAACTATCCAGGTCAGCCAACAAATAACGATCTGTCGTCAAGAACATAGCAGCTGGATACCTGCTCAAGGCATCTGCAACTACGTTGGCCTTCCCCGGATGGTACTGCAAGGATATATCGAAGTCCTTCATCAGCTCTAACCACCGCCTCTGCCTCATGTTCAACTCCTTCTGAGTGAACACGTACTTCAAGCTCTTGTGATCTGTGAAGATCTCAACTCGCTCTCCGTACAGGTAATGCTTCCATAACTTCAAAGCAAAAATAACCGTGGCCAACTCCAGATCATGAGTAGGATAGTTCTTCTCATGAGGACGCAACTGCCTGGATGCATAGGCAATCACCTTCCCGTGCTGCTGAAGAACACACCCTAAACCCTTTCCGGAAGCATCGCTGAAGATCGAGAACCCTCCTGACCCAGATGGCAAAGTCAGGATCGGAGCTGAAGTCAACCTCCTCTTCAGCTCATCGAATGCAGCCTGACACTCATCAGTCCAGACGAACTCCACATCCTTCCTGGTGAGTCTAGTCATCGGCTCTGCAATCCGCGAGAAGTCCTGGACGAACTTTCGGTAATAACCAGCCAAACCCAGGAAGCTCCGAACCTCGGCAACTGAACTGGGCGTAGACCAAGACTCCACTGCCGAAATCTTCCTCTGGTCTACTGAAATCCCGTGCTCGGTCACAACATGACCTAGGAACTCCACCTGGTCTAAGAAGAACTCACACTTCGAAAGCTTCCCGTAGAGTTGCTCCCTCCTCAGAGTCTCTAACACAACTCTCAAGTGTTCCTCATGCTCCTCCTGCGTCTTCGAATAGATCAAGATATCGTCTATGAAGACCACCACGAACTTGTCAAGGTACTGATGGAATACCTTGTTCATCAAGTTTATGAACACCGTGGGAGCATTGGTCAACCCAAATGGCATCACTGTAAACTCGTACTGGCCGTACCGAGTCCGAAATGCCGTCTTGGGAATGTCATCCCGCCTCACCTTCAGCTGGTGATACCCGGACCTCAAGTCTATCTTCGAAAAGACCTTTGCCCCACTCAGCTGATCGAACAAGTCGTCGATCCTCGGCAAAGGGTACCTATTCTTGATAGTGAGGTTGTTGAGCGCCCGGTAATCAATGCACATGCGGGACGTACCGTCCTTCTTCGGCACGAACAGGACTGGCGCTCCCCAGGACGAAGAACTGGATCTGATGAACCCCTTGTCCTGCAGCTCGTCGACTTGCTTCTTCAGCTCTATCAACTCGTTGTTGTTCACCCTATAGACATACTGCGAGATGGGCTCGGCGCCCGGCACCAAGTCTATGGAGAACTCAATGTCCCTGTCTGGCAGCATCCCCGGCAACTCCTCGGGAAAGACATTCGAGAACTCAGCAATCAACGGATGTGGCAAATCCTGTCCCGCCAACAAAGCTCCACAGAATCCAGCCTCCGGCTCCGCTGCTCCTCGAGCAAACTCGATCTCTGGCTCACCCGGCGTCCTAAAAAGAACTCTGCCTCCTCTACAATCAATGCTAGCATGGTGCATGCTCAACTAATCCATACCAAGTACCATATCGTACCTCGGTAGGGGCATTACGAGCAGACATGCACTCAAGTCCCGGCCTCTCAGAGTGACTCTCCGCCCCTTGCAAATATTATTAACCAGGATAATACCTCCCGTGGTCATAATCTTGCAAGTCCTACCCATATATTCAGCAATGATATTGTGTCTCAGAGCAAAAAAACAGACACAAAACTATGGGTCGCCCTAGAATCAAATAAGGCGAAAGCAGGAAAAGAATCTAGGAGAACATGACCTGCTACAACATCTCCCACGGGCTCCGCCTCCTCCTCTGCTGCCAAAGCGAACACCCTGCCCGCGGGTGCTCCCCTCTGGTGCTGGACAAAACGCTGCTGCTGGGTCTGAAGTGGAGGACCCCTCTGCTGAACTGCTGGCCCTCTAGCCGGCTGCGCTCTGTCCTGGCCTCCTCTGACTCCGCGAAAGCAGCAATCCCTCAGCTGGTGATCGGGCGCCCCACAGTAGAGACAGACGTCCAACCTCTTCCTGCAAGCCTCCCTGGTATGCCCCGGCTTCCCGCAGAAGCCGTACGGTGTAGCCGGTCTCTGGCCCTGTCCCTGGTGCTGCTGGGCACGCGCCGGTGCCTGCTGGATCTGTAACAGAGGCTGCTGCTGAAATGGCCTCTGCTGCTGCTGCTGAATGTGGGGGCGCTTGGCCGGTCCCGTTCTGGAACTCGCCCCCATAGTATCTCCGCTCCTCTTCGGCTTGAGGCCGAAGTCCTCCTCTACGATCTGCGCGTCCATCAATATCTGATCGAACGTCGCATCACGGCGACCCGGGGTGCGGGTGCGCACTGCATGAATAAGTCCCCTGCGGAACTTACGAGCCTTCTGCCCCTCATCCTGGATCATATCAGGAGCGAACCTGCTAAGGCGGAAGAACTCAGCTGCATACTCGTCCACCGACGAGTTCCCCTGCAATAGACCCACGAACTGGCCCTCCAATGCTGTAAGAGCCACGTCCGGGAAGAACTTCTCCTTGAAGAGCCTCCGGAAGTTCTTCCAAGTCAGCCCTCTCACCGACGTACGAGGATCCGTGCGGTACCATGTCAGCGCAATATCGAAGAATCGGCTGGCTGCGGCCGAAACCCAAAGTGCTCTAGGAAGCTCTGCCAGCTCCATGCTCCGCTGTACATCCTCTAGCCAGTCGTCTGCATAAAGGATGCCCTCTGTGCCTGTGAAGTCCCTGGAGCTCATCTTCCTAAAGTCTAACACTGTCCCCGGTCTGGACTGTTGCTGGCACGGCTGCTGGCCAGTAGGGCCCTGTACCGTACCCGGTGCCACTCTCTCTACTGCTGCCAGGGCAAGGTGATGCGAGTTCTCCATACTCTGCCTCAGCATCTCGATCTATCGGTGTGTGACACCTCCGACTGGCGCTGCGATGCCTCTGCCTGGGCCCGCTGTGTCTCCATCATCTGCTGAAGGAGAAGGAACAAATGATGTGTATCCGTCGGTATCGGTGGTGGTGGCGGCAGTATCTCCGGAACAACGGCCGTAACCCTCTGGGGTGGAGGTGGTAGACCTCCCTGTGCAACTGCCTGGGTCTCCAGAATAGTAGAATCACTGGGGGAAGTCTCGTGAACCTCCTCCTCTGCCTGATCAGATCTCTCAGGCAAGCTACTCGATCCAGTGGCCTGCGGGTGCGTCTTCGTCATCCTGGAGACGAATTGAAACAAAGAGATCAATATGGCACATGAGTAGATTACCAAAGAAGGACAGTTAATTTAACACAAGGTGAATAATCATGATAATCAAAAGATCAGAAATTTCCTAGGTGTGATTGAGAAACTTCTATCATGTCCTAGGTCCTACGTCCTAATTGCAGGCTCGTAATTAGTACTCTAAGTCGAGCACCATTACGAGATCGCACTAATTGCGACACTGGACCAGCGTGGGCCACCACAAAAACGTGTCACGACCCACACCCTTATGAGGGACACGAACACGTGGGTACGTCCAGCCTACGCCGCAGTATCGACGGTAGAACGATGTATATAACGTCTGTAAATACCTACGACTAACAGTTTAAATGTACCTGTACAGTATATACTCTCCGAATGGAGGTGACATAACAATACAGTCTCAATCACAGAATAAAACTAAGGTAGATAGCTCAGAAGGAAAGACATATGATAGATGAAAGAGTAATAAGTCCAGAGTCTAATACAAGCCCAGATATATACAACATCACAGGGTATCAAAATAGAATATAGAAACTACAATCTGATAAGCTAGCTGGATCGCAGTCCAGTCAAACCTAGCTAACCTACACTACTCTGGAAGTACAAAATCTAGTGGCTCTACTATAAGGCCACGATCCAAAGCTACTCCATCTAACTCGAGCCCATAATAGGTCGAGCAGTCCGCCTTAGAGTCATCTGTAATATATCATAACGGTATCCTGTCAGGAAAATGAGCAAGTACAAACACTAACAGCAGTTCCATGTGAATTGACAAATTCTATAAGAAACAGTATAATGAACTACAAGACAAAGATATATGAAGACTTGGGAACAGTTCGGAAGCCGAGTTACAACCCTTAAACCAAACAAGGACCGGGGTTGTAACTCTTCTCCCGAGCAGAACTTAGTCTTCAATCAAGGTACAATGTAAAGGCAAGTAGAGCATGTGAGTAACTGTATATCAGGGCATGGTAAGAAAATACTGAATGTAGAACAGAGCAGGATATGCGATAAGATAAAGTAAATATAAAATATGATTTGAATTATTAGAGCGATATGTGATCGGCTTGGGATAAGTGACAGGACAGGCTATCCACTTGGCCTGGCAATCCGCGGTGACCTCAACGGAGAGTCATGCCGGCCAACCTGGATAACGAGCACAAGGCAAAGGATCTCACTACACCCTTCATGAGGGAAGAGTGGCGTGAGCACATGAATAGTGACAGGGTGGCTTGGATCACATAGCCCCTAATAACTCCCCATCCCCGAATAGTACAATGGATCTGGACATGACACGTCATGGCACGTGATTTCGTAAGAGGGTAGTAAATCCTCTTTAGAAATCGGTGTCTATACAAGTACAGGGGACAAGACAGGGAGTGTACCCATATACCCAGAAATCTAGGAACAACATCTCATGTCATGATCCAATGTGTACTAGTCCGTGAACTATCGTGACTAAGAATCAAGTAAGATACTACGACTGAATCGGATATAGCAGATATCAAGACAATGAAAACTATCAGTGAATGTACTTGCCTGTTGTCCTAAGCTGTATGGTATATCAATGCTCAGAGTGGAAATCAGGAACCTAAATACGAGATACTGTTAGTTAATTTAGGTTTAAACAAGTTTAGGAATGATTTACAATGAATGATATGCAATCTAGGTCAAACTAGGTCTCACTGAGTCACACTAAGTCATGTCAAGTCAATCTAGGTCAAATCAAGTTATATCAAGTCAATCTAAGCCTAACCAAGTCAATCCTAGGTCATACCAGTCATCACGGGTCAAAACAAGTCGAAAAAAGTCAAACGGGGTCAAGAGTTGGCCTACAGTTGACTTTTGGTCAACTGGTCAACCCTGATCAACTCTGGGTCAACCCTGGTCAACCCTAGGTCAATGGTGACTAATAGTTGACTTTTGGTCAACTACACAAGTCTAATGGAAATTGGGACTAGTTTGGGTAAAGCGTTGACCCATAGTTGACTTTCGGTCCAAAAAAGTCAACCGGGGTCAACCGGGGTCAAGACTAGGTCTAGGCGACTATTTCTAACTATTACCAACCTCTACAACCCATATCCAAGTCCATCTTGGACTTCGAAACTCATATCTTGGCCGTAGGCCAATATCCTATTTTACCCTTAAAAGGGTAAAATTCTAGCTTAGGCAACTATCAAGTTAGCCTACCTACGCTTGGTATTTTAGCCCGAGCTCCCTAGGGTAGTAAGGTACTAGCCTATACATATATTACCTACCAAGATACCTAAGTAAAATGGACATCTAGTCCATGTTATGGCCCATTGCCGGTATCTTGAATATTTCAAGATACGCAATGGTACGGCGCGATACCGGCGCCCTACAACCCCGATTTCCACCCGGGAGCCTACCCGCAAAATCTAAATCACGTATTCTTGCCCCACGCCAAGTTTCAACTCATTCCGATACTCCGAGCTCCGTTTCGCCCTCTAACTCGATTTTCCTCTATTTTCTATTCTAGCCTTCTTCCTATTCTTCTAACTTCTTCCAATCTTTCCTTCTAACTTCTAATTCTTTTCTAACTTCTAATTCCTTAAACTTCTTCTACTCTTCTCTACGTATCTATCCATATATAATACATATATATATATATATATATATATATATATATATATATATATATATATATATATATATATATATATATATATATATATATATACATAGATAAAAGGGGGGGTTCTATAGGCTAAAGGCTAAAGGGGGGGGGGGGGGGCTTTGCCTGGCAGCTGCTGCTGCCAGGTTGCTGCTGCTGCTGCAGCATCTTCTTCTTCATCTCCTCTTTCTCCTACTTCTCCTCCTCCTACTCTCTCTCTCTCTCTCTCTCTCTATATATATATATATATATATATATATATATATATATATATATATATATATATATATATATATATATATAGGTATATATATATCTATCTAACCATCTATATATATATATATATATATATATATATATATATATATATATATATATACACAACACTCACACATCTATATATACATACATACACACCCATATCCATATACATATATAAATACACACTCATATCTATATATATGGGTAAAGTGCATTTAAACCCCTCTTAGATGTCACAAATTGGCAAATAAAGACCTTCTGATTTAGAAATCCCAGATAGAGTCAAAAATGCTTAAAACACCCCCTAATCCCACATTTCTGTTAACCGCTGTTAACTTATGGGTGAAATGACCCAACTACCCCTGCCATATAACCAATGGAGTGGACCGACGTTTCATTCTCATCTCTCTTTCTCTCTCTCCCGTTCTCCACTCTTCTTCCCCGTTCCAAACCCTAAATCTCTTCCCAAACCCTAAATCTCTTCCCAAACCCTAAATCGATTTGCAAACCCGAAGTCGATTTGCAAACCCGAAGTCGATTTGGTAACCGACGTTTCCTTCTCACGTCTCTCTCGCTGCTGTTGGTAGATCGGAGTGGAGGTCGGAGTGCAGATCGGACTCGAGATCGGAGTGGAGTATTCTCGTACTGGTACTTTCTAAAACCCTAGTTCTCAGAATTTTACTACACTTTCTCTGAATGTCTGCATGTTGTCTGTAGGTAGTGTCTGTATGTAGTATGAATTTGTTGTAGTATGAATTTGTTGAAAAAAATGTCTGCATGATGTCTGTATGATGAATTTTTCTAAATGTCTGCATGATGTCTGTATGTAGTGTCTGTATGTAGTATGCATTTGTTGAAAAAAATTCATGCATGAGGAAATTGCATGCATGATGTCTGTTTGTACTATATGAGTTGTTAAATTTCGTAATTGTTTGAGGAAAATGCATGAATCATGTCTGTCTGTAGTATATGAGTTGTTAAATTTAGTAATTTTTTGAGAAAAATGTCAGCTTTCATGCATGATATGTGGTGTTGTTTGTAGTATATGATCCTTGTATGTAGGTAGGATTAAATTAGATGAATTTATATTAAAGTAGTTGTTTGTTGTCCCTCTCTTTGTCTATACATTGTTTAATTTATATTTAAATAGTTAAATTTATATTAAATTAGTTGACTTTTTGTTTGTCTATACATTTATGTTTCTACATTAATTAGTTGTTTGTCTATTTGTCTGTTTGTCTATATGTTTGTCTCTATGTTGTCTATATGTTGTCTATTTGTTTATATTGTTTGTTTGTCTATATGTTTGCCTATATGTTTGTCTATATGTTTGTCTATTTGTCTGTTAGTTATCTTATATATGTTGTTGCCTGTGTGTGTGTGCAGAGGGATTAATGGATACGAAGTATGTTGTTAATATGTTTGTGGGGGGAGATTTTAGTGTTGATAACCAATATGTGGGGGGTATGGCATTAGAACTGAAAGAAATGTGGACCATAATTCTACATGCGTGTGTTGGTAATCCAACACCACATGTTGAAGGAAATGTGGACCATAATTCTGATAGTGTTGCAAGGGGGGAGAGTGTTAGCTCCCAAAGGTATGTATTTGTATTTTAATCATTTTAAATTTGTTACTCATTTGTCTATACATTTGTCTATACTCATTTTAATCAATATGGTTGTTTGTCTATACATTTGTCTATACTCATTTTAATCAATATGGTTGTTTGTCTATACATTTGTCTCTCATAGGTTGTAGACAAGGACAGGGTCCTTATCATTTTGGTGACCCTATTTGAAATGTGGCAATGATGAATTCGAGTTATGTGAGTATATGGATATATATGGCAATGATTAATTGGGACCCTTTATGCTCTGTTTGTGGGGTCTTTATCATTTTGTGGCTCTGTCTGTGGGGAGCATGATGTTGTCCCTACCAGTTTAAGTGGGGTGCTCTGTCTGTGGGGAGCATGATGTTGTCCCTACCTCATTTTGTCATGCTAAATGTTGCTGTGGGGTCTTTATCATTTTGGTGACCTGTTATCCTTTACTCACTAACTCATCTGAGCCACTGTCCCTACCAAGTTTATCATATTGTCATGCTGAATGTTGCTGTACGTGGCACTATTATTTTGGTCTTGCTGCTGTCCCTACCAAGGTTTGTCATGCTACACATGTTCATAACACTCCTTAATTTTAGCACCTTCCCTAACTATTCTTCCTTTTTTCCTGCAGTATACAAGCATGCTGAATGTTGCTGTAGGAGGCACTATTTTGGATGTGCAGCTTTTGAACTCTTAAGAAATGAATGAAATGAATGGATGTAATGTGTTTAAGTAGTTGTCTCACATGTTCTTGTACAAATGGATGAAATGTTGTTGAAGAAAGTTTATATTGTGCTGGATGAAGAAAGTTTATATTGTTGAAGAAAGTTTATATTGTGAAATGAATGGATGAACATTGCCAGTTTATATTGTTGCAGTTATTTTAATCAATATTGCCAGTTTATATTGCTGCAGTTCATTTGCAGCTCATTGGCAACTTGATTTTGAATATTGCCAGTTTAAGTGTTCCATTGGCAACTTGATTTTGATGGCAGTTTATGTGTTCATTGGCAACTTGATTTTGAATATTGCCAGTTCATTTGCAGCTCATTGGTGAATATTGCTTTATGTGTTCCATTGCCAGTTTATGTTCCAGTTCAAAAATTTGTTGGACAAAAATTTGTTGGACAAAAATTTGCAGTTCAAAAATGTTGCAGTTCAAAATTGTTGCAGTTCAAGAATATTGCCAGTTTGTGTTGATGAACATTTGATTTCCAAATGTTGCAGTTCAAAATGTTGCAGTTCATTTTTATGTGTTGATGAACATATGATCTGGGTAATTGTAAATCTTGATACAAAACATGTCAAATATGATCTGGGTTGGAAACATGTCAAACATGATTTTGATTTCCAAATGTTGCAGTTCATTTGCAGTTCATTATTGCTCATTGGCAGTTTACATTTGCAGCTAACTGCAGTTTACATTGGCAATTTCCAAATGTTGCTTTGATTGGAAACTTTAATTGTAAATCTTGATACAAAACATGTCAAATATGATCTTCATCACATCCGTATTTCTTAAACGAATAACTTAAATAGTACTAAACATGTCAAAAATCCTAAAATAAATTGCAACATATGTATGTTGAAGCATGGTCTGGGTTCAGTTGCTGCCACCGTCTCTGTCGATCCTCTTGGAATAGGCTGTAAACCTTGGCCTCGATGCTCCTTTACTTCTTTCATTAAATTCCACATAAAAATTTGATAGTGTTCTGAAAGTTTCTCATCCTCCCATAGTAGAAAACCACAAGAATTTGTTGGATAATTTGCACACCCGTAAAATCTTCTTCCAGGATTGGTTGGTGTCCATGAAGTCTTCAGTGGACTAATTAATCCACAATAGCAACAAATTGTTCTTCCGTAATTCCTATTTGGACGTCTTGAGAACGAAGATTGAGAGCTACTAGCCATAATTTGCAGTTGGATTGGATATCTGTAGGTAAGAAAAAATTTCAACACATTAGATTATAGCAAATAAGTAAAATAAAAGGGAAGAAAGAAAAAAAATTAAACGTTATTTTCCCTACAGCCTACCGGATTAATAGGTAGAAAATAGAAAATGTGTGTTTTAAGTGTAATGTTTCAAACAACTTTCCACTATGCTATATATAGAGAAGGGATAGAAGAGTTGCTGTGCCCAACGGTCAATTGGAGGGGTAATTTGGGGAGTTGAATAATTTCTCTCTCCTTAATTTGGTTGATAACGGCTACTTTTGACGTTAATTTGACGGAAAGGGGTATTGTGCTCAAAACAGGGTTTGCGGGAGGTGCAAAACGCGTAAGTTTTCTAAAAGGTCTTAATTTGCTAACGAGGCAACTCTAAGAGGGGTTTAAATGCACTTTACCCCTATATATATATATATATATATATATATATATATATATATATATATATATATAGTTATGAGTGTGTATTTATATATATATATATATATATATATATATATATATATATATATATATATATATATATAGTTATGAGTGTGTATTTATATATATATATATATATATATATATATATATATATATATATATATATATATATAAACACACACACCCTCACACAACACAAACACACACACATTCTCACCACTCTCATCCTCATGACACTAATTTCATATCAAAATATATACACACACTCACACACATAAATACACATGTATATATATATATAAATATATATATATATATATATATATATATATATATATATATATATATATATATATATATATATACCATTCAAAAAGGATTAAACCCTAATAAATCCTTAACCTATTTTTTCTAGGAAAAACCTACAAATTTGTGGGCAAATGGTAGAGAATCTTCTCCTCTCCATTTATTGTGTGGGACATGAATGCTAATGAGAAATAAATGGAGAAATAAAAGCATACCTAGATTGGTTGGTTGGAGGAAGAAGAAAGACTTGAGAGGAAATGAATTTGAAAGAGAGAGAGAGAGAGAGAGAGAGTTGCTTAGTGGAGAAGAAAGAGGGGGGGGGGGGGGGGGCTCTCTCTTGGCCGGCCAAGCATGGCATGGGTGAGGGGCACTTGTAATTACAAGTTTGCCCCTCCCTAAGCCTAATGCTAAAATAATTCCAAATTAGGTTTAGGAAGTTGCTAAAAATAAATAAAAATCATAATTAAACTAAATTACTCATGGGGGACTAGTCCAAACTCTTAAACCCTAAAGTTTAGTGTGGTGGGCCATGGTTAGCTAACATGCTAATTACAGCTCAAGTCGAAATTCACCGGGGTCCCGAATTAACTCGGAATGCGATGAAATTCGAACCCGACTCCTATAATAATTAAATAATAACATTCATGAAATAAAATTCCCAAAAATATTATAAAATGGAAAATTACCATTTTACTCCTAACTGGAAAAAGTGAGGGTGACACTATCACCTTAGCACTTATACTTAAACTCTGTAATGCCCGTAGTTCGCATTACGTATTGGGAATACGTGTACGTATTTCGGGCTCGTATTTTGGTTTGTCATAATTAGTTCGCCTTGGGTTTTATTTTGCATGTTGCATTAGCATGGTTCATCAGGGCATTGCATTGGCTTGGTTTGGTTCGGTTTAGTGGGTTTGATTTATGTGAACCAAACCACTCCCACCTACCACCACTCCCACCATAAATATCAATCCCACTCTCTCTTCCATTATTACTCATTACTCATTTCTTCCCCACCATTACTTCTCCACCAACCTGAGAGAGTGGAGAGCTTAGGCAAGTGCATCTTGCTTCATGGAGGAAGTCCATTTTTATTGTTCCATTGTCTTCCTCATGTGTTTCTAACCCACTTTAGTACTTGGCATTTTTTATTTTCATGGTTAAATTTTTGTAGATCTAGCTTTGTGGTATTTTCGGTTTCCAGGATTTTGATCTATCAAACTTGCATATTTGCTAAGTTGATGATCCCATGTTGCAGAGAATATTGTTTGGTCCAAATTTGACCTATGAAATTTGCTGACCGCATGGATTATGGAAATCAAAACCTAGCCGCATGCATTGGCAATACATGTCAGCCGCATGCATTAGAAGCCTTTAGTAACAATGCTTATTTTAATGTAACTTCAAATACATGTCCAGCCGCATGGCATTTCCCAAAACCGAGCCGCATAGGCTTTAAATAAGGCATTTAATGCACTTTCTTTTATAATGCATGTAACCCCCTGTTTTCAAAAAATTTAATAAATGAAAAACAATTCCAAATTTTCCCCAAATTGATTCCATTAGGTTCTAAATATTTTTCTATTAATTTTAGAATTTTTCTGCGATTTGTTTGGAGTCGTTTGGACGTCATTTGAATTTTTTTAGAATTAAATAACTGCTACCGTAAAAGCTGCATGTCTCCCCGTTTCGGCAAAACGGTAAAAATCTAACCCTAGGGTCAAGTTAGTAATTGACCATGGTTAATTTGACCTAATTTTATTTTCCTATAAATAGCACCCATCCCAAGGAAGAAAATCCCAAACTCAAAATCAATTTTTAATTAAATCTTCAAATTAATTATTTTTTATTCTCTTCCCTGTTACTGTTACTCCGGCGATCGACGGCAACCGAACTCCGGCGACAACCCCCGTTCTTCGCGCCCAGACCTCGCCTCGACGACCAAGACCACCAGCGAGTCGAGCACGACGAGCTTGACACGCCGCCGCCGCCCATCCTCGCCGTCGGCCTTCGCAGCATCGCCGCCGCCGCCGCCCGACCGTCGGGTGAGTTGTTCTCCCCTCTTTTACTTCATGTCTCTGCGATCAAAACCTAGATTTAGGTTCGTCTTGACACGACGAGTCCATCGCCCCCACTTTCGACCCGTCTCGACGTCTATACACTGAGTAATCACGAGCCCTAGGTCGGACACGGTGAAGTTTCGTGTCGAAACAACACGTGACACGTTCTATCGTGTGGAGGACGTCGAGACGAACTCGACACTATCCTCGGACACGAGGATTGGTGTCAAATTCGTGCTGACACGCTCTCGGACACGAGCTCGACACTCCATCCGTGTCCGGGCTACTCCAGGACACGAAGATGGTAGGTAGAGTCGGGTCGGATCTGGGCCCAACCCGCAGACCCGACCCGCTGTTAACTGAACCCATTAAAGGGCTTTTTCATAAATTCACTGGAACCCCTTCTTTGACCAGCGGCCAAACTGGCCGACTGGTCAGCATGTAGTAATAGACTCCCCTCCCTCACAGCACTGGTTCGAGCCCCTTGTGTGTTGAATTGTTTTCTTTTTTTCTTTAGTTCTTTTGTATTGAAAATATATATATATATATATATATATATATATATATATATATATATATATATATAGCATAATAAATTAAATACTGTATAAATACAGAATATAGTATTTCTGTAAATACAATAAATTGTGGAAATTGCATTTTTTTATATTTTGTTTAACTTACTAAATACTTATATAAAAATATATATATAACTTGGTATATATATATATATATATATATATATATATATATATATATATATATATATATATATATATATTTTTTTTTTTTTTTTTTTTTTTTTTTTTTTTTTTTTTTTTGGGGGGGGGGGCCGGGGGGGGGGGGGGGGGGGGTCCGGGGGTGGGGGGGTAACCCGGGGGGAGGGGGGGGGGGGGGGGGGGGGGGGGCCAGGGGGGGTGGGGTGTCCGGCAAGGGGGCCCCCAACCCGAGGCCGCGGCCAAAGCCGCCCAGCCACCTCGGGTGGGGAAGGGAGGGCTCGAACCTAGCCCACCGCTAGGGGAGCCAACCCTCCTAACCACTAGAGCTAGGCCCGCCGGACGTATATATATATATATATATATATATATATATATATATATATATATATATATATATATATATATATATATATATATGTTTTAAATACATATGTATATATGAAATTTCTCTCATTAAATTATGATAAAATAACATTAATATAATATTGGTTTTATTTGTGTTTTGATAAACATCTCTTATATATATATATATATATATATATATATATATATATATATATATATATATATATATATATATATATATATATATATATATATATATATATTTCATTTCAGTCATTTAAATTATGTCATTTAATTCAGTCATTTAATTTATATTATTTTATGTCAATATAAATACAGTGCCTATACTGTAATATGTATTTAAATTATGTCATTTAAATTCATGTCAATATAAATACAGTGCCTATACTGTAATATATATTTTAAATTCTGTCATTTAATTATGTCATTTAAATTCATGTCAATATAAATACAGTGCCTATACTGTAATATATATTTTAAATTCTGTCATTTAATTATGTCATTTAAATTTATGTCAATATAAATACAGTGCCTATACTGTAATATGTAAATAAATACAGTGTCTATACTGTAATACGTATTTATAAATACAGTGCCTATACTGTAATATATACGCTTTCAATTATCTGCAATTTAAATTTCATGTATTTAAATTCCGCATTTATTTAAGATTTACGTATTTTGTGCAAACGACCACTCTGAGTCCAAGCCTAGCATGGGTTGATCGGACTCAAGTGAGCCTACACATATTCGGGGTCTAGTCAAGTCATATTGGACTTGATTCACAGCTTCGGGTCCTGTATCTGGACTTCGGTTCAATTTCGAATACATGGACAAAATATTAAATAATTAATTATTTATTGTTACTTGTTGTTTTTGAATTTTTATATATATTTTAAGTGCTATAAAAATTTGGAAAAAACTGTATTTAAATACTATGTTAATTTAGCTAATTTATTATAATTTTTTCAGCATTTAATAAGTACTTTTAGTATTTTATAAAATACCAAACCATAGCTCATTTTCAATGTACACTTGTATTCTGATTTTTAATAAATACTTACACTGGATTATAAATTCCATAAAATTTATATTAAATTACTATAATTAACAAGGATCAATTTAGTATATTATTTCATATAAAATAGGACTGTATAACTATCTTAATAATTATTGGAACATAATGTACAGTTTGATTAATTAATTAAATAATTAATATTGACTTGTGTGTTTTTGTGTGTTTTTGGAATATTTTAGTATCGGGACCTTCCCCTACCTTAGTGTAGAGACCTAATTGTTAGTCTAGATATTGTAACACCTCACTTTGGACTACTAGAGCTTCACATAGCTAGCTCCCTATTAGGAGCCGTGCCACAACACTAGTGTAATCTTAATCATAACTTAGAGGCTGAGTTTGTATATCATTTTGACAGGACATCGGACATCTGTATCTTCATATTATTACTCTTGCTTTACTCAAGGCAAGTACCTCTACAAACTTTATTTACTGCATGTAATGAATTGTGTATAAACCATGTTAAATACTGATACCTAACTGCAAGTCATATCTAGAATATCTCTACATGTTTCACATGCTTTATACTGCTCTCAGTACCCACCATGTTTTATACTGTTCTCGTATCTCTCACATGTTAGAATCTGGGTTATAGGTGTGAAACCCGTATTTTTAGTTTACTTCTAATTTTTTTTATTTGCTAAATAAAATTTTGTTAGCAATAAATTTTTTCTTTAGAATAATGTTAGATGTTAATAATATTTATTTAAGAGTAAATTATTTTCCAAATAGTTAAACTTGGATTTTTGGCATGTCAGCCCGGACTTGAACCCAAATTTGAACATAAAATATTTTTATAAATTGTACAAAAATTTTCTAAATAATATTTCCTTTAAAAATATTTTTAGTTGTCTAAAATTTTCCTAGCCCAAAGCCTTTAAATTTTATTGAAACCCATTGCTTTGGCCATTAGTTTCAATCCTGGCCCAAACTCATTATTTTTCTAAGTCCAATTGGACCTAACCCAAGCCAATTATAGGCTAACCTATAAATCTTGAATGGGTTTCAAACCCATTCGTATGTCTCAACCCATTAAGTCTATACTTACTCTTGGTATTGAATGACATATATTAAGTGTCTGATGAAGATAACATTCAATAGCCTTTTCATTCTTCTTTAGTGTTGGGTGCTGTGAGTGGCCTTTGTGAACCGAAGAAGTTTTCTTCTTCTTCCCCACCCGTTGACCCCCTCGCCTTCCATAACCGGCCGACCATCAAGCCATGGTGGCTCTCCATCTTCTTAAATGGTAACCTTCACTACCTATTTCCTATAAAAGGGGCTTTTCCCCATCATTTTTTTTCCACACCATCACCATCTTCTTCATCCTCTTTCCAAATCAACTATTTTCCGGCGATCCCCTTCTCGATCCTCCCCGGCGAACCACTGGCCGAGTTTTCCCGAGGCCGACGCCCTTTCCAGCGCGACCGAGCCGCTTCCCGGCGCTCCCGTCGACCCGCGCGGCCCCGCGTCACCGCCGCCCGCGCCCGACCGGCGACCGCCGCCGTCCACCGCCGGCACCCCGCGTGGCCTTCGTCCGTCGACCCTTTGCTCGCCCATGTCCATGTCCAGCACTGTCCGTTTTGCCGTTCGGTTCCGCGACCCAAATTCGGGATTTCCTTCGACTTCGGTTTTGGGTATAATTTCTGGAACTCTATTTTCCTTTCTGTCGATGATGAATTCTCTGGTCCCCGAATCCTTCGGGATTTCGGTTTTCGACAACGTAATAGTTACGTTGCTATTTCGGCTTTTCCGAAAATCTCGGAAATGATTGCTGTGGTTTGTTTTCTGTGATTAAATAGAATTATTAGGACAGAACTGGGTTCTGTAGTTTTTCTCGGATTTTGAGAACTTTTTAAGAAGAGATTCTCTGTTTTCTGTATTCTCGGGTTTTCGAGAATTAATGGAAATGATTGGAGATTCAAATTTTTGCTCTTAAGCTCTGTGAATGAGATTGGATAATGTTCTGTTATTGCTTTTGGGTTCTGTTGGGAATTTTCGGTTAATATGCTGGAATTGAATTCTTTTGGGAAGTTAAATCGGAATGGTTTCGGGTTTCGGGAATTTCGTTATCATTTCGGAAATGCTGTGTTGGCTTTGGAAAAATATGTTCTATGGATATATATATGAATTTCGAGTTTTGGAAATTATTTTGCAGGTATATCGGAAGCATTTCCCAGTTTTTGGGTTGACCGAAAACAGAGGGAGTGCTGCCGAAATTTTTAGAAAATTATAAAAATGATTTTCAAAGGATTTTCGGATAATATTATTTTTTTTTTATATTATTTTGGGCGACGACCATATTGGTCAATGGGCCCCAGCGAAATGCAAACGCACCGGTTCGTCCGGACGTTGAGGCAGAGTAGCTGTATTTGAAGATTGGACCAGTTCTGAGACATTCTAATAATTTACAAATTTAGTTAAAATTTTATTATTTAATTTTTAGGTGATTTAAAAGGACTAACCCATTTTTCTCTTATTTAAATTCATGTATTAATTTGTAAGGGCATAAGCCTATTCTTTTATTTTCTGCAAAAGTTTGTAATCAGTAGGAACATTAGATTTGTGAATTCTGGGATTGAGTAAACGAGTAGGATTAATCAATAATATTATTAATTATTAATTAATAATTCACGATTTTCTCATTTTAAGAAAAGAAATTATATTTTTATTTAGTTATTATAAAACACCAATCTTTTTCCCAATAAGTTAATAAAATACCAAGTTTTATATTTAAATTGAAAATTACAAGTTTTCCCGAAAAAACCTAAATAAATTGAATTTCTAAATTCAAACTCATTAGTAAACGTTGTGATGTTGTGTTAGTTAGCTAATAACTAAAATAGACTAGGAAAGACAAATAGAGATTGCAACTAGATTTTTCTGGTATTTGTATTCTGAGATAAAGTTCCCCGGAATGTAGGATTTCAAGGAAGAACGTGACCTTTCGAATCCCGAAGTACAAATCTCGACCAATTGAAATTCAAGGCAAGTATGGTTGTGTTAATTTCAGTTTAATTAATATTAGAATATTGCATATTAAATACACAATTGTTACACGTACTCTCTCCTAGAGTAACACATTGAATCATTGCATCGGGATAATGGGGAGTAGTGTAGTTATCTATGATCAAAGCCCAATAGTAAATGAATGTGCGAGCTTACACCTCTTCACACGGGGTTAGGCCGGACCGTATCAATAGGATACAAGTGAATCATCCTAAACCGGTCATAGATACTGCATACTCAAATCACAATTGTTTTATAGTTGAAAATCATTGTTTCCAAAGTTATTTTAATATTTCAATTTTCTATTCATTATGCAAATTGTTATTTTCATAATTGTACTTGCTCCTTTCCTGACTGGATCCCCCACACCCAATAGGTTCTATTGATGACTCAGAGCTACTGATTAGTAGCTATTACGACCCAGAGCTGTATCCTGCTATGCTTCCAGAGGAGGTTCCTGATGTTGATGATGATACTTCTGCTTAGATGGAGATTTGTTGTCTTTTATTTAAATTAATGTTATTTTAAAAGTGGTGAACTCTTTTGTAATGAACAAGTTTATTTTTATCGTTAAATAAAATGTTGTGGCAATTATAAATTCAAGTGTTGTTGTTTGTACCTGCATATGGAATACAGCTTACTGCCGCCGTCTCAACAACGGTGCAGGCTGGGCATGATCCGAGTCGACCCAAGAAATTGGGATCGGGTCGTGACAATAGGAAAACTGATAGTTGAGTACGTGATCATGCCCCCACGCTGCGACCTTGAGCCGTGTAAGGAAGACATTATGCATGTAGACCTTGCCATAGGCCAATATCCCGCGGCACTTATACGTGTGTACATTTAGGCATGTACGAAAGTACATATTGTTCTTATCGGTGCCACAGCACCTACATATTGTTCTTACCGGTGCCACAGCACCATCACCTATTGACCGATCACGTACCTGCTCCAGTTTTAAACAATATATATACATATGTCACCATGACAAATGTATCCTTGACATGATAGTTGTGATATTACATGATAGATTGTGCCATGACATGATTCCAGTTATTACATCTCTTTTCATTTCTTGCTCTGTATATACTGTTTGTAGAATCAGTACTTGCTCCCGTCCTGACAGGATAACGTTGTAGGTGTACTTTTCGGGGAGGAAATGCTTTGCGATACTTTTTATGGAGCTGCTTTTGAGGACCTGGCCTTTGCTCCAGAAGAGGCCCCAGCGGGGAACCTTGCTTAGACATTGCCAGTCGGCTTTAGACTTAGAGTTATTACAACTTTTATTTAGTTACTGGACTTTGTCTCCAGTTATTACTTTGGAAGTGTATTAAACTTAAAAACATATTTGTTTTCATCTATAAATGCTGTGTTGTGACAATCTCAAAATGCTTTAAATATAATCTTTAGCACACTTAGTACTATCCTGACTATCTTCTAGAACAGCTTACTACGCTTTTACCAAGCGTAGGCTGGACATGGCTCGGCCTGGCCCAACAATTTGGGTAGCGGGTCGTGACAATGCATGTTTTCATGCATTTTCCTAATGAAAGCTAAGCTAGCCGCATGTATTGGTATAATAGCCGCATGAAATGATGCCAAGGAAGCTTCAGCCGCAAGCAAATTTTCATTCATTGTAATAATGCATATTTAATGCATTCTAATCCATGGAAAGAGAGGCTTTCCGATGACTTAAAGTCTTTTTATTTGCATTTAAGACCTTATAGTTATAAATGCTTTAATACACCTTTTTAAGAAAAAGCAAGCCGCATAAGGCTCTGATGGTTGAATGCCTTTTTGCATCTAAGACCCTACCTTATTAGTTAATGTTTTATTGCATTTAAGACCCTACTTTATTATTTAATGCTTTATGCATTTTAGACCTTGCATTTATTACTTAAAGCTTTATGCAATTAAGGCTTTAATAATTGCATTTAATGCTATTGTTTGTGCAAGCACGTAGCTTGCATGCATGTAGCTTAGGAATTAGCTTGCATGCATGAAGCATTTGTATTAAGCATCTGAATGCTTATGAGCCGCATGGCCCCTTTTTTTGTAGTGAGCCGCATAGGAGCAGGAATGGTATATTTAATACATATTTTTATAGTGAGCCGCATATGCTAACGCACTTGTGAGCCGCATGGCATACTATAAATAATGTAATCATTGTTTGGCCACGTGAACCTTTTCTTACTGCATTAATTGTTGGGTCCCACATGGCTTCTGTACTTGAGTGGCCACGTGTCCCTTTTCCTTTGCTTGAGTGGAAGCTCGCATTTATTGTCTTCCCACTCTCTGTCTTTTCTGACTGCATGAATATTACTTGTTAGCATTTACTCTTGGCCGCATGGCCCCCTTTAGTTATTTTCTGGCCGCATAAGTTTTGGCTGGCCGCTTGTAGGTTCTCCCACTTTTGGGCCGTATGGGGTCCACTTTGATTGTTTAATGTTTTATTTGTCTGAATTGTGGTCAGAATTTCTTGCCACTCCCAACATGAAAGTTGTAGAGTTTCTCCTTGGCTTCAAGAATATATATATTATTATTATATTATTATTTAATTGCACAAGTTTCTTCCCTCCTTGATAATGACATGACTTGAAAGTGACCCGCCGTGGTGCACTCCTGACAAGATAACTTGACCTGACAATTTGACATGATAACTTGATATGATAATTCTTGATAGTGGCCCGCCGTGGCGCACTCTTGACATGATAAACCTGACATGATATTTTTTGAAATGTTGTTGCGACGGCTAGCATGACACGATGAGATTGAATGACCTGGACACCGTGGACGATTGTGCTTGTACAAATGAACCTGTCTTGTCTTGCATCATGTCTAGGACTGGGACCCCTGAGTACCACGGTCAGGGGTACCCACTATAAATGGCTAAGGCTAATAACTAGAATAATTCAGTAGTCATGAGAGATTTCTCCAGTTACAGGCGATCCCGTTATCCCGGCCACAATTGTAGGACTTGTAGCCTGCCGTCGAGTAGGGCACATTTCCAGTCCACTGTCATGTGGGGCACACCTAGTAATTCTTGATAATTGCTTAATGAATTCCAGTCGCCTGGATAACCTGAATTAGCTGCAGGGCTTGTGGCTGGAGGAATATCTCATTGCATATTGCTAGTAACTAGGCCTGTGATAACCCTAGTTAGTTAAAGTATCAAGCCGTACTTATTGCTCTGCCGTGAAATGTTGGATGAAGTTTACTAGTGTATTCTTGTCTTGATTCTGTACAAGATTGTCACATGACCTGTTTTCTTATTTTATCTTGCCGATAAATGGTGGAAGAAACTAAGTTCGGTTCAGACGAAGGGTTACAACCCCGGTCCTTGTTTGGTTTACGGGTTGTAACCTGGTTATCTGAATAGTCCCATGGTTATCGCATCGTATATCACCTGCCATGTTTCTCTTTAATTACTGTCTTTTATTTTGTAATTATATTCTTGTGCTAATTGCTGGTTTTAGTTCTTAAGTGAAGCCTCCTTTGTGGCACTTGCTCTTTCTGGGGTCTGACCCAGCTGGTTTTGTATGGCCAGATTCCGGAGCAACTCCAGAAGATCTACCGGTTTTCCAGCCCGGTGGTGAACACCAGGCGTAACCAGGGCAACGAGTGGGTTTATTTTGGCTCTCCCACTCTATTGTAAAATTATTCTTTTGAGGCGTTTAGCCGCCGAGCAAGTGTTAGCTCGTGTACATTTTTACTTACTGTCTGCCTACGGGCTGTAACATGGTTGGCAACCTAGGGTTGATCATGTATGACTAAACTCTTGCTAGTCCTCACATTTTGTAACGACTAGCTTCATGATCAGCTGAATATGTAATGTTTGGGACGCCTTACTATTGTGTATCTAATGATCATACATCTTGTAACTCTTACTTACTTGCTTGTGATTGAGACACTAGACTTGTTATTGACCATAAGAGACTGATGGCTTGTAGATAAACCCTCATACATCTAGACAGCCGTGACCGTATAGTGGAGTGGATTCCATTTTATTATACGTAGCTGGCTATGTCTGCCCCCGCTCTCCAGTATTCTGGTTCTGGGGCATGACAAACTCAGCATTGTCCTAATGTGCATTAAACTTATCACATTTGCTACTATGTATATTGCTTTGTTCGTCTAACATGTACATGCAGGAAAGCAATAAGCAAGATCAATGTGGACATATGCAATGAAGAAATCATGGTGGGCCAAAGACGACGGATCCCACAAGATTTTTCTGAACCACCCGAGGACATCTCCGGAGCCACGCACTCGGAGGTTCCGCTGCCCGGTCAGCGGACGGGGGTCGAGGGGGCAGCGCCCCTCGTCGGGGGTTCGGGGGCGAAGCCCCCGAAAGGTATTCAGTTTTCGCATACTGGATATCTTTGGACAGCTGCCGCCAAGGGAAAAAGCCAGCACCTATCAAAGAAAGAAGCCAAGCCATGCCATCATCATTTCAAGACTCTGAAGAAGCCTGCACTTGCTACAGTATATCTGGAGTCTGTAATGAGTCTTAGGAATAATTGTAAACACAAGAAATGGATGGCAAAATCGAAAGCTATGGTAGAAACTAGCCCAGGATCATTTTTGGTTGAAAACCGGCATACCGACGGTATACCGGTGCATACCGACGGTATACCGATTTTGTTCACAGAAAGTTTCTGTCTACAAAATCGGCATACCGACGGTATACCGGATCATACCAACGGTATACCGATTCAGTAACGTTGTAAGTCCAACGGTCGGATTTCCAGCATTAAATGATCCCAACGGCTATATTTCGAGCCGTTGCAATCCCAGACCGGTATACCGACGGTATGCCGACTCATACCGACGGTATGCCGGTCGCTGACTGAAAAGTTGCCTTTGGCTCTTTTCAATACTTTGGTTATAAATAGCCTTGAACCCCTTCATTCAAGGTTGATGCTTTGAGCCTAAAAATTTCTAAACCACCAAAGCCTATCCACAAACAACTCTACAAAGCTTTCATTTGCCATCCACAAATTGTGTTAGAGTTATTGAGTTAAAAAGTGAGATCTTCATCTTATTGTATAAGGAGATCAAAACCTATTGTGAAAGGTTGAAGTTGGAGAGTCTTCGTATCCAAACTCTCGGTTGAAGTTGGAGAGTCTTCGTATCCAAACTCTCGGTTGAAGTTTGAGAGTCTTCGTATCCAAACTCTCGGTTGAAGTCGAAGAGGCCTTCGGATTAAAGCTCTCGTGTAAGAAGTTGGCGAGTTCTTCGGATCCAAACTCGTGTGTAACTATTTGCTCAAATAGTGGATTAAATCCGGAGATAGTTCCGGGACTGGATTGCCTCTAGGGAGGATACCAAGATACATCGGGTGTCGGTATTGTTATTGCTTCTTCTCTTGCACTTATATTTTTAAATTGCCAATTAGCTTGTGCTAAGTGCTTGATTAGTTAGCTTGACCCTATTCACCCCCCCTCTAGGGTTACTACAGTCCCTCCACCTCGTCGACTCCGCCTCCTTCTCCCTCAAGCGCTTCAACGACAGCCTCTCCTTCCTCACCCGCGCCTGCCGCATCTTCGAATCCGTCGACCCCGACACCGCTGACGACTCCTCCGGCTTCGACCTCCGCCCGGTTGTCCATGCCATCCACCTCCAGCTCGCCGACCACCCCTCCTCCGCTCGCCCTCCTCCCTCTGTCCTAATTTTTGGACTGTTTCCAAGCAAATTGTGGGTATCCCTTAGCAAAAATTTCACTTTCTTGGACTGCCTCCAAGTAAGGGTTGTCCCCAAGTAAAAAGTGTGGTGCCCTCAGAAAAAGCCTACTATCATTTGCCACCCACCACCATTTTGGTATTGAATTTTAGTATAATTTGTGCAGTATCTTTCTTTGTAATCTAGTTGAAGATGTGATGTAACCATATATTTATGTTAAGTTGTTAACTATGTTTGCTAGTAGGCTAACTAGAACCAGCGTATATATAAATTGGTTTATTGTTCTTTCGAGTACATAATTATTACTCTAGAAGAATCGCGAGAAAAGCCTCTGAATATTCTCATCAAAATATAATATTTGTGGTATTTGAGGTTTCATGATAATGTATATTTATGGGTTAAAGCTCTAGTATCGGGATTATATATAAAGAAAAAGTATTTTTTTTTTATTTAGATAAAGGATGGGATCAAGAAATCTTAGCCAATATTTATTAAAACAAGCATAAGATAAAATATTGAATACAAATAGTAAATACCAGATTGGCATTGTTAAGGGTACTACAATTTCAAATTTCATACAAATATTAGTTTAGTCCTAGTTTTTTTTTTGAAATCAGTTTAGTCCTAGTTATGAATAAAAAATTAATACAATATCAATTTTAATCAGCTTTCATCTTACTATTATAAAAAGGCTTAAAAATGGCTCAAATGAGCCGTCTGATACGTGTGTATGTCCCCAGCACTATTCTACTCGAACATATATCTAAAATCTTATAAAAATATCTATAACAAAACTAAATTAAAATATATTCAATATTCAAATTATATTTAAAATAATTATTTGGTATTATCTAAACATAGATCTAAAATTCTAAACAAATATCTATAACAAATTTTAATTAAAATATATTCAAATTATTTTAATAGAATTTGAATTTTGTCTATTTTTTTAGAACTATCAATTTTTTTTCCTTTTATTTGGTATGTGGGTACACGTGAGCATATTAATAACTTTCCATGGTTAGCTATAAGATCCTGACTGGATGGCGGAAGATCAGTGCACAGGAACGTATTATTTTTTATTTATTTACAGGCATGCGTGTCCATGCGTTTCGTCAGACATCTAAAAAAATAAAGTTTCTGCTATCATTTTTTTTTAAAAATTTCAGTTTTATATTTTGGCTTAATTGCACTTTGATACCCTCAACTAATTCGGTTTTTCAACTTGATACCCTAAACTTTTTTACTCAACAACTTAATACCTCAACTATTATTTTTTTTTTCAACTTCATACCTAAATTTTTAAAAATTCCGAAAATACCCTTATCCCTTCCCTCTCCCCTTACCCCTCCCCCACTTCGGCCACCCCCTCCCTCCCGCCCCGCCCCTCTCCCGACACCCCCTTCTCCCGCTTCCGGTCACTCCCCCCCTGCTTCCGGCCTCCCCCCCCCCCCCCCCCCCCTCCTCCCGCTTCCGTCCACCCTCCGCCCCCTCCCTTCCTCCCCAGCCCCCGCCTCCTCCCACGCTGCCGCGCCCTAGGAGGAGAGGCGGGGGCGGGCGGCCGGAGCGGGCCAGGGGGGGAGGGTGGACGGAAGCGGGAGGAGGGAGAGGCGGCCGGAAGCGGGAGGGGGGGTGGTCGAAAGCGGGAGAGGGGGTGGCCGGAGGGGGGGCGGGGCGGGAGGGAGGGGGTCGCCAGAGTGGGGGAGTGGGGGGAGTAATTTTCAAGTTTGAGCATGAGTATTTTCGTCTAAAAAAAATATTCGGATATCAAATTGTTACAAAAAAAATTTAGGATATTAAGTTGAAAAACATAAATAGTTGAGGGTATCAAGTTGCAATTATGCCTTATATTTTAGATGTTCTTCTGCAATTTGTTGGACGTCTCTGATGATCTTCTGCAATTTGCGATTTGGATGTCACTGATGCTGCAGAGTTTGTCTTAGCCTCGATGTTGGTGTCGGCCATGGCCGAGGCCTAGTGACGGTGCTATCAACCAACAGTCTGGTGTTCGTGTCAGACTTTTCGTCAAACAACTACAAGGCAGCAGATGGTTGCAACTAAGCTCTTCAAAAACATCCCATGGAGATGGAAACCTCCTCCTCTCTTCCTCCTCTGCTATCTCCACCAAACTCCGCACGCGCGCACCCCGCCCACCTTCGCCCACCTCTGCCAAAGCGGGCCCCTCCACTCCGCCGTGGCCCTCCTCCCCTCCCTCGACCCCGCCTCCGTGGACCCCACCGCCTACCTCCGCCTCATCCGCCTCGCCGTCACCTCCAACTCCCCCAGCTCCGGCCGCTCGATCCACCGCCACCTCACATCCGACGGCCGCCGGCCCATCCCCACCCTCTTCCTCGCCAACTCCCTCCTCTCAATGTACCTCAAGTTCGACCTATTCGCCGAAGCACAACACCTGTTCGACGAAATGCCGCAGAGAAACGTCGTCTCGTTTTCGGCCATGATCTCGTCCCTGATCCACCGCAAGCTCCTCGACGCCGCCTTCCAGCTCTTCGTTTCCATGCAGAGGCACGGCATTAAGCCCAACATGTTCACCTTCTCGTCGGTACTCAAGGCCTGCGACGCTTCGGACAGAATGTGGTCGGTACATTGCACCGTGATCAAGTACGGCTTGGAGCTCGACGTGTTCGTCAGGAGCTCTCTGATCGATCTTTACACCAAGTTTAACGATTGGGAGAACGGGTATCGGGTTTTCCAAGAAGCGGCGACTCGCGATCTCGTCGTTTGGAATTCGATCATCGGCGGGTTCGCGCAGAGCGGAGACAGTATCAGGGCTATCGATTTGTTCGCGCAGATGAAGGGTTCCGGGCTTTCCGTGAACCAGGGGACGCTGACGAGCGTCCTCCGCGCGTGCACCGGGCTGGTGATGCTGGAGATGGGGAGGCAGGTGCACGTACACGTCCTGAAGTACGAGAAAGATCTGATACTGGAGAACTCGCTCCTCGACATGTACTGCAAGTGCGGGAGCCTGGAGGAGGCCGGCGCGCTCTTCGCGAGGATGGGGGAGAAGGACGTGATCTCGTGGAGCACGATGCTCTCGGGCCTGGCGCAGAACGGGAGGAGTTTGGAGGCGCTGGACCTCTTCAGGTCGATGGAGGAACACGGTCCTAGACCGAACTACATTACGATCGTCGGCGTCTTGTTCGCCTGTAGCCATGCGGGGCTGGTGGAGGAGGGGTGGTTTTATTTTCGCTCGATGGAGAGGCTATTTGGCGTCCAGCCCGGGAGGGAGCATTGTGGATGCGTGGTCGACATGCTCGCTCGTGCGGGGAGGCTACGGGAGGCTGTGGGGTTTATAAAGGAGATGGACTTCGAGCCGGATCATGTGGTATGGAGGACTGTTCTTGCAGCGTGTAGGGTTCATAAGGAGGTGGACTTGGCAGCCTATGCGGCCAGAGAGGTTCTCAAGTTGGAACCGGGCGACGAGGGGGCTCACATACTACTGTCCAACATCTACGCCGATTGTCGTCGATGGAACGACGTCGAAGAGGTGAGGAAAGGGATGAGAGATAGGAAGGTGAAGAAGGAGCCCGGTCGGAGCTGGATCGAGATGAGCAAGGCGACGCACGTCTTCGTTGCCGGAGATTTCTCGCACCCGCAGAGTGACAGTATCCGCGGCGAGCTGAGCCGACTGATCGGTAGGGTTCGAGCGGTGGGATATGTTCCTGATACGGAGTTCGTAACGCACGATCTCGGGAGGGAGCAGAGGGAGGAGTCGCTACGATTTCACAGCGAGAAGCTGGCGATTGCGTTCGGGGTCGCAAACTCGCTGGAGGGGAAGCCCGTCAGGGTGATGAAGAACTTGAGGATATGCGGAGATTGTCATACCTTTGCGAAGCTTGTTGCGAAGACGGAACGCAAGACTATTATAGTCAGGGATCCGATCCGGTTCCACCATTTTCAAGATGGGGCCTGCTCTTGCGGAGATTATTGGTGACTCCGAGATGGAGAGATCCATGGAGGTGTGCTCAATTATGTGCCCCATCAGGGCCGGACTGAGGGGTTGGGTTGTCCGAGCTGGAGCTTATTTTGGTTGCCGTCTTGTTCCTTGTTGTGGGCTGGTCGTTGGGGTTCACCTGCGATTCCGACCTCTTGCGGGTCATGTTGGACCTAGAGGGCTGTCCTAAGTAGAGGGGGGTAGCCCGAAGCCCCAAGTCTTGTCGGACTTAGGTGCAGTCTCCACTTCATCGGCCTCGGTTGCACACAGAATGAACAGATATGGCGATAGAGGATGACCTTAACAAACGAAGATCATGGGTCAGTTAGCCTTCTTGAGCATTAGCATGCTGCAGTGATCGACTACCACTGGCATCAATGTGATGACATCTGCTTCAACAATATTTGGTTGGCACCTCGGACACGTACGCTTCCACCTTGACTAAGATCATAGTTTTGCATATCATATATCCTTGGAAAACAACCTTACTTTCAAGAAGGGGAATGGAGAAACCGTTCTTCATTGGCATGTTTTTTCAAGTGCTAATTAGTATTTAGACTCTCTTAGAGTTTAAGCTCTGATATGTCCAACAGAAAAGTTTAGGTCATGAATTTTTGTTTTTGTTTCATTTTTTCCATTATCTTGAAGATGAGTACTGCTGCTAGGGCTGCAAATGAGCCAAGCCGTTCGCTAGCTGCTCGAAGCTCGGCTCGATAAAAGCTCGTTTGAGCTTGAGCTCAATTAATTCTAGTCAAGCCAAGCTCAAGCTTACGAAAGCTTGGCTCGGCTTGGCTCGTTTGCAGCCCTAACTGCAACAACCAACACAGGCTGAAAAGGAGGGTATAATGGAAAAAAAAAACACCCAAAAAAAAAAATTTAGGGTCCAAACTTTCCAACTGAAAATGTCAAAACTATCAGAACTAGTATAAAATTCTGGGTTTAAACACTAATTAGCCTTTTTTTAATCATATTTGATTGAGAATTGAGAAAGAAGCATATGATGGTACACCATTATGATATAATTAGGTGACAAATGATGCATCATTATATTAGACGACACCTGTGACCTGTGTCGATGTTGAGATCGACTTTACGCTTAGATTATGATCATTGGTTCTCCTATTAAATTATTCATGGACATTTATAGTATCTTTTAACTGCTTGTCTCTGATTCTTGTATCATTCAGTTTGGCACCTCTCATGTCCTTACTATTTATAAGAAGCAGGTCCATCCATGAGCTACACTGTTAGAAACTTTAGGGCCTGTCAATCTCTATGAACTCAGCCCTATTATATTCTTCATTTGTTATACTTCAAACTTGATTCTTGATGAAACCAACTTTCATGGTATCTTGCAAATGATCAAGAGTTGCTTTCAAATTATCAAACATCTTTCAAGTTCTCCTATTAAATTATTCACGGACATCTCTAATATTTTTTTTAACTAGTTGTCACACTGATTATTATCTTTACTGTCTATAAGAAGCAGGTTCATGAGCTCCATACACCCTGTCAATCTCTGAATTAATTTAGACCTCTCAATTTTATGCTGTTCTATTCTTCATTTGTTACACTTACAAACTTGATCACGATGAAGATAATTTTCATGGTACCTTGCAAATTAAGAGGTGCTTTCAAGTCATCAACATCTTTCAAGTTCTCCTATTAAATTATTCGTGGACATCTCTAATATTCTTTTTAACTGGTTGTCACACTAATTCTTCTATCTTTACTCTATAAGAAGCAGGTTCATGAGCTACATACACCCTGTCAATCACTGAATTAATTTATACCTCTCAATTTTATGTTGTTCTATTCTTCATTTGTTACACTTCAAACTTGATCATGATGAAGATAATTTTCATGGTACCTTGCAAATTAAGAGTTGCTTTCAAGTCATCAACATCTTTCAAATTCTCCTATTAAATTATTCATCGACATCTCTAATATTTTTTTTAACTGGTTGTCACACTGATTCTTCTGTCTTTACTGTGTCTGTCTATAAGAAGCAGGTTCATGAGCTACATACACCCTGTCAATCTCTGAATTAATTTATACCTCTCAATTTTATGCTGTTCTTTTCTTCATTTGTTACACTTCAAACTTGATCATGATGAAGATAATTTTCATGGTACCTTGCAAATTAAGAGTTGCTTTCAAGTCATCAACATCTTTCAAATTCTCCTATTTAATTTATTCATGGACATCTCTAATTTTTTTTTTTAACTGGTTGTTACACTGATTCTTCTATCTTTACTGTCTATAAGAAGCAGGTTCATGGGCTACATACACCCTGTCAATCTCTGAATTAATTCAGCCCTCTCAATTTTATGTTGTTCTATTCTTCATTTGTTACAAGTTCAAACTTGATCATGATGAAGAAAATTTTCATGGTACCTTGCAAATTAAGAGTTGCTTTCAAGTCATCGACATACTTTATGACCTTACAATCACCCTGAAAATGAGTGATTATTGCAGGTGAGTGCAATATTAGTAGTGGATGTCACCTTGATATGGTGCATTAACATATATTATGATGCAAGCTAACTGTTCTCTCATATTAAATTTGGTGAGATTTGCCAAAATCATCTTTATGTGTAAATGTGTTAGTTGAGGTTTTGGATGCAGTGGTTAACTAGTAACAATATCTGGATATCAGTCATGCATTGTTTTTCATTATTCTTAATTATCTTGTCCATGTCTAGATCAATCTGACATGCCGAGTATGATCCAGCTTATGAAAGTTTTTTTTTTTTTTTTTTCGTGAGATCGAACTTACTCAGTCAGAATGTGCTATGTCTCAACCAGCCAGAAGTAATTCAGCTTATAAAAGATTGTTTCTTTTGATTTATTTATTGTAAGAGGAACACACACACATTATTTTTTGGCGGGTAAACTGTTGATTTTTACAAATATAATCTCTAATTATTTTTTTTGGAAATTGCTGAAATATCCATTTTCGGGGTGGGTGTTTATGAAAAATTCATCCGCAGGTTGGGTTTTATGAAATATCCAAAATTATGTATTTTTACGTTAAATATTTCAAGATTCTCTTTAGATGCTCTATATTTACAAAATTGTCATTTTAATAATACCATAACTATCCCTTCTCACAAATTTGGTTATATATATGTATTTGAATTCACAAACTCAGATTTGGATTACGATTTTCGTCTTCTTCTTCTTCACGAGAGATTTGAATTCCATTGCTCTCATCTTCAGCCGAGATCGCAAATATCGTTCATAGTTCACTGTGCTTTTCTTCAGTCGAACTCCGATCATCGCTCATCATCATCGTTCGTAGTTTTACACATGACGGGGAATAGTCATTCTTCGTTATAGTAGGACAGAGAATGATCAACTGTTCTCCGTGATTTTAACACGGAGAATAACCGTTCTCCTGCATTTTAACACGGGGAATGGTTATTTTTCGTGATTTTAACAACGGAGAATGGTTATTCTCTGTGATTTTAACACGGAGAATGATTATTCTTCTACTTTTTTACATGGGAAAAGATCATTCTTCGTCATTTTAACACGAAAAATGACAATTCTTCGTGATTTTAACACGAAGAATGACCATTCTCATGCACTTTAACACGGAAAATGACTATTCTTCGTGATTTTAACACGGAGAATGATCATCCTCATGCATTTTAACACGGGGAATGACCATTCTCCGTCATTTTAACACGAAGAATGGTAATTCTTCGTCAATTTAACAAGGAGAAAGGCAATTCTCCGTGATTTTAACACGGAGAATGGCTATTCTCCTGTATTTTAACACGGAGAATGACCATTTTTCGTCAATTAACACGGAGAATGGCTATTCTCCTGCATTTTAACACGGGGAATGACCATTCTCCGTTATTTTACCACGGAGAATGGCTATTATCCTGCATTTAATACGGAGAATGACTATTCTTTTGCATTTTAAAACGGGGAAAGGCCATTCTCCGTCATTTTAACACGGAGAATGGTAATTCTCCGTGATTTTAACACAGAGAATGACCATTCTCCTGCATTTCATGAACATAAGTTAAAGTTATACCTTCTTTTTGCCATTCTTTTTGCTTACCAGCCTTTGGCTTATGTACAACTCTCTAAAAATTTTTCACATCAGCTCTTTCTTCTCTAACTGGGGTTTAGATGATGATGATGATGATGAAGTGGGAACTGATGATACGACATGGTGGGAATATTGCGAATGGAGAGTCACTGACGAGTTTTTGAAGTAAGGTTTGAAGTTTTTGGAGGAGAAAACCTAAATTCGAAAGTGAGCAGCGTATGGAAGAAGAGGAAGGATCGAAACGTTTTTTTTGAAAAGTAGGTTTCATGGGTGTTTTCAATAAATTAGAAGGGCAAAAAGGTCATTTCGTACCCTTTTATATATTTTTGCTAATTCTGGACACGCGATAAAATATTATTTTGCGGTGAATTTTTTATAAAATTTTTGCGGTTTTTGGACATTTGCTAAATTTTCTCATTATTTTTATGATAGATTATGACCGAGGTATCTTGATAAGCTTCGTCAACGCCAAACCCACCACTACAGGGGCTAGTTTCAGGCTCGTCAACACACATTTTTAATATCAATGCATGCATGGGCACGGGCAACAGCAACAAAGGCGCATAGACCTTTCTGAAGTGAGTTATGGCTTTCAATTTTCTCATTTTTAACTCTGAAGAGTGGTGCTCTTTATATAGAGCAGGCCGGCACCTCTGGACTCTTAAGTTAGTCTATACATAGATCAAGGATGCGAGATTATCATGACTATACTGTTATTATGTCCAACTAAAGCCTAGCCAGCCTCTCCGTTTGGCTCTCTCAGCTTTGGTTCCAGATCTTGTTCGATGAAGAATGACCCATCGTTTTTAGGCCTTTTGTCAAAGGAGGTATGGTCTATTCCAGAGGGATGACTAGATCTTCCCCACGCAAATGCGATCTAATACCGTGGGAGTTGTCAACACCCGACACGAAGTTAGGGAAGGTTAAATTATATATCTTCTACTAATATAATGAAGTTTCAAAACGGTTCAAAAGTGAGCCATCTAAGCCGTCATTATATAATGGTCTATTTTATTTTTTAAAATAAATTATGTAAACAAATGTCGAAAAAAGTTTAAAATTATTATATATATTCAACATGGAAAATCGAACTCAAAAAAAAAAAAAAGAATACCTCCCACCTTAACCAAATGAGTTCGAAGATATATTTGATTATATCTTTTTTGAACAATCAAACTTTAAAAAAAAGAATACCTCCCACTGTAAGAATAATCAAACTTTAAAAAATAAATTAGTAAACGTTTAGTAGGCCAGTTGAGTTTGTTGAACAATCATAAAGCTAAAGCTACTTGTGAAGGAAATCTTTCTTTTTTTTCTCCTTTGGTCTTGCGTGTCATATAAGAGGTCCACCTACAGAAGGCATTCTTTCCATAGCACCGAAAGGAGGAGGAAAAAAGAAAGTAGGTTTGGTTGAGACTCTGTCGCGGACACGCGTCGCGCGACCGGCACGTACCTGCCGAGTTTGGTAAGTGGCGCAGTCAGCAGTAGCGATTTCTAATCTAAATATGGGACGCGTCATCTAAAAACATCAAAAGTACCTAAAAAAAGTAAAGAGGCAGAGAGCCTTTTATCAACTAACACCAAACCAAACACTATGCGGACGTGGTGACATGTAACATATGTACATATGAATGAAGAATTGGATTGAGAACTGTCAGATCCAGGTTCAATGAACTCTGTCTGTATCAAACTTGAACCATGCTACATTGTTCGTCTGCGGGCCAATCAGTCAGTCCGTCCGTCAGACCGTCACGTGTCATTGTTCCACTGGCAAGTCAACCGACGTAGAACCCACGTATACAGGGGAGGGCCAAAATAGCTTTTTTTTAAGAGATTGCTATGCAAGTTGTGCGATCGCACATAGTTTCAAAAATCGAAAGGTTCCAGTTAAATTTGTAATCTCTTTATATATGACTAACCTAGAATTTTTTTAGAAACATCAATAACATAGACGTTTGAATATCATAAAATATTCTTTTAGAGTAGTTAAAAAGGGATAATAAAAAAATTTAGTATTTGTTTAGTATTTGTACGACGATTAGTGGATATTGAATCAAATTATAATTGGTTAGAAAAGTAATTTTTACCATTTAGATTATGGAGAATTGAGAGTTGGATGAAAAGAAAAGTAAAATCGTAGTCGTGATGCTTATAACCTTAACATTTTACATGATTACATCAATTTTTATTCGAAAATGTCAAACGGACTGAACGGGTTACGTGTCAGTTTGAAACTGACGTGATAGTCCTCCACTAGATTCATTCCGACCAATCTGAGTCCAATAAAGCACAGTTTATTTTTATTTTAGATGTTTACTCATACTTTAAAAGGCAAGCTATCTATATTTTAAGCTATCAAGAAGAAGATAATATGCCATGTTGTCAGGAGCTATCACTTATTAAAAAGACACCTACGTAAAGAAGCCAAAACATGGCTACATCAATCAATCAATTAGTATTTGCTCGGTTGTGTTTATTTCTCCATCTAATTTGGGGTAAAGTGCATTTAAACTCTCCTTAGATGTCACAAAAATGCAAATAAAGACTCGCTGATCTGAAAAAGACAGTTCGTTACGAAAATGCTCAAATCATCCCCCCGCTGTTAAAATCCGTTAAAAATCGTCTTAAAAGACGATTTTTGCCCCTCCTCTCTCCCTCCCCTCTTTCTTCGGTGGTGGGAACGGGTCCGGAGGGGGGAGGGGGTGTCGGCGGACGGGTCGCCGGCGGAGGGAGGAGGGGGGGGGGGGGGGGGGGGGGGAGGGGGTCGGGGATGACCGACGGAGGCAGGAGGGGGGAAGGAGGGAGGGGGACGGGTCGCCGGCGGAGGGAGGAGGGGGGGGTGGTCGGGGATGACCGACGGAGGGAGGGGGGGTCGGGGTCGGGTCGCCGATGGAGGAAGGAGGCGGGGGGGGGGGGGGGGGGGGGGGATCGGGGATGACCGGCGGAGGGAGGAGGGGGGGAGGGGGGGGTGGTCGGGGTCGGGTCGCCGGCGGAGGGAGGAGGGGGAGGGGAGGGGGTTGAGGGGCGGGTTGCCGGCGGAGAGAGGAGGGGGGGGGGGGGGGGTCGGGTCGCCGGCGGAGGGGGGGCGGGGGGCCGGGGGGGGGGGGGGGGGGGGGGGGGGGAGAGTAGAGAAGGGGGGGAGGGCTGGTAGGGAAGGATGGGGGGGTAGTTTAGGTAGTTTTATTTTTTTTAAGTCTTAACGGCCATTTAACGGATAAGGGCCATTCTAAACAAAATAGATTTTTTGGGAGGTGCAAACTGCTTAAGTTTTCTAAAAGGTCTTATTTTGCAAACGAGGCAACTCTAGGGAGGGTTTAAATGCACTTTACCCTCTAATTTGAAATACTATATAATAATAAATAAAGTTTTACGGTAAAAATATTTATTCCAATTTTTATATCTATATTTACTAACTAAATTTTTTATATTAAATTTAACATAAATAGTTAGGTAATTAAGTATATAAAAAAAATTAAGAAAAAATGTTGTTTGCTATTTTTAAGTGGTAAAAATTTAAAAAAAATTTGTTTGTTGTTTTCAAGTCCTCAAAAAAATTAAAATACTTTTTTTTTCTTTTCTGAAATACATTTAAAATACTATTGTTTATTCTTTTCATATATTTTCTATGTTATTTGTATAATATTGATATTGTTTTGCTAATCGCATTCATATTATTATGAATTGGTTTGTTGTGAGTTGTGTTTAAGCTTTACTTTCGACTATATCAATTTTTTAGTTTATGCAGAAAAAAATGATGCCAATTAAGACAATTTAAAGGACTAGTTAGAGTTTAGGCCCTGAATTTGATAGCAGCTTAGGACTTAAGCTTAAGTTCTGACTAATACAATTAGAAAGTTTAGATTCTGAAATTTTATTAAATTCGTTATATTTTTTTTCTTCAGTATACCCTTCCTTCCATGTTTGGCTGTGAAACATTCATATATAGACTATGGAGTGTATAATAGAAAAATAATAAACAAATAATCAAAAATCAGAATATAAACTTTTTAATTGAAAATGTTGGGACTTAGACTCTGAGCTGGTATAAAATCCAAGATCTAAACTCTAATTAACCCTAGCTTAAATGCTTAAAACTTTGGTAAACATATATTTACGAGTTATTTTCTTAGTTATAATTGATGTTATTGTAATTGGCATTGCAATATTTACACCATAGTACATCTTCTCTCACTTTGTATTAAATAACCTCTTAATTATTAGCTTTTGTTGTGAAAAAAAAAAAAAATCACAAGTTTAGAAGCGTTAGTTTGCAATAAAGCATACTATAAGGGGGTCCCATATAAAATAGCGGCAAGCGAAGAACCGGATCCAATCGCCTTTTACCTACGTGAATAATGAGCCACGTGGAGAAGTCACGTGCGCAACTCCCGTCCACGTGTCCCTCCATAACGGGCGCCGGCCCATAAAGTATAAAATATCCGTGAGGCCCGAAATTCGAGGTCCTCCCCTTCGCGAGCCAAGCCAGCTCATCGGTGGGCCCTACGGAGGGCTATTTGTCACGTGGCCCACGGTGACGTCGCCCTCGCTCGACAGCTTCCTCCCTCCCTGGGCCGGGCTGTGGGCCGACTCCGTGGTCCCCTCCTGCCGTGGGAGAGTGACACATTTGGCACCCGTTCACAAAAATCCTCTGACTCGACGTGTCGGCCTATAATTCCTTCCTCTAATCCAAGCCAAGCGTATTATTGTCATATCAAAAGATCGGCTGTTCCGTTCCACGCAGCATTTTCCTTCATTCATCAGCTGACACGTATTCTGCATTTTTTTTTTGCATATATGCACCTCAAATGTTCAGTTTTGTATTTATACCCCTGCAAACTATTGATATATACATTTTTCTTTTGAGCTATTTAGTAATAACGTCTCACATAATAACTGATACTTAGAGTTTAGGTCTTCAAATTTTCCGACGTTGATATTTGGGTCTCCAAATTAACGTTCACATTGACTAATGAATGAACGGTAATTTGAAAACCCAAATAATAACATTGGACAATTTGGAGACCCAAATTCTAATATTAAAATCCTATTACTAAAGATTCATTTTCTTTTGAGATGTCCGAAATTACTTATGATGCTCTGTGTACGTTGTATTATATGTCTTTTGGTTCTATTGTCTAAAACTTCCACCATTTTTATGAAGAAAAAAATATGTGTTTTTGTATGATGTTCCTTTCTTTTATAGTTTTTTTCTGATAGAAGTACACAATTTTTTGATTCGCAGATATAATAAACAATACTAAATTTATATTGAATCCAAAATGATGTTGTTTCTTAAGTAAGTAGTGTTTAACTTCCTTACAATTAAGAGCATAACAAAAGTATAAACAATTATTAGCAAATAATTTTTTTTAAAGATAAACGACAGAAAGCCCCCCTTGCTTTTTTTTTTCTTTCTATTATTACAAAAGTTTTTAGCAAAATTCTATATAAGCTAAACTAACTGGTTGGGACTGTTGATTAAGGATAACATATATGTTTTTTATTGGAGTCATCATCGTAAATATAATACACACACGCACACACACACACACGCATATATATGGAGCGGATTAGGAGTCTCGTATGTGGAGTTCCGTCAAAGCTGTGCCCCCGCTGCACTATCGCATCGGAGTGTCCGAGTGGGACTCCCGTGCACGTCTGACTCCAGCAGGACTCAGGATCCAGCACCCGCCCCCCTCCCCCCCCCCCCCCCCCCCCCCCCCCTCCTCCTTTCTCTCCCTATAGAGAGAGAGAATGTTGTAATTGTGATATAATTTGCGGAAGGATATGAATTTTTTTAGAGGACGTAAGTGCAAAAACAAATATATATTCTTCTACACCTCTCTTTAAACACTGTTCATTCTAGTGGAGGTAGAGCGCTCTCTCTCTCTCTCTCTTGTGAACACTATAAAGACATGGCCACAAATCCATGTCTCCTCTTCTCTCCCTCCCTCTCCCTCTCTCTCTCTCCCTGTGTGTGCTGAGTTTGTTGACATTTCCAAAATTACTTTGTTCTCTCTCTCTGATGCTTTAGTTTGTTCTTAAGAACGAAGAAGAGGATTAGCTCCTCACAAGAAAAAAAAAACAGTTCCTCCAGATCCGAAGAAGCTCTAATAAAAATAAAGAATAAAGAATAAAGAATAGAGAGAAGAGGATGAGAAAGAGCAATAATATATCGTAATTTTGAATGGACGAGATGGCTCCGGCGGTCGCGTTGCCGTTGGCTGCGATATCCGCTCCGCTCGTCGAGAGCCCCGCCGAGATCGCCCGCCTCAAGCTCATCCCCGACGCCGACGACGCCGCCGCCCTCCCCGTGGAGGAGGAAGAGCCCAAGCAGTCGGGGGATCCGCCGACGGCGGCGCTCGTCGAGGCCCGCGGCGGCCGCGCCGGCGGGAGCGTCTACTTGACGGACTACTCCCCCCTCTGGGGGTCCACCTCCATCTGCGGGCTGCGCCCGGAGATGGAGGACGCGGTGGCGGCGGTCCCCCGCTTTTTCGACCTCCCCATGAGAATGGTCGCCGGCGACCGCGTCACGGACGGGCTGGACCCGAGCTCGGTCCGCCTCCCCGCCCATTTCTTCGGAGTCTACGACGGCCACGGCGGCGCGCAGGTGCCAGCAAACCCCCTCTCCGCTCCGCTCCGCTTTGATAGATTTGTCGATTTGCTAATTTTTTCCCTCTTTCGATTTCGATTAGGTTGCAGATTACTGCCGGGATCGAGTCCATTCGGCGTTGGTCGAGGAGCTACAGAGACCGCCGAGAGAGGACGACGGCGGCGGCGGCGGCGAGCAGCAGCAGCGGTGGGAGAGGGCGTTCACCGATTGCTTCCAGCAGGTCGACGACGAGGTCGGGGGAAAGGCGAGGAGAGGCGTCTCGGGGGAAGAAGGCGGCGCCGACCCCGTCGCGCCGGAGACGGTCGGGTCGACCGCCGTCGCCGCCGTCGTCTGCTCCTCGCACATCATCGTCGCCAACTGCGGCGACTCCAGGGCCGTCCTGTGCCGCGGGAAGCAGCCCGTGGCCCTGTCCGTGGACCATAAAGTTCGTTCGATGCACACACTCTTTAGTTTTGTAGCTCTTGGTAGTTTGCTTGTGACTTTTCGTGTAGTCGTAGAAAAAAAAAAATTGATTTCGGGTTTTTTATGGTTCAGCCAAATCGAGAGGACGAGTATGCGAGGATCGAAGCGGAGGGAGGGAAGGTGATCCAATGGAATGGATATCGCGTGCTCGGTGTTCTTGCGATGTCTAGGTCGATTGGTAAAAATTTCTTTCTTTAGGCTTGTTGCAACTCTAACACTAGTTATGGTTTGGATTAAATTGGCAATCATGTTGAAAATGGTTCTTATTTGAACTAGGTTTACAACTGCAGCATGTCTTGTTTTCGATGTCACTATATGCTTATGTGATCCAAAACTTTGGGAGCGGATCTGTTGCCCCAATTATTTTTGTACCAATTCTGTCACATTTTCTCAGCATGTGACACATCTCCTCAGCACCTATAATTATGAATACAAAAATAGGATGCGTCGCGTGCTGAGAACATGTGACAGAATTGGTACAGAATGATGGGGACAGCAGATCCGCTCCGCGTATCTTTAGGATGCTATACCAGCTTGTGGCGTTTCCATAATGATGCTAGATTTTGACTTAGGGCTGAAACGTGCTTGCTATTAGGGCTGAAACGTGCTTGCTATTTGCAGTCTTCATTTTAATCTTTCTGATACCGTTATTCGATCAAGTACAGCGTACGCCACGTTCAATTTGAAGCCCACTTATTACTTTAGGGACAGTAGGTAAATCCTTCTTTGACATTTTTGCATACATTGGGCTTTCAAATATACAGTAGAAATTTCTGGTTTCTCTAGTCTGCATCATTTTCCTTATGTTCTGTGTTGCTGTCAGCTTGCGTGTTAGTTATCCTCAGTACTGATTGGAATGCATGGTGTCCTTTGATATATTCCTATTTCAATGTTTCATCTCATTCTGTGGCATGCGGTATTTATTTTGATATATTCCAAGGCATATCTGGTTTGCAATTTGTGTCACCAAGACTGGTGCTGGTAGTCTACTCAAGATACAGTTGTAAATAGTTGACTAAATACAATTTCAATCCAACAATTTTCTTGAAACATGGATACCGAGTACCCGTAGCATTACTCTCAACTCTGATCTTCGTTGGAATTACACCACAGAGGCATAAGTAGTGTCACTTTCTCGTAAACGCAGTGTCGATTCAACGATGTTCTTAAGACATGGACACTGAGTATGTGTGAACATTATTCTCAACTCCGAGCTTTGTTGGATTTGGATCACAGAGGATAAGTTGTGTTACTTTGTTAGTTCATTGAGTATATATACTTATTTGTAATCCAAAGCTCATTCTCAAAATCAGATATTGGTAGAAAGAAATGCAAAAGTGTACATCCTGGTTTAACCATTGAGAGATAATGTGAAACCCCAATCGGTTTATAATTATATTTGAGTGCTTGGGTCTTATGTGTACAACCTGGTTTAACCATTGAGAAAATAGTGCCAAGACGTGTATGTTTGGTTCATGCACAGGTCAAGTCCTAAGAGGCCTGTGGTCTGGGTGTGACAGTCTCACCTCTCTGAAGCATGACTAAATATGAGGGTTTCACAATCTTTCCCACTCAAAGACAAGTCATCTCATGCCTCGCCCCCATGGAATGATCCAATCTCGCCCCAGTGAAACACAATCCAACAAATCCACTAGGCAACTCTGATACCATTTGCACGTTGCAGCCTACGGGCCCACCAAGACATGGCCTAGACGTGTGCATCACTTGGCCAACTTGCCAAATTGGTTAACTATCACGTTCCGATTCCGCCGAATCGCTAAGTCGCCACCAGACGTGATGTCGTACAAGTTTAAGTTGCACTTGTACAAGACAAGAACATGCATGAGTGGTAATTCTTTTGAACAATATGTTGAAATCATATAGCAGCAGAAAGTTGAAGACATAGTATAGAAAAAATATATTTTCATTAATAACTTGCAACGGAGTACAAAATCTAAATACATTTGAAATGTTGTCTCAACAACATTCATGAAATAGCAAAAGACTGACAGCTGTCATGAAATAATATTTGTCGTTCTATACACGTCCCTTCATGCATTCAAACCAAAATGCCTTCAAAATGAACTAGCTTCAAAATACTTTAAAATATGAAGAGCTTCAAGTCGCTTCTCTGAAACTTCAACTAGCTTTGTGCACCCTCATGGTTTCTGGCACATGTGGAGTTCGGGGTCAGTACATCAGGGAATGCACTGGTGAGCAAGACTAACCCACTTGCCTAAACAAACACTACTCATTAAGTGAAGCATGCAATTTAAAGTAATCTTGCTATCTAGAACTAGGATTGATTGACTGTTCATATCGATTACAAAAAGTGAAAGCAGTAATCATATAATCATATCACTTATTAGGTCATAGTCGATGTGTCCGACCCTACATAAAATATAGACGAATACTTATCGTTCCTGCAGAAGACATACATTAGCATGCAACTTGTCTATATGAGGTCATCGGTGAAGCTTACACCATAAAGGACTATTATATGGTATTACGACGCATCCTTACAGCCCTAGTAACTAGGCCTACTGAACGTCTCATAATACCTCGTACGTGAAGCACGTTCCACACAATTTTCTTCTCGGTCAATTCTGTTCCAGTGTCTTGGATATCGTTTCGAGAAAAACTAAATCTTGTGCTCAAGTTGTCAATGATCATGCAAATACGTGAACAGTTTAACTATAAAACATATGCATGGAACATAACTTGAAATAAGCAATGTAAATTTCTACTTGTACATCAGTTCATTCTCTCTATTCACTGTTGTTCCGATTGGCGATCCATTGGTTCAAACATTTTGACTATTCCGTGGTATCAACCACATAGAAATAGTTCCGTAGTACCGTACCACAACTGTCCGCTTCTCATACGAAGCATATACTGCATAGATCTCATGCATAGATACACCTAACAATTACAATCATTCAGTGATCCATGTTTTAGTGTTACAACATGCATCTTGTTTTCTTTTATCCGTTACATGCTACCCGACATTATCGATCTAAGGATGTTGCAGGGCAACAAGAATTCATTTGCATGAAGGAGTAGAAAAGAAGGATTAGAACCACCTATTGAGTAGAAAATTCGTCGAGAAAAGGAGAATCGTTTCGTAACGATCAAAAGTCAGTTATGCGTCCTCCTGTAATGGTACCAACATCGAATCAATATCCTTCTATCATTCCTCTCTCAGAATTCTCATAAATGAATACAAGAATCGATAAAATTGTACAAGAGAAACAATCATCGAAAACAACACGAAAGCGCATTTATCAAAACCAAATAGCAAAAACATTCAAGAAAAACTACAATAAAAAGGTATGGAAAGAGACTTACATAGAGTTCATTCGCTAAGACACAATTCACTGCAATAAGGACTCATTCCAACAAAAGTTAATCCATGAATTGGGAATGTTCTCAATGCATTCGTCCAAATCGATTAGATGCCAAGAGGTTCCCTAACACTCAGTTCCGACTGAGCAAGACTAGCCACCAAGTCTACACATAGTGTGCCTTCCGGAGCGGGGAACTACATTAACCTAGATATACAAATGAGACTCGTACTCAAATTTAAACCAATCAAACTACCATCGTCTACTCGATGTTGACTAAATATCGGGTTTCATTACACGAGCTGCGGGGAGGAGATCACTTGTGCTGTCGAGAACAAGGTTAGTGGGTGTGTGGGTGGAGGTGGAGGAAGAAGAGGAGGGATTTTCTTGTCTCTTGAAAAGATTTAAATAAGTTAAGGAAGTTGGTTTTATATTTATTTATTTATTGAAGTGAAATGGACATGTGTATTTTGGTAATATGGGTTCCCTAGACTAAATGTTTATCAAAAAGAAAAATAGTCGATTAAGACTTTTTATACCAAGAGGTTAAGTAGGGGAAATCTACCAAACCAGACAATCTTAGCGGTGCTTGCTGCAATTTTCCCTAATAACATTGGAAGATTATCCAAATTTGTTATAAGTAGGGAGAAAAAAATAATATTTGCTTATTACTTATAATTTTCAATGGAAGAAGATGAAATGGAGGGTCATCCTAGTAGGAATTAAGGTAAAGTGCTAAAATGCTCGGAGAGTTTGGAAATATAGTTACTCTTAATAAACCCGTGAAAATGTTTAGGAAGTTTCAATTCTGAGATGTTTGAATAGTATAAAACTAATGCTTTGCTTGTATTTCAGAAATTTCTGCAAGCAATCAATCCCTTTGGGTACAAAAGTCCAAATAATCGTGGAAACTAGCTGAAGTGGCAGCTCTAGGAAATCAACCGCACTCTGTCAGTTGTGGTGATTGCTGCCTGTGATATTTTTGTAGAAGGGATTTACAGATGGTGCCCCACACCAAAGTGCATTTTGTGCATTGGCTACTCATTGACATTCTTTTGTTCATAATGGTTGTCTGATATTAGGGTTTGGTGGGTGAAGTTTGGGAACCTATACTTGCTATCTTGTTTCTTGCCAAGAACTATGATTAGGATATGAAGTTGTAGAACTAATTATTACCTACCTTTATGCATAGACTTTGCTTGTGGACTAGTCGACATATAGGCCACTTGCCCAAATACAAAGCTTGTGTACATCTTGTGTGTAGCTCTTGAATTCATGCTAATTTTCGTGCAAACTCTGTTGGAATTTCTCTCTTTTTTGTATAATTTGCAAAGTATCATAGGTTTGAGCGTTTATGACAAGATGGAAACTGTTGGTAGGTGATCTGTTTTGTGCCAATGCATGTTTGTAAGCAAATTGAACAACCAAGACAGTATCAGTCGTACTATAAGCTAAGTGAGTAATCAGAGTATATATGATTTCCGAATCACAATCATGGGGCAGTCAGACCATTTATTATCTTTGAGTCGTAATTGTGGCCTCTATAACATTATTACTGTAGCCTTGGCTGCAGGCTGCAGCTAAGGTCCTAAGGAGTTACTGAGAGCCTGAGAGGCTTCTGTTTGGCAGGAATCACTAAAGTGGCTCCGGGCAAAAGGTTAACCTAACGTTTGGCATGATAATATTTGGGTTTATCATGTTTTCTGTTGGTAGTATAAAAGAGAGGACATAAGTTTCTCAATGCTAACTATGCAAGGTGCTTAAATAATCATTTTTTTCCCTTGCCATATTTTAAACTCTACTAAAACCTATGATTGGCTTGATTTATTCATTTTTCCCTTGAACAACATTACCAAACATTCTACATTACCAAAAATATGATCTTTTGTAAAGTTAGAAACGATAATACAATACAAGGGTCCTCAAGTATTAAGCTTGCTTTAGCCGACTGCACCTGCTTCTCCAAGAAAATAATGCCAAACATAATAACATATATGTGAGGCAATTTACAGATCCATAATATGCATACAAATGTTATCGGTCAATGAAAGCCTATCAAGTATTCCTCTAGGCCCTAATACATCATTAGTTGTAATGCAAGCCTAACCCCCACCCCCCCCCCCCCCCCCCCCCCCCACCCCACACACACACACACAATTGTGTCCAGATGGCTTTAATTGCTTGTTAGAAATGTTTCGCGGAGGGTTCACCAAACCTTTACTACTTCAACTTGGTCCCAAGTGCTAACACTGTATGGGCTTCTCATTTCTGGCTGCACTTAACTATTTGCAAAGAAACTAGCTGTCTCGGAAAACCTTCCTTGATGGTTAGGTAGTTAAGTTAATGCAAAAATGTATTTTAGACAAGACATCCTCTTAGGAGATGAGCGATGGCTTAGGTGCATGTTACCATACATACAACACGCCCCATACAGACAGCACCTATTTTGGTGTTTCCTCTAGTGTATTTTGGAGTGTCCGTGCTTCCTAGGCATATAGGTATAACATCAGCTATAGGCACCAACTTGAAACATATTTCAATACATGTGTTTGTTATACATATTTGAACACTATAACATCAAACAGGCATCGAAACCCTTGATTCTTAGCTGAACTTAGTTTATAACCATATAATATGAACTGCTGGGCTTCATACAGGGGACAGATACTTGAAACCATGGATCATTCCGGTGCCAGAAGTCACTATTGTTCCCAGAACAAAGGAAGACGAGTGCCTCATTCTCGCCAGCGATGGCCTATGGGATGTAATGTCGAATGAAGAGGCCTGCGATGCAGCGCGTCGGAGAATTTTGCTCTGGCACAAGAAGAACGGCGGCTCGCCAGCTTCCTCGTCGAGGGGTGAAGAGGCAGACCCTGCAGCTCAAGCTGCGGCAGAGTACCTCTTGCACCTTGCCCTCAAGAAGGGGAGCAAGGACAACATCACCATCATCGTCGTCGACCTCAAGGCTCAGAGGAAGTTCAAGAGCAAAACATGACGACAGGGTAAGCTTGTAACTCCCGTTTACCAAACGATTAGTAGTACACATAATATCGAATTTAGGTTTAGCGTCTGTGTAACTCTTATAACTTTTTTACTACAGATCAATATATTGATCCCATTTGTTCTTTTGATCCCATATGTTTCCTTTTTTGCTTCATCTGGGTCTCAAGGGCTGCACTGTGTATGTAGTAGTACTAGAATCCGTCTCCTGCTACATTTTGCCGGAACCATCTAATGCCTTGATTTCTTCAGCTAGGCCATGATGTACGTACTGGCACTGTAAAGTTGAAGCTATTTGTATGAACGATGAGGGTGGATTCTATTTCTATACTGGCCATTGTAACAATGTGTTCATATGCTTGATTTGATCAGCTTCTGCCGTCGATAAAATGTGTGTATTTTTCAAGAAAAATTTGAAATCATGTAGGATGGCAGAGTAATTTCGGGAGAAAATTAGAATCCAGCTATTTTTACTGTACGGATCTGTGTTATTGTGCTTAATGTCTTATATTTTCATTTTCCGCGGGTTCTTAAAAGGCTATGTTGTATTGTTGTTGATGTAGTGGTTTGAGCTCATGTAGGTGGAAATCTAAGCCATTGTAACAATGTGTTCGTCTGCTTGATTTGATCAGCTCCTGCCATCGATAAAATGTGTGTATTTTTCAAGATAATTTTGAAATCATGTAGGATGGCCGAGTAATTTTCGTAGGAAATTAGAATCCAGCTATTTTACTGTACGGATCTGTGTTGTGCTTAATGTCTTATATTTTCATTTCCCGCGAGTTCTTAAATTTAATGTTTTGAGCTCATTGTGGGTGGAAATCTACCAGCAATCAAGCAAGAATTATATGATTAATATGTATGAGCTGACTGCTGACATGGTCGTCACTCTTCATTAAGATGTAACATATATTTGGGATGTGGAGATGTGGTATGAAATTATTTCTTAATTATGGAGTTGGATCGAATGAGAACTACTTTCCATTGGCATCACTTTTGTTATTTATTCTTTTCTTTTTTTAATTTGCACCGACCGTTGACTTGAACAACAATTATGTGATGGAAGTAGGAAACGTTGCATGCAATTTTGTGATGGTTAGGAAAGGGAAGATGTCAATATGAAGAGAGGGTCGTCATCTTTGTGGTCCAAGCACATGGAAGGATGACTTGACTTGATGATGGCTCGATTATTATTATTGGAATAAACTCTGGCAATCAAGCACATGCGAGAAAGAAAATTTTTCCAAGTTAGGGATCTAAAAAAGCTTTAGATGTGTTGGAATATTTTCTTTGGGGTCATGAGTACTAGTACGCAAAAAAGCACATTTTTTTATGATAATTAGCAATAATATGTTTGGTAAAAATTGCTTTTTGATGCTGACAATATTGAGAATTATATTAAACATAATTCAGGATCAAGTCTGTAATTTCAGATGAAGGTAAATGATAGTTGGTCGAAACAATATCAAACGAGAGCAATGTTAGCTCAAATCAAAACTAGCCTACTCGGAACCCATAGGCAGGGCCAGTCTAGCGGTAAGTCTGACAATAATTCGGATTTGGACGATCCTCCAGGCCTTTTGTTTTTACCAGCCCAGTCCAAACTTTAGTATATACTTACATTAGTAAGGGTCGAGGGACAACCAAAATTACTGCCCATAGGCATGTCCTTCTATGGAAGCATGTTCAATGCAAATTTCCTTTTGGGCTAACCTAACTTAAATAGTAAATATAGCAAAGTCCTTGACCATAGTACGTAATTTCTATAAGTAGCTGACAAAATGGAAGAATGTATGCTCTCGCCAGAACCAAACTATAGCTAAGATTTTTCACCAGAGAAGTTACACTGAGGACCAGTGCAAGTCTAGATATGGACCTGGATTGACTACAATAAGAGCATCGATAGTAAGGCTCATCCCAATTTCCAGATTCTAGATTCAGAATATAGGAGCTCATTTTCTAGATTGTAGATTCAGAATGTTTGCCCTTCCCAAATATTATCTAGTACTCTTTAATTACAGTTTAGTCGACACGTAAACTTGATTACCACTTGAAACATTGAGAAGAATCCACTCTTGTATGTTCTATATATATGCACAATTTCCACATACTCTAGAGTATCTTTATACCACTGAAAATAATTCTGAAGAACATCACATCCCTACTCTTTTTCGTATCTTTCTATCATGTCGTCGCAGACTCTTTGCAACAAGAAGATCACACAGCTCCAGCGAGGGGCCGGGGCAGATTTGGTCCAGCTAGAGAAGATAGGCAATGGCTGTGAAGAATGCTACAACTGTACATACCAGTGCCTGCAAATAAATAGAAACATCGAGTTAGTTCTTATCAAGATTATGCATACAACAGAAGATCAATGTTGGGAAGGGAGACTGACAGCAATTGCGGACGCGGCTAGGCCACCGCGCTCCCTTGGATCCTTGCGGTAGTAGTTCCCGAAATATAGGACCGTAGCGTAGTACCACATCGGAGGGCATATAAATCCTACAAGAAAACTGCAAAGGAGATGTTGTCATGACCATCACCACAAGAACACGGATGAAATCTTGTTAGAGGGGGAGATGGTTAACTGTGTACTTACGAAAACCATCCTATACCGCACCCAAAGCACGGAAGCCGCCTATCGAACATCCCAAATTGCGAGTCTTCCGCATCTCTCAGCAAGAAATATCCAGGAATACCCATCTTATCATTAGGTTGCTCTGAAAGAAGCAAAGATCGGTTAAGTTATGCAAATAGTTGCTCTCATGATATTAAGATATTACTGCCAGTGGAGATCAATCTAGAAAAAAAATCTTCTACTATATAATGCGGCTTGAAAACGGCTCAAAAGTGAGCCGTCCAAGTCATATGTATATCATCATCCATTTAAATAAATTAAAAATAAATAAAAAATAACTAAACAAGTACCTAAATACTCCACTAATTATTTAAAAAATATTTTAACTAAGTAATATGATTTATTAATAACTAAATAATTCTAACTTAAGTGGTTAAGGTGAGAAGCATTTTTTTTTATTGCTTTAGTTCAAATCTTAGGAATGACAATTTTTTATTATAAATTTATATTTATTTATTTTAACATTTTTTTCACATGTGCAATGCACGTGCATATTACTAGTATTCATTTGAAGCCTTTAAGGTCATGACATGCAGAGTTCTCAATTTTAAAACAGAATCAATGCACCCAAATAACAAGTGATGACCTCTATATTAATTAATACAATTATGCTTCATTCCCTTATTTCACATGGAGTTCTCATTAGAAAACGAAGGCTATACGCCATAGGGTCTTACTTATCAAGCCTTCTCCCATCAAATAGAGTAGATCTTTCAAATCCTTATCAACCCTTCATTTCTATTGGGACCAAAGTATGTATCCAGACACTGACCAACATCAGCCAAGAATGAGAAAAAGGTTAAGAACTTGCAATGCCATTAACTTTGTGTTCTTCTGTCAACAAAGCCAAACATCTTAATAACTTGGACGCATACATATTTATATTGTTTCATCGGTTCTGGAACTAATTTGAGATACCCACCCTATATGTGAATGTACTTATGGTTTCTTCCTCTTCTAGTCTAATCTTAGGCATAGTTTGCAATATTGGCCGGTACCGATCTGATACGGTTTGGCATGTTCTGATCCGATATCGACCGATACCTGATACTGACCGATACCGACATTGGGGGTCTGTTTAAAAGAGTTCGTCTTTGGAGGATTCCAAGACCCCATGGATTCAAAATTGTTCGTGGACTTGGACGCTGCTTGTGGACTCGGACACCCCAATATGTTGCTATGGCGACACTAGTAGTTACCTCCGTCAGCAACTCTTTGGTGCCCCATCTTCGACAAATACACCTCTATTTTGCTTTCACATAGGTGTAGGGTCCTTACGCCACATCATGTTAAAGAAACCTTTATGATAGTTGGGACAATGAGATATAAGGGTACTAAAAAAATAAAATACATAAAGTTGTGAATATATCAATTATTTTCAGTTTCATTTTATATTTTCTTAAGAGAAAAGGCAAGAGGGTGATATTTTATTTTCTGCGAATATTTGAAACCGAAAAATCCGGAATTCCAATCCGAAGCCACGGATATTGTTGAAACAACCAATACTGATACTCATATAAGAGTCTGAAACCGATACAAGATACCAATAGTGAGAAGAGAACCTTGGTTCGTATCCTAATGTGTCATAAGTATGTTGACATTCATGTTATGGACTTGTGAACCAAGCCGAAAAAATCCAGAACTCCGATCCGAAACCACGGATATCGTTGAAACAACCGATACTGATACTCATAATAAGAGTCTGAAACTGATCCAAGATACCAATAGTGGGAACCTTGGTTCATATCCTAATATATGTGTCATAAGTATGTTGACATTCCTGTTATGAACATGTGTATACCAATAGTGGGAACCTTGGTTCATATCCTAATATATGTGTCATAAGAATGTTGGCATTCCTGTTATGAACATGTGAACAGGTATACATCCATCTTATAGTGTGGTTGGGCCATGGAAGAACTTGTGAAGAATAGAAGGATGTAGCATATAAAAAGGTCTAATAGACAAAGAAAAAGCAAACCAAAACATTATGTAGAGTAATGAGAAACAGAATACCAATTTCCATAGTCCTAAGAGCTGTTGTAGCACAGTTTTTTCAGTCAATGTCCTGAATTCCTCTTTGAGCCTCCTTGAGCATGCTTAAGCATTACCAATTTACCAGGAATTCTCCATCAGCAAGATAAAACTCAAATTCTTCACACACTATTAAGTAATCAAATTTGATGATACAAGAAGGCACAATTCTTGTCCAACTTCAAGGTAGAGAAGTTCCAATAGACAAGTAAAAAATCTATAAGATATTACGAAACAGATTCAAAAATACAAACACTAAATAACCAATTTCATGTGAAAGGATGATGTCGATTAATTGAAAAAAGAATTCACCCCCTTTTGCATGGATGCGATGCACACGGCACAGCTCTATGTATTCTAGTGTTAATTCAGCTAGGGGCCGAGTCACTAACGGAAAGCCGGGTGCTTATATGCTAGGGGGAGGGCTACCCCGCGAACCATAGTGTTCTTTCGGAAGGGACGGAGTTGCTTGTGGAAGTCAAGTGCTCAAACAAGGGTGAGCCACTACAGAAAGAAAACTGGGACAACAATTTTCAGGGGAACTTGTTCATTAACCATGTGATCTTTGGCAATATCTTTATTTTGATCTTTAGAGTGTGATAGTTGAGGATATTTGCACCAAACACAAGAAGAAGGTCAAGATATACCAATGACTTCTATCAACAAAAGCGATGGATTCTAGCTTCGACAAGCATCGATAAGCCAAGAGATATTTGCAATTTTGTTTGAAGATGTATTTTGTACTTGTTTTCTTATTGTTCTTTGGGGAGTTAATTATTGTACTTGGGTATTTGTTTCGTTAACTATTACTAATGAAACACGGGAAAATTTATCCCACCGTTCATTCTTAAAAAAAAAACTATACGTATTCTAAAAGAAGGCATTACATGAGACAGTAAACCATTTTAGGAACGAGTACTGCTACGTTGCCCGCCTGCAGGCCAGCCCGCCCGCCACGTGTCGCCGCCCCATTGGCAGGTCAACCGGCGTGGGACCCGTAAATACAGGAGGGACCAATGGGGTACGGCCACGCGGCGGACGGGCCAGCCCGCCTGTGGGCAAATTAGCTTTTCCGTTTAGGAACTCCTGATAAATACGTGAAGACCGGCACTATTCCAGAACAAAGGAGGACATTCTAGATTGGAGTAGAATATAAATGCGAAAATTCCTAAAGAGGGAGAAATTATCATGATAGAACATAAAATATAGGTCATATAACTAAAGTAACAACAAATTGGCCAATATTGTGACATCAAAGCAATTAATTGTAGAACGGCTCCGGATCCAGTACAACTATAGAAGCTATGATCATATTGCATAGACTATGGTTTCTGCAAATAGTGGCCAAATACTGATACAGAGACTTCCTGATACTCTCTTTTTTTTCGGAATTTAGGATCAACCAATCACAGCAATGGAGATATTAGAAGGATATAGTTCCTATTTATTCAGTAATTAGAGAGAACATGCATACAATCTAAACAGCTCTTTTTTTTTTTTCCTTTTCCAAATTAACTAATTGGTTTCAATACACAAAAGAATTCTACAATAATCTCCTCTAATCACATGAAAGAATTATATTACTTCAAACCAATTGCTCCTAATTCTATTGTGGTTGTTTAAACATGGATTTGGCAATCATGTCAACAAATTGAGTTTATTGGCAAAATAAATATTAGCATCTCACATGAACCATACCATAGTAACATGTAAACAAAATTAAAATCTAAATTACATCAACAAATTCTAAAATCTAAAGAAAAGCAAGAAAAGCTTACTCATAAGAAACAGCGAGAGAGAGTTTTTTTTCCTTTCTTTTTTTCTTTTTCTTTTTTTGTGCATAAATATATATAGAGAGAGAGAGAGAGGGAGGGATTTAATGGTCAATTTATGGGGTGGAGGAGGAGAAGCCAATAAATAATTAGGCAGAAGCAAATATAGGTAAAGGTACTGTCGCTTTCTCAATTCATTTGGCGGGTGGGTAAGTGGGTCCGGGTTTCCCTCCGCCGGCAATATTTACCTGATATAGTAATCATGGTTTTGGATTATTATTTAATACAATTTGCATTTTTTTTTTCAAAAGAATATATAATTGAAATTTGTCCGGCAAGATTCCTTCGAGGAACTCAATTTTTGTGGCTTGTTTGATAACTTTGTATCTTATTATAATTTATTATGCAAGCAGATTTTGACAGCAGATCAGATTGGTGCTCCAGTATTATGCAAGTAGTTTCTTTGGTTAATCTTTGTAGCCAGTTGGCAATTTGTGGAAAGAGCTATCTTCCTCCCACTTTTTTTTTTCTGATTTTCTTTTCTTTTATTGTAGCCACTTCAGGCACCTGTGGAAAGGGCTATCTCCCTCCCATTTGTAGAAGTAAGGACAATCTTCCTGCTTCCATGTTTAGTTTTTGATTATCAATAAAGGCTACAGCCCCCACGTGTACGTGGTTTACCCGCAAATATATATATATATATATATATATATATATATATATATATATATATAAATTTATTAGTTAGTCTTTTTTTTATATACTTATTTATTTACCACCACCACCAACAACAACAACAACAACAACGATAAGAGAATATACAATGGAATGTCCAACCACAAAATATTCCAAGAAATACAGACAGTCCTTGTTGGGTATATAGCCTTTTGTTTTGGTTTTTAGTCCCACATCGGCTAGAAAGGAATGTGTATCTCCATATATATGAGTCTTTACTCTTTATGGAGATGCACATGTAGTGCACATGGGTGTGTGCTATGTGGGATTAATTATTAATGGTATAAAGGCTTAATCAACAATTAATAAGCTGTAAGCTTTTTGCTCTTGGGAAATTTATTTCCATAGGAGCTAAGCGACTCGGACTCGGGCTCGGACTCGGGCTCGGGCTCGGACTCGGGCTCAAGGGCTCATGAGGCGTAATGTGGCGTTTTGTTGGCGCACTTTGCACTTAGTGCGCAGCGTACGCAGCGTACGTAGAGTGCGCAGCGTATGTAGAGTGCGCAGCGTACGCAGTGTGCGTAGAGTGCGTATGTGCGTATGGCTGGCTGCATATTAGAGCGGGAACGGTTGCAGCAGTTGCTGCATGTTCAGGAATGGTTCTGCCACTACCCTGAAGTTCAGGCAACTGCTTGGCAACCACCCCGTGGGCTATATATGTAGGTTCTCTCCTCTCTCTCTGTTGGCAGAAGTAATCAGAATTCCAGAGAGAAAACTCTAAGTGTTCTTTAACACAACAGAGTAGTGAGCGTGTTGTTTAACACTAACACTAGTACTTTTTAGTACGCGTGAGTTCTGTTACTTCAAACAGAGAGAGAAGAGTACAGCCATTGCCAGAGGAGTTCGCCGTCTTCCGAGGAGTCAGAAGAGCAGGAGTGTTCCAAGGTTTTCCGTCAACCTTGCTGGTTCCTGGAAGCTGTTCGCAGAGGGCGAATAAAACTTTGAGCAACGGTGATAATTCACCCCAGCAATTCCATCTCTCGCCTGTCATCCTTCTGTTGCCTTTAGCAGTTCTGTCAGTATCTTCTTTTTAGAAGGCACTACTGCCAGTTTGCTACGATCACGAAAATCTCTTTAGATTATTCGTGTATTACGATATCTTTTTAGATCTCGTAATTTACAGAATCCTTCTGGATCTCTGTTGCAAAACCTTCTTTAAGGAGTTGCATTAGAAACGTTATCTTTACAACTGTTTCATTTTCTCAGTTTTCCATCGAAAAATTGTGCCCCGGCGTTCCCGGCAATAACAATCTCAAAGCTTTATTTCTACGATGGAAAACATTAATGCTTCACTCCTCAACACTGACTTCTGTAAGTTAGAAAAGTTTGATGGAGAGCATTATCAAGTCTGGAAGAGGAAGGTTTATCTCACTCTTCAACTCAGAGACGTTGATCACGTGCTGCTTGAAGAGGAACCTACTGTTCCAGATACTGGATCTGCTGCTGCAATATTTGCGGCTACTAAACTTCAGGCCAAGTGGAGAAGAGAAAATAGCATTTGCAGGCTCCTTATCCTGAATGCTATGGAGGATTCCCTTACAGAATCCTATTCTAAGAAGAATATCGCTAGAGACATATGGGAGTCTCTAGAAAAACTCTACGAAGAAGACAAGAACCGCAGTAAAATATTTGTGGTTGAAAAATATCACAAGTGGTTCTTTGAGGACGAAAAGTCTATGCTGCCGCAGGTGAAGGAGTTCCTGAAACTGCGACAGAAGTTGGAAGACGAGGCGATGCCCCTCCCCGACAAGTTTGTTGTTGGAGGGATTGTCTCAAAGCTCCCCGCTGGGTGGAGCAAGTTCTATGCAAACATGCATAGGAAGAAGTTGGAGATCACCCTTGAAGATCTCCTACAGGAAATCTATGTTGAGGACCAGATGCGGGCTCAACTGAAGGTGGACACACTGTCCAAGCAATTGGCTAACGCCAATCTGGTTCAGACCAAGGGACCAAAGGGAAAGCAGGCGGCTTTCCACAGCAAGAAGAAGAACCCTGACAATTTAAAAGTCAAGGGAACTTCTATCAAGAAAAAGAAGCCAAAGTCAGAAATGCCTTGCTTCAAGTGTGGCAAGAAGGGCCACTTTAAGAATGAGTGTAAAGAAAAGACCAAGCAATCAGAGCAAGGAGAGCCTAGTAAGGTATCTATGATCACTGACATAGTTGCTATGATTGCACAGGTTGATGCAGTAAGGACTGACTCTGACTGGTGGGTAGACACTGGAGCCTCCTGCCATGTATGCTCCAGTAAGGAGTGGTTCACCACCTATACACCTACTTCTGAAGTGGTTATGATGGCGAACCAGGCACAAGCTGAAGTGCTCGGGATCGGGACGGTGGTGTTGAAGCTGACTTCGGGCAAGTCTCTGACGCTTCAAGGCGTGAAGCACGTTCCTGCTATCGCCAAGAACCTGATCTCGGGAGGCCTACTCTGCAATGCAGGCCTCAGGATGGACATCAATGCTGGCCAGATGGTGATGTCTATCAAGGGAACATATTTCGGGAAAGCTTTTTATACCGAAGGAATGTTCAAGATTCAGCTTGTAAATCAGTCCAATGTAATTAATGTTATTAATGAAGTCACTCATTCTGCTTATACTCTTGAGTTGTGGCATAATAGGCTAGGACATGTTCATTGTAAAAGAATAAACAGAATGTCTAGTCTAGGACTTATCTCCAAATGTGGGGGTAAGGTAGAGAAATGTGAAGTTTGTGCTCAAACGAAGATCACAAGGAAACCCTTTCCTCGGGTTAATCGAAGTACAGATCTTCTGGAGTTGGTTCACTCCGATATCTGTGACTTCAAACAGTTCTCTACAAAGGCCGGGATGAAGTATTTCATAACCTTCATCGATGACTTCTCAAAGTATGCGTTCGTCTACTTGCTGAAGGCTAAAGACGAAGCATTCGAGAAGTTCAAGGAGTTCAGAGCTGAAGCTGAGCGACAGACTGGACAACAACTCAAAAGGATAAGAAGTGATCGAGGTGGGGAGTACAAGTCTCATGAATTCGCATCGTTCTGTAAGGAACATGGAATTGTCAATGAGACTACGGCTCCGTACTCTCCTCAATCAAACGGAGTAGCTGAGAGGAAGAACAGGACGTTGACAGAAATGATAAATTCAATATTGTTGACTGCTGGCCTTCCTAAGTGCTACTGGGGAGAAGCTGCATTGACGGCCACTTTTATTCTAAATAGAGTGCCTCATGCAACTTCTGATATTACTCCTCATGAACTCTGGTTCAAAGTCAGACCTAACTTGAATGTTATTCGAGTGTGGGGGTGTCTGGCATATGTCAAGCTTCCAGATCTGAAGATTCAGAAGCTTGGGACAAGGACTACAAAGACGATCTTCTTGGGGTATGCCGAGAAGAGTGATGCTCGGAGATTTCTTGATATTGAGTCAAATCATATCATTGAATCTCGCGATGCAGAATATTTTGAAGACAAGTTTGCAAGGCACAAGAATATTGTTCTTCCGGATGTTCCGGAGAATAATGAGGGTGCACAAGAGACTGAAGTCTTCAATGAAGATGTGGTCCAAGAAGATGTTGTTGTTGATACAACGATTGAACCAGAACAAGCTGAGCCGTCAGCTAAGCGTGTGAGGAGGCCGAAGGACTTCGGAAGTGACTTTGTCACCTATCATGTAGAAACAGATCCACTTACCTATGATGAGGCGATGAAGACCAGAGACGCGGTTTTCTGGAAGGAGGCGATTGACAATGAGATTGATTTCATCACCTCAAATAACACTTGGGTGTTGGTTGATCTTCCTGAAGGAGCGAAACCCATCGGATGCAAATGGATCTTCAAGAAGAAGATGAAAGCAGACGGAACTATTGACAAGTTCAAGGCTAGGTTGGTAGCCAAGGGATTTTCTCAGAAGCAGGGGATTGACTACTTTGACACATATGCTCCAGTAGCCCGGATGACCACCATCAGAATGCTGATTGCTCTCGCAGCAATAAATAAGATGGTGATACATCAGATGGATGTGAATACGGCTTTCCTAAATGGCGAGCTGACCGAAGAGATTTACATGCAACAGCCAGAGGGATTTGTCATCAGAGGTCTTGAAGATAAAGTCTGCAAGTTGGTAAAATCTTTGTACGGTCTTAAACAGGCTCCCAAGATGTGGCATGAGAAATTTGACAAAGTTATAAGGTCAAATGGCTACATGGTCAGCGATACGGACAAGTGTGTTTACACGAAGTTCGCTGATGGAAGAGGTGTGATCGTTTGTCTGTACGTGGACGACATGCTTATCCTAGGTACGGATATTAGATGTGTCACGGAGACAAAGAAATTCATCTCAAGCAAGTTCAGTATGAAGGACTTGGGAGAAGCTGATGTGATCTTAGGGATCAAGATCATCCGGACAGACACTGGACTAGCGCTGTCACAGTCTCATTATATTGAGAAAATGATCACTCGTTATGGGTATCGGGATCTTCCAGGGATCGATACGCCGTACATGTGTGATCTGAAGCTGAAGCCTAATTTAGGGGAAAGCGTCAGGCAGCTGGAGTATGCAAGCGTAATCGGGAGTTTGATGTATGCTACTACTGCCACAAGGCCTGACATAGCTTTCGCCGTGGAAATGCTGAGTCGTTTTACGAGCAATCCAGGTGTTGAACACTGGAAAGCTGTGGAACGGGTTATGAGATATCTCAAGAAGACTCAGACATATGCACTGTACTACAGCGGAGATCCGCAGGTAGTGGAAGGCTTCAGTGATGCCAGTTGGTACTCAGAGGTGGAGAGCGAGAGGTCCACAGGTGGATACATTTTCACAATGGGTGGAGCTGCTATATCGTGGAAGTCGAAGAAGCAGACTATGCTCTCGCGGTCATCCATTGTAAGACCCAGTTTTCTGAAATTGGGATTTTCTGAAAATTTATTATTTTTATTATTTATTAATGGTGATTTAGTCATGTTATGAATTTTGGTGATTTTTAGTTAGATTAAAATTATTTTCTAAGTCATAGCTTATGACTTTGTGGTTTTACTAGTGTAACCCTAGTGTAAACCCTAGAGATTTTATAACCTAGAGACTAACCATGATCATGTGAGCCTAACCATAGGTTTAGAACATCAAATTAGAGCTTTTTAGCCTAAAGGGTATTTTAGTAATTTTCTAGAATTTATTTGGATTTATGTGATTTATTATTATTTAATTAGTTGATTAGTGTCATGTTAGTCCCTAACCTAGTTTAGCCTAATCTAGGGGTTAGCCACTAACCTAGAAGACTAAGTGTAGGTATTTACTCTATGTTGTAAATATCTTAGGATTGAAATATCTTAGATATTTACTTTATAGATATTTTCATGAAACCTAGAAATATCTACTTGGTCCAAGCCTTAAGAGCTAAGCTAGCAAGGTGTAAAGGAACCCTAAATATCTACCCTACCCCCCCCCCCCCATGGCAGCCACACCCTACCCCCTTCCATATAAACACACCCCCCTCTTCATTCATGCTATTTTTCCATTACACTAAAAACCTAGTTTCCCTACCACTTCAACCCTTCACCACTTAACCAATTTAACTCCAAATTGAGCCTAGTTTCTTGCATTAGACTCCCCTACACTAGAGGATACCAATTGTGGCTTGCTAGCAAGGATTCGTGAAGCTTTGGACATTGGGAGTCGAAGAAGGATCTCATTCAAATAGGCCTATATTTGAGGATTTGCACTCATAGGTAAATACCTATAAACCTAGCTAATATTGTGATTTCTCTTCATAAATGCATGCATATAGGTATACCCTAACTGTAGGCTAAGTTTGGTGAGATTTAGACTTGGTTTGGTGTCCGTATCGGACACGTATCAATGGTTTTATATTGGTGTTTGGTGAAATGCCACATAGGACTTTTTATTCAAAATTTTCCAAACAAAATATATTTTCTGGTAGCCCTAGACATGTAGGACACATACCAACTTGACTGAGCACAAAATCTTATCGTGTCCGTGTCCAAATTGGACACGAACACACTGCTTAAAACACACTGTGACACTGCAAAAACCCCACTGTTAGACACTTACTGTCGTGTCCACACGTGTCGTGGACACGATACAGTGACCTAGACACGTACCCTGACACCTCACCTATCCTAGGACACGACCACGAGGCCCTAGGTGACACACACGTGGCGCACAAGCCCTCGACACGCGTGCACGACGCAGCACGACAGTGCGCGCGGCTCCCCTGCTGCTGCACATCTCGTGCTCGCTGCACGTGACACGTGGACACGTGCCACTTGGCACGAGGGTAGGGGCACCCTCTGACAACCTACCCATGAAGTTTCATGCGCCCACGTGTCGAGTCGGACACGCACGAGCGCGCGCACGGGGAATGCACTGTGCGCGCGGCTGTCGAATTTGGGCACTGATACGCGTGTCCCGTGTCTCGCACACGCGACGTGGACACGTGTCAGGGTGTCCTAACCCTAGCCCTACACTAGGTCGACACTGGGACACAACCACGTGGGTTTTGTTGTGTCGTGTCGTGCACACGAGCGACATGAACTCGTGCACGACACTGTTATTCGTGCGCGTGTCAGGAGTTTACCCGATTGAATGTTTTGCGTGTTTGGACACATAAATCCGTGTCTTGGTGTCGTGTCAGGCACCTAGGACACTAGGGTATGTTCTGGGACACGATTACCAACCAATAGGATCGAGTCTTAGCTTGGTTTCGTGGGTGAAATCGGGTTTACCCTTGTTTACCTACACAGTCCCAGTTTTCCTGTTTTTAGGATATTTTCCAGTTTTTGTAAAACGAATTTCAAACTCGATTTTGATATGAATAATCCATTGTACTAGTGTATATTAGTATGTATATATGTAGTATATATGTATATGTGAGTGTGGGTGAAATTTGAGGGAAAATGGTTGTGTATTTGGGTAGATATGTATATTTATACCTATGTATGTATATATGCTATTGTGTGTGTGTGTTTGGGCTTCCTGGTTCCAGGAACAGGAACCCCTCTCCCTTCCTGTCTTTCTCTCTCATTCACTGTCTCACTCTCTCTCTCATTCAGTCTCTCTCTCTTTCCCTTTGTCTCTCTCTATATATATATAGTATATATATGAGTTTATATATATATAGGTATATATATATTATTGATATATGTATATTTGTATTAGTTTTCCTATAGTGATGTTATAAATATGTGTATGTGAGTTGTATAGTATATAGAAATCCTATTTGGGTATGGGTATATACATATTGACCCCTATATATAGGTATAATGTATAGACCCATTATAGGTGTAAACCTATGAACCCTATAGCCTTGACCTAGGAATACTAACCTATGGGCTATGATACTAGCCTATGGCCATTAGGCCTAACCCTAATTGACTAGTAAACCAAGACTTAGCTAGTTTGACCCCAATTTGACTAAGTGTTGACCAAGGTCAACCTTAGGTCAAATTTGAACTAGCTTAACCTAGTTTTGACTTAAACTAACCTAGAATGACTAGTTTGACTAACCCTAACTAGTTTACATTGTTTGACCTAACTTGGACTAGTTTGACCAGTTTGACTTTTATGTTGACCAAGGTTGACCAAAGTCAACTATAG